>CM053769.1:480638312-480655121 GCA_028658325.1 Potorous gilbertii
TGTGCTTGCTCAGGTTTACAGGTACATGGCATTTTAACTTATATACAAATTAAAAACCATAGTGACTTCTACCACAAAATAATAAAAATATTTTTAAATCAGTTAATCAATACCTACCAGAAAACCATTTTCCCCACACATGAAAGGAAAATGACATTTGAAAAAGCTATTGCTAAGAAAAGCATCTATTTCCTGTACTGTGTCTAACTTGACCTCTTCCAGTTCGCTGTGCTGCATCATGCAAAGGTTACTACAAAAGGCAATGCCCCAGATAATTGTTCAAGAACTCCTCCTGCCTCCCCTGCCCCCAACACTTCAGTTTTGATCCAGTTAGTTCTCCCTTACCTCCGGAAGTAGTAAAATCTACAAAACACTGGGGAAGGAGTTGGTTCTTCCCCTTTTTTACTCCGAATAAGTCTGCACTCTCTGCACTTCTGCAAATTGGGCCCGATCTCACAGCAGGAGTCATCCTGCAAGAAGGACTCGCCAGTCTGCTTCAGCTTTTTCACTTTACGCCAGTCTTTTAACACTGAACGAGGGATGCCAGCTGTAAGTCACACAAAACATGAATTACCAAGATTACGAAGAATAATTTACTTACAAACAAAACCAGATTATGACAACTCAAGATCAATAGCTAAGAGAGGTAAATGTGAAATAGCCAATTTAAAGGTAACAAATGATTTA
The DNA here is from genome assembly GCA_028658325.1 of Potorous gilbertii. Classification (NCBI taxonomy): domain Eukaryota; kingdom Metazoa; phylum Chordata; class Mammalia; order Diprotodontia; family Potoroidae; genus Potorous; species Potorous gilbertii. The sequence continues at coordinate 480,639,000 of CM053769.1, forward strand.
AATGGAATTCTTACTATTTTACTATCCTTAATTACTAGCAGAGGCTCAAGATCAGTGGTGTTAAACCAGGTCACTAAAGATGCCTTACTGTCTCCATACTGATTTAGAAAACCACATATTAACATTATCTGCATTTGGTTGTATTTTTATTTTGTTAAATGTTTTCAAATATGTTTTAATCTTTCATCAAGAGCTACATGTTTGATGCTGCTGCTCTAGATCCTAACAAGACACACCAAAAACCATACGAACACTGTTCTAAGTGCAAAAAACAATTCATAAAAGCCAGAAGAGAATTCTAATCCTCAAAACTCTGTGTTTCAGTCCCATTTTCCTAATGTCATATTAACTCTTCTAGGATAAAAGATGCTTTTATTTTAGTTGGGCAAATGGAAGGAAGGGGGGAGAAGAAATAAGGGAGAAGAAAAAGAAAAAACCTACATAACGAAGTATGTGTGTAAGGTATTTTTGCCTCATGCCTCTTACACATGGATCCATCAGAAATTAGTGGCAGCAAGACATGACAAAAATGATAATCTCTGAAAAAGATCTTAGTCTTAATCTAGGTGATTACTATTTTTTAAATTGGAGAATGAAAACATTCTAAGTAAGTTAGAAACAAAAGAAGCATTTCATAAATACTTTATTTTCTAATATGTAAAGTGAAAAAGAAACAACAGTTTTAAATACCTACTGAAACTGCCATCTTGACTTCTAATCAATGCCAAAACATTTGCTCAAATGACTACATCTTCCCAAATAAGTACAGGCAAGTCCATTAAAGATGCTTTCGAATTAAAAACAAAAAGATAAACTTTCCAATGTTATTGTTGAAACTTGTTAGAGGTTTAAAATAAGCTATGTTTTCTGAATCTTGTGATTTCAAAGCTCATTCATAATAATGGAGGGCAGAACAACATTATAATCCCGAGAGGTCTTATCTTGTAGGACCTTGTAGGACTGACTTTTTTACATGAGCTGAAATGTCTTCCCTAAAGCCTTGGATGAATATTCTCCACATATATCTGTCCATCCACTGTTATAGGAGCAGTGCAGTTGTGGCAAGACTAAGCTTCCTAACACAGGAAACACCGTGTTTCAACTACAGGGTGGCCCATTTAATAGAGGCCCCAGTTGTAAGCATTTCTAGGCTCGGTGCCTGATTTTCCTAATTTCATCTTCTTCTCTGCTGCCTCCAACTTCTGGCAAGGAGCTACCTGGATCTATCTACTTGGGGTGGGGGTGAGAATCAACCACTGAAAATGCTATTGAAGCCTTTCGATGAGGTTGGTACGAACTGTTTATTATTTCCTTTCCTCATTCAACCTCGAACTGAGAATTTTTTCATGGCCTATGCTCTGGTTGTTTAGTTGTTTTTCTGTCATATATGACTGAGACCCATTTTTGGAGTTTTCTTGGCAAAGTTACTGGAGTAATCACCATTTCCTTCTCCAACTCATTTGACAAACGAGGAAATTGAGGCCAAAAGGGTTAGTTACTTACACGGGCACACAGCTAGCAAGTGGTCCCAGGTTTGATTGGAATTCAGGTCCTCCTGTCACCAGAACCAGCACCCTATCTACTCAATCTATATTAAAGATCTTAAAGCTCAGAATCACAACAATAATGCTTTATTGCTGATACATTGTTAATTCGCTAAATACATTTCCAATTATCTGGATCTCTCTTTTTAACTTTAGTCATGGAAATGAACTACATAATTTGATTTTCATTTAGTCCAGGAACCAGACTCATAACTTAAGTGATTTACAAATAACAGCTCAGTGGCAAAGAGTAGAAAACAAAATCTAAATAATGACCATTGGAAAAGGAAGGGGTAATCATGGAGAGCCAGTACAGCTCTGTCCAGAACAAGATGTAGAAGACTAACACCCCTTCTTCATCTGACAGGACTACTTGTCCAGTGGAGTATGACGGCTAGTTTCCTAAATGTGAGCTAAACACGTGACATGTCTCACCTCAAGCACAAGGTGGAAAAGATGTAGGCTAGATTAATGATAGTGCAGGAAGATGGATTCAAATCCAACTGAATGACAAACCCAGACTATTGTTATATATGAACAGTATCACCCTGGAGCATCTTTTGAAGGAAACTAAAATACAATCAATGGTATGCTCACATTCCATTTGGAAGTGGGTTGACTAACAGGCTGGACCAAAGAATCATATCCAGAAAGGCCCCTACAAGTTGCCCAGCTGGCCAGCATTTAACTATAAATATAACAAGAGTGTGTCTAGACAGGAGGGAGTTTATCTACAAAAGGGGGTAGTGGAGTTTAGCAGACTGTAACCTCGATATAAGCCAGAAGTGTGACAGAGCAATCCAAAAGCCCAGGAGTTCACCCAGGATTACGTAGGTGACATTCCTACGATACTCTGCCAGGTCAGATCGCATCAAGATGACTGTATTCAGGATCTGGGCACTTCTTTTAGGAAGGAACTAGATTAACGTAAAAGAATGTGAAGAAGGCAGCACAGACAAGCAGGGATCAGTGTCCCAAGACCCACTAGGCTCAGCTGAAGGCTGGGGGACTAAGGAGCCTGAGAAGAATGGGGATGACAGGAGAGTTGTTTCCATGTGTTTGGAGGGCTATCTGGGGAGGAGTAATCCTGCTGGTGGAGCAATGAGAACAGCCAGCCCTAAACAGAACGGGCATCTTTGGAGACCAAAAACAAAGGCTCCAAAGAAGGTTGGGTTCCTCTTTATGGGCTGTTACCCAAAGAGGTAACAGCCTATTCAGATACTGAATTGGACAAGCTGGTCCATGAGGTCCTTTTTGGGGCTAAGGTTTTGGTAAAGACATATATCTAGAAAGAACCAGAGAGGAGATGATTATAGTATCTGAATCCCACTCCACAAAGAGCTTTCCTCTCAACAATCCTATGAGGAGGCAGTAACAGTAGTATTTTCTAGCTTCACTTTACAAGCCTGGGCCCAGAGACGCAAAAGGAAATCTGTCTAGTAAGAGGGAGAGCACAGTCTTCCCACACTACTTCAGAGATTTGGTGGGGCTGCAAACTTCACTATAACCATCAGGTTCTGAAAAGGCAAGAGAACTTTCACTAATGATACACAGAATGACGAAGCTCTGTTCCCATTCAGAAGAACAATCCAGTCTGCTCCCAAGTCACATCTCACTTTTGGTATTCAATGTACTCTCCTCCCGTTTCTTCCCCTTTGTAATCACAAGCGTGTACAAATGTGCATCTAAAATAACCTCTCCTTTTTGAGGCGCACTTTGCTCCTCCCAAAGTTCTTCTCCCTCAGCACTTACTGGCTCCATGTACACATTTTGAAACCACAAGATCCCATCAGTGTGAAAGGTGACTACTAGCACACTCTTTACACAGTGTTTAAAGGTTTGCAAAATACTTTAAAAGTAACACCTCTGTTTATCTTCACAATCACTGGGGGAGGAAGGCAATATTGTCCCTTTTCTACAGATGAGGAAAACTGAGGCAGACAGGGGGGGTGACTTGCCCAGGATCACATAGCTAATAAGTGTCCAAAGGTTACATCTGAACCCACGGCTTCCTGACTCCAGAGCCACTGAGCCACTTGGCTGCTCTGCTTTCCCAGGATACTCTATCAATTCCTTTATGGTATGCATTTTTGCCCCACATTTTTTTCCACAGACATCTCCTTACTTTTTAGATTTTAAATTGAAAAAGCAGTCTACTTACATCAAAAATTTGAGAGTTTTAGTTCAAGAATTAGGGCAGAAGGGAAAATAAATTTCTAAGGCCTACTATTATGCCCCTCCTTACCGATTAAATTGCAAAAAGTTCAGCCTTTTATTCTCTATCTTCTTAAAAAAATTTATATACATGAAAATATTAACATGCATTTCACTAAAGGAATGACATGTATTCAAAGTAGATCCAGATACTAAGTTCAGTAAACATTTAGACCACAAAGTGCAATGTAGAACAGGTGAAAAGGGGAAAGAAATGCAGTGAAGATTACAGGAGATAAAAAATCAAAGTTCATGTGTTTTTGGAAATCATATAGGCATGTGTACATTCCCCCCCATTTCTTTTCCCTGCACTCAGTCCTTGCCTTCAAACTGTTTTTTCGGGTTTTTTTCTTTTTTTTTTGCCTAGTTAGGCCTGGTATGGCTTCAGAAGAGGACAAATAATTATGAATCTGACAATGGAACATGTCAAAATCTTTCTGGAAACAGTTCTTATTTTACTTTGTCTCAGAAGTCTGTGGGGGACACAACACAAAAGCAATATCCAGTTTCAACAACAAAAGCACAAAATATATCACAACAGGCTTCATACATATGGAGTGTTTTTAAACATTAAATGTGTAATGGACCCCCTCTAAGCCTGGAGTTCTATCCCATTCAATAAATACTCTTGAAGACTAGAGAGTTTCTTAAAAAAAAAAAAATCATCTCTGGGCTGGAACTTTTAACCCCCTTGGGGATAAAACAAAAAAAACACATGACCCAGTGAGAGAATAGGGACGTTTTATGAGTAAGCAGCAAAACAAATGGATATCTTTTCTCTTTCTTTGTCCACCACCGTATTTCAATAACTCCAACTGAAATTGTCTCCCGCCGATTTTTCTACCTGTCTCACACTCCTTTGGCTCTTGTTTTTCAGGCTCTAGTGGCAGAAGTATGTGTAAAAATCCCATCCAATGAGAAGGTCCAAGAGGAGCTTTCACACATGGGATTGCTTCTGGAAGCACTGAGTACTTTGCTATATATTGCACACATATAGAGGCTGGGTAGTAGGAACACAGTACCCCAAAAAGGCACATATCTGCATTTTAAATTTAATGAAATTAAGAGTAAAAATTCACAAAAACACCTATCAATAAATTATCAGCCATAATTTATATTTGGTTTGCCCTGTCAACAAAAGTATTCTCCTGATCGCAAACAAATCATTAAAATTATCTATAATGCTAAAAGCACATTCAAACTAAAAAAAAATTTCAAATCAAGAATGGTTCAGAGCACAATTGCTAGCTCTAAAACATGCCAACTATGATGTAAAAATGTCTAGTCTTTTTTTAACAAAGAAAACTACATCACGTTGCTGTATTAGACAATGTAATAATGAAAATGAAAATCTGGATCAATCTGGTAATTGCAAACACATTTTTTTTTTTATTGAGAAAGGGAGTAATGTCTTTTCATTTCCCTTCTTCTGAACCAGAGTATAGAAGATGTGCCCTGGAAGCATAGGATGAGAGTTCTCTACTCATTTGCCATGGGACCATAGGCATGTGAGTCCATTCACATAAAAGGACTATAACTATGGAATTAGTGAATAAAGATAAACCACAAGATGGGAGGGACCAAGCTACTACAGAGACCCCCTTGTGGCTCACTGCAGTGCACTCTAGGGATGTTTCTGGACTGGCTGCCCAGCCCGCCTTCTCCCAAGCAAGAAGATAATAGACTCACCACTGCTGCTGCTGCTTGGCAACTTCAGTTTGTTCTTCTCTCGGGCGCTCCGGCTGAGAGCCCCATTGAACTTTGCCTCTTCCTCGAGTTCGCCCTTTCTCTTTTGCAAGTCGTTCTGCTTCTTTTTGTAAGTTGGCTTGGGCTGACGCTTGGCCCTCTGCTCAGCCTTGCTCTCACTTCCATCTGAGTCTCCTCCACTCTCAGAGCCAGATTCGTAAGGTCTTTTCATCTTTCTTCTGATAGCTTTATCATCTTTTGCAGGTCTATCTCCTAGGACCTTAGTCTCCACACCGCTGTGTATCTCACTGGATGTGGAGGCTACTAGATTGACTGAACATGGCTTAATGATCTCTGATACAGTGTTTCCTGAATTTTCCATTCTGTTAGTGTTTTTATCCTCCTCGGAATGTCTGGTGAGCCAGGCCTTCTTCAGCTTGGTGTGGTAATTGGGCTGACTGGTCTGGGAGTTCTGCCCGCTGCCTACAGAGTGTGCCTTGTTTGCTGTACTACAGGTAGCAGGACTCTCGAGGGGAGTAGGAGCTGGACACATCTGGATTCTTCCGGAATTAGACTCGGTCTCATTGGCATTACTACTTTTAAACTGAGCTGCAGCCAAAGCAGCCTTATGTTTTTTTAAGTGGATAAAATCAGTTGCGCTGGAGAATCCAGAGCTGGGCTGAACCACACTGCCTGTCATGCTACTGGCTGTGGGGACCAGAGTTATGGTGCTGACTTTGCTTTCTTGTGCGTAGGTCGTTGGCTGGACAACACTTCTTGCAGAAATACACTGTACAGATGTGGAGGTCAAAACTGTACTTGATAACGAATATGTGACTTCTGAACCACCCCAGCTGGAGGCACTGGCAGTGGTGGCAGCAGCTGGGGTCATGTCCGTCTTGGTGCTACATATCAAACCAGTGGCTGTAGGCACGATGATGGAACTGGGCATACTGATGGAGCTGGGCATACTGATGGAGCTAGGCATACTGATGGAGCTGGGCATACTGATGGAGCTGGGCATACTGATGGAGCTGGGCATACTGATGGAGCTGGGCATACTGATGGAGCTGGGCATACTGATGGAGCTGGGCATACTGATAGAGCTGGGCATACTGCCCTGGGGGGCAACCTCAAAGTTCTTTTCGTACTGGGTGGGAGGAATGGTGAAGTGTGAATTGGCAAGGATAACTCTCCCAGATTCTCGGGCTTCCGCTGGTTTCCAGCCATCAGCTGGACTTGCTCCAGTTGAAGACCTCTCACTACCTCGCTCCTTGGGAGCAGCCGGCTGCATCACTGACACACTATCAAATTTTATTGAAGCAGGACGCACAATGACAGATGCTGTGGCAGCCGGTGCCTTTCCACCGCATTTCTCCATGTGCCAGTTCACTTTCTCGTTGCTGGGGGCATTATTAGATCTCCACATTTCTGACAAACTGCGTTCAGAAGCATTCTTGAAAGCAGCCTGAGCGTCTTTTGGTTCAGGTACTAGAGTTGGAGGTTTCTGTAATTCCTGGATTTTTCCCCCAGCATTTACAGGCAGAACTGGAGTTAAGGTGGGAGGGGAAAGGCTGCTATAGGTGCTTTCCTTTCTGTCCAGGCTGGGATGGATTGGTGGATGAAAAACTGGTGCTCTATGTAACGCAGGCATACTCCGGATTGGATTTGAGGACGAAACTGTCAAATGGGTAGGACTCCGACAGTCATTTCCAAAAGCGGTCATGGAGTGAGACGGTATTTGCTGGGGAAGCTGTTCTGCTACCTTGCTTCCTATACCTTCCCCTTCTGGTTGATGTTTAATCAGAGGTGGGGGCTTTGAAAGTGATGAAATAAACGAAGTCATAGTTTGAGGACTGGCTGCTGTTGAGGGGCTGTTACTCTGTTTATCAGTGAACAGACCGGAGACATCTTTGGATGGGTATGACCGTGGCGGTTCATTCACTACACTGTTTGAGATGGTGGTGAAATAGTTACTTTGCGGTAAACTCTGAGGCACAGAGTGCTTCATCTTATAAAGGTCCGACACGGAGCGGTCCCCATCTTTGTCTTGTTTTGTGGTTTGGCTTTTTGGGCTTGCAGAGGACAAAGGTGTGATTATGGAATAACCCTCTCTCTCTCCCTCTAGAGTCTTCATCTTTGTTGTAAAGGGAGCGACATCAATACTTTCCTGAAGGACCCTTCGGTGCTCCTCCTGGTATTTGTTCAGCCTCTCTCCACTCTCCTGAAGGGGCCTCTGTAACTGACTCATCATTGGATCCACGAAATGTCTGTGTAAGTGACTATCTTTCCCAGTTGGCATTCGATCCAAATCATTCTTGGCTGGTGTGGAAACAACAGTCCTGAGAGGTTCAATAAAAGCTTTCCTCTCGAGTTCTCTGTAAGGGGAAAACCAGACCCGGGACATTCTTAATCACTTTCTCTTACAGAAAAGTTTCTATTTGTTTTAAAAATAGACTGTCATTTCAGTACAAACATTCTTTACACATCCCAGAATGGTACCCAGTAAGTTAGAATGTAAATTAAAACAGAAGGAACTGAACTTATTAAAAATCTGACTTTATAGCATTAACTTAAAATGCCTTGGAAATAAGGAAGCACATAAACAAAAGGTATTTAAAAGTCTTAAGCGTCAGCAAACTTACTCTTTGTGATGATCTACTAACGTTTTTGACAATGGTGGACTAGAATGAGCTGTCATTTTAAGGGGCCGATGAGCATCTGCACTGGATGGCCTGACAGGAATGTGACTCAGTAATCCAAGACCATCAGCAGAGGTCACGGGGGTGGCCTGATGTAACCAAGGATTGGGAGTATTCTATTACAAAAAACAAATCAAACTTCAGTTATCACAGGAAGCTACTAAACACAGTAAAAGAGTAGGCCTATAACAGCAGTACGCATACAAAAGAATATACACTTTAGCCGATCATATGCACAGCAAAATCTCATGCCTAAACTGACTCGCCACATGCATTGAGAGATAGCAATCAGATGTTTGATAATAAAATATTTACTTGTAAAAATCTTTTCTTTTTAACCAAAGGTAAAATAACGGATTAAGTACTTTCATTCACATAGAGAAGACACAGTTTAAAAGATTTTTAAATACTCTAAACTACAAAACTCATAAAATTATGTGGTACTTGAAGAGTATTTCATAGGAATTCTCATTTCAAAAGAAATAAGTAACATGATCGTTTCTTGTTTCTCGCTCCTATTCTTTAAAATCATCTTCTAATACTGCATGCATTTTACATATTTTTATAATGTACCTTCAAACTCAGAATGAAAACATGATTCACTTACTGTACTCTATACTACACTAAAACGGATTTGTCTGTCAGATGTATAAAGTACATATCTAGGGAAAAAAAAAACAAAACTGGTCTTCCTGGGTCATTCAGTGACACTTCTCCATGAGAGTTAATGGTTTAACTGGCAACATGCTTAGATCACTGAGTCAATATGGGTAATTTACACTTGGTTCCCAAAATGATTACTTTTAAAAGGAATGGCAGAAAACAGTGAGATTTTGGAGCTTATTGATTCTAATCCTCTCAATTTGATTGGTAAGGAGAATGAGGTCAGATTTTAAGTGACTTGATTTTAGTTACTAAAACATCATGAAACTGAAAAGTAATGAAAAATAAAGCAGAAAAGTGTGGTGTAGCCATTTAACACAGAATAAAAAGCACAACACACTAATCATTCTTAAGAATGGTCCTAGTCAGGATTTATCAGTATGCTACCTGGTCTCTAAAATACCCTAAAATCAAAATGTTTGAACTTTGTATGATGGAGACAGGAATTTATTAAATAAAAAAATCATAATAAAATTTTATTCTGTACTATAACACACACACACACACACACACACACACACACACACACACACATATACACACACAAAATAAATAACTGGGGGAAAAATTAACTTCCTGGGACTGGGAGTAGGTCTCATAAAAATGGAATCTTCACCTTACAAATAATTCTTGTTGCATTTTCTTTTTATAAAAAATGTACCATAAAATTTTATTTGCTTAGTCCCTACTTTTAAAAAAAAACTACCAGTAATACACACACCCCCATACACACTCTCTCTCTTGGAAACGAAGCCATTTTTCACTAGTCTCTTTCTCTTCCTCGTTTTCAGTTTCCACTGAAACTCTCACACAACATGGTCATTTGGCCTATGGTTTCAAGCCCTGAATTTAAGGAAGATTACTGCCCAGTCCCCTCTCATCTAAATGGGTCATTTTCTTCTAAGCACAGACAAAGGATTTAACAGTTTAACTCAGTGAGGTCTGTCCAACTATGCTGAAAATGGCTTTTGACTCACTGTGTCACACATCTTGGGGACCTTTAAAATAGGCCTATCTGAAATTATACCATTTGAAGGAGGTAGTATGATACAGTACAATGCAGGACCAACAACATGCGTGCAATTACAGGAGTTCCTCTCTCTGTTTTCCATCAACCCAATGGCACACTGGGCTATAATCTCAGAGGTTTCTTTACAGCAGGTTATATATAGCCCTAAATCTGGTGATCCCTATGGCCAAACTACACTATCTTAACTGTTTATTTTCTTTAAGATTCCATGTGACCCTTATTTACCACTGTGCACAAACTCATGGTCATTTTGCTATGTTAATCCATTAAGTCAATTCACAAGAAGTGCGTGGGAGACTAGAAGAATTAGGCTTGCCAATGTCTTTTTAGAAACCATCAATCTGGCTTACCTTCCGCAAGGAGGCTTCAGTATTAACTGTATTTTCTGGGTGGACCCACTTAGAAGAGGGTAGACTGAGTCCAGAGTAGGGAGGAGTCCCATTAGGATACTGCCACATAACTGGGTAAAGTCCAAGTTGATTAAAGGAAGCAGGTGGATGTGCTTGTCCAAGGAGATGAGGTGATGAATGCTGTAGCATCTGCTGTTGCTGCTGCTGCTGCTGCTGCTGCTGGTGCGCTAGCGCTAAGTGGCTCAAGCTGCTGGCATGAGCAGCCTCTACTCGGGGGCCACCTAGTAAGGAGGCTGGAGGCACTCCAGGTAACGCTGTCGGAAGCAAATGAGGGTGGTGAACAGAAGAGTGGGGGTTACTGTTCAGAGGGTGACTAAGAGAAGGCAAGTTAGATTGGTTTGAAGACCCGGTCAGGTGGGTAGGGGTACTTAAAGAAGGGGTGCTTAAAGAAGGGGCACTTAGAGTGGGTTGGTTAGGGCCTGGATTGAGGCAAGTACGATGAGTTGTAGAGTGAAGAGGGTAACCGTGAAATGATGATGGCGACATGTGATTCGTTCCTGACTCTTGCCCGACAAGTGCAGGATCTCTGTAAACTGTGAAATGCTCACTTTTATCAATAAGAGGGTTCTTTTTGGTTTCTACCATACGAGTTGGAACTGGATGAAAACTAGATCTTGGTAAATCATGGTCTGTTTTACTTGTCAACCTTCTCTCTCCAGTGGCATGACTACTGTTTAAGAAACTGGTCTTAGATTTCACAGAATCGGGAGAACGAGAGAATTTGGCTTGAATAATATTAAGGAAGGAATTTGTTTTTGGTTTGGGTGTATCTGTTAAAGGACCGAACTTGTTCTTCATAACCTCAGGAGGTGAGCTTCGTTTCTGCACTTTGCTGTCTTCATTTGAAGAAACATTTAATGAAGACATGTATGAGGCAAATAGATTTTTATCTTTCTCAGCACTCAAGCTATCATCGAGGGTTAAAGGGCTTATAAGAGTAGATGGTTTTAAGTCCACTTTGTTTAAGCAACTAACCCAGTTTGACTCAGATTCCTTCTTTTTTGCTTCTAAATATTTTGCATTGTTATACATAAGTTTTGAGTCATTACTATGAGGCTCTAGTTTCTTCAGTGGCTGAAAACCAAAGATCCTTGTGGCGTTGTCCTGAACCACTTTCTCAGAACTGGTTTCATTTGTAATGTCAATGACACATTTTGGCGCAGATGCTCCAGATGCAAACTGCTCCTTCGGTACTAATTCCGTAGGATGTGCTTTCTCGATTTGGCAGTCCTCAATATGTAAATCACTGACATTTTTTTCACAAAACATAACCTCTTCTGTGGTGGTGCGAAAAGGCTTTTCTTTCAGCTCAAGACTGGCTGCCTTGAGAGCTTCTGCCTCTTCACGAAGTTTCTTATCTTCGTGTATTGGACCCCAAGGAGACTGCCTAGTTATTATTGTTTCCTCTGCTCTCTCAACACGCTGGGATTTCCCTTCATCTCCATTGACCTTTGAATCATTTTTGTTCTTCACCTCATTTTCAACAATATGCTCAGAAGATGACTCTGTCATTCTTTTATTTGGATTGTCTGAGTCGCTGCACTCAGCATAGTCTGAAATGTTGTCTGTTCGAAGTCGTTTCATATTTAGGTTCTTTTCATCCTCTTCAATTTTTCTTCTTTTGTTAAGAAAGGGCTTGTTTTTGCTTTTAAGATTTTCTACAAAAAGAAAACATTATTTTTAGATACAATACAGCATAAGCAGCTTGTAATGTCCATTTCATTCATACCTTACGACTCTACAAAAAAAATTGTGTACTGCTTCTCCTACCTCCAAGGCCTAGGTAGTCACATTTCTCTTCCTTCATCTTCTCTTCCTCTGGCACACTACTGTCTGAGCCTTTCCTCTTGTTCAGCCGAGCACAACGCTGCTGTGGATTCAGTTTGAGCACTGGAGTCTGCGAATTCATAGCTGGTCTTGGGCTACTGGCTTGACCACGTGTATAAGGATCCTAAATAAAAGAAGAGCATGATGAATCCACATGGTATGCCAGTAGATACACAGATTAGCAACAAGAGAGAACACTGGATGATCACCCACTGGCTACAGTCTACTCACGTGAATAGTGGTGCTGCCTTCAGTAGAACAAGACCTGTGGTGGGACGTGATGCCAGTGTCTTCTCCTTTCAACAAAGAGTGAACAACATCATCAAGAAAGGTCATTTGAACCATAGAAGGATCGACATTCTGTGGTTCTAGTACCTGGTTCATGAAACAACAGGAGAACAATAAGCATATTTAAATTGCATTTACTGAGCAATGAGCTGTCAACGTTTCTTTCCTTCTACCATTACTCTACTTGGAAAACAAAAAACATCAAGAAGGACATTTCATCTGGTGTTTGCAGGAATAAAAATGTTAACAAGTTCTAAGCCTTAATAATTTCAAACAAATATTATTGTTTCAACCTCCTGACAGAATAGCAACATGGTGTAATCATACTCTTTCTAACTGAATAGCTAAGTGTCATTCTAGTGCATACAGCCTAGAGTCAGAAAGACTCATCTTCACAAGTTCAAATCTGGCCTCAGACACTTACTAGCTGTATGAATATGAGCAAATCACTTAAGTCCATTTGCCTCAGTTCCCTCATCTGTAAAATAAGCTGAAGAAGTGTTTTGCCAAGAAAACCCCAAATGAGGTTGTGAAAAGTTGGACACCATTGAAAAACAACTCAAGAGCAACCTCAGTCCTGATGGATAAGAATCAATGCCACAAAAGCAAAGTGTGAAGAAAAAATTCACATAAGAAAACTGACAGGATTAGAAGTGAAAAGGTGAAATACACCAGAACAGAGAACAAACTAACAAGGCCCAAACAAAGAAGTGAATGAACGAATAACAGTTAAAAGATAAAAAAGTACACTTTAAGTAAGGAAAACATGAGCATTTATGCTTCTACCACCTGCCAAGTACTTAACGTACTAAGCACTTTACACAACTATTATCTCATTTGATCACCAAGGTACAGGCTGTTATCATCCCTACTGACAGTTAAGAAAACTGAGATAAAGGTTAACTGACCTGCCCATGGTCACTCAGCCAGTTACTGAGGCTGGATTTGAACATATATCTTAAACAAAAGGGATGGCAGAGGATGAGATGGATAGCGGTATGGAAGCAATAAACATGAGATTGGATAGACTTGGAGAGAAAGTGGAGGTGAAGAGCCCGATGCAGTCAGACGTGCTCGAAAACAACAACAACAACAACAAAAAATACCTTCTTGACTCCAGGCCCAGGCCCTATGCTCTGAACCACCTAGAGGCCTAAGAAAACATTCTTGGGCCCTCAAGGCAATTTTCGTACCTGTGGTATTTTCAGAAGCAAAATTGTTTCTCCAAGAAAATCCTTTATGTGCGACAACTTTAGGGTGGCTTTCATCTAAATATCACAAAGTACTTTAACAACAAAAAGTTGAAAATGATAATTGTACAAACCATTCTTTTCTTTCATTTATTTGATAATACTCCTCTTCAGTTCCCCCTATGCTAGGTGGTAAAGTGACAAGTACATAATTTCTGTATTACAGGAAAACAACAACAAAGAGGTTCCATGTGCGAATGAATATGCCTAAGATATTCCCAAGATCTTAAGTCAAGATACCTCGTTTGCTGTTTAATATATCAAATGAATATTCCATCGTGACTTCAGTAACTGGAATAAAACTCACTATGAAAAGCAACATGTTTGTTTCAAAATGTACTACAATACTAGAGAAAGTTAAGCTAATTCTTTGAAAAATGAAATATCTATTGACCAGATGGACAGAAAAACTCAGACACTGACAACTTTAAATTGTAGTTCCTCTATTTCAGATACTTATGTAATTAGGCACAGGTAAACAGTTTTCTTGTGACAAGTAAACAATATAGGAAAGTATATATGTCTTAGAACATTCAATTATAAGAAACCTAGAAATGAAAATCAGAATTAACTTACAGCATTATATTCTAGCACAGGATGTTTTCATTACAAAACAATCTCTTTAAAAACACTGGCTAAAATATTTACCTGGTCATTCATAACAATCATGGTGCGGATGAAGAGATCATGGTGAGTAAGTACTCCAGTAAACCACTGGGTGGCAGAATCTTGTCTGTATACTCTCACTCTGTGTCAGTTTAAAGAATATGAACCTTTAAAGGAATTATACAGAGAAGTTTAGCAGACGAGGTCATAAGTTAGAAGTGCATTCTAAAGTGTATATGTAGATTATTGATGTGATATCTTGATATCAAACACACTTCTTGATGTCATGCACACACTTCGAAGGCTAATTCCCAGTTATTTTGGAAAAGAAGAAGAATTTTTCTTTTCTGATTTGGAGTGATTCTGTTACTTATATAAATAATCACAGACCATTCAATTAATGTTCAACAATTTTACACTAGAAAGCTAAAACAGGTGGTTCCTGTAGTAGGTATCAACAGATAGAGTGCTGGTAATCTAAGGTTGTCAAGCCTTGCCTCTGACACCTGCCAATTGGAAACTTTCTAAGACTGTAAGTTGAAGTACAGGTGTCAGTCAACCATGCAGTAGATGGAGTTTTTTCATGTGGAAATCCTGATAGCAATGAATTCAAAGGTTTGAATGAAAACAAACTCCCACCTAACTATCCTCAGAAATGAAAACAAGAAGGGCCGTCAGAGGGAGGTCATCCAATCTAAGCGACCTGACCAATGTCATCCAAGTAGTTAAGTTTCAGAGAAGCAGGATTTGAAGCATTGCATATGACTACTAAGTCGTGGTTCTTTCCACTGGATCCAAAATACCTCCCCAGGAAGAAAATGAAAAGAAATGGCAGTCTAGAAGCTGTCATGCCAACAGATGCAGCACATCTACACATTAAGGTGTTGGAGAAGTAATTCTAAATTTGGTGTATTTGGTCCCATAGTTGCCAAGCCTGTACCCTAACTGACTACATTTGTCTATTCTGTGGAAGTCAGGAAAAACTGCCGTCAAAATAATCTTAATATAGCCATGTGAACACATACACAGTTTGCAGTGCTGAAATCTATAGGCTTTGGATAAAGAAAAGACTCTGTACTAGGCGTAAGAGAATAAATAGAATCTTAAAAATGAGATTTAATTCAGTCCTAACTCTCCAAAAAGTGGTAGAAGTTTTAAAAGAATGACATTTCTCTGCAAGAAGAAAACAAAATTATTTTCCTGGTTAAAGGTGACAGAAAATATAATTGCTAATCCATGTCAAATACACAGCATTTCCCAAATCTATTCTCAAACCAAGTGTGAAGTAAAAAGCAATTTGTTAAAATCTCCAGAAATTAGTTGGATACTATACAGGTAAAATGCTTCAAAATACAAATCAAAACATTTTGAGGAGGGAAAGCTCTTTTTCAGCCAGACAGGCATAGCAAAGGCTTCAAGGAGGAATTAGTATCTGAATTAGTCTTAAGAGCAGGAGTTATTAATTGAGGAGCTATTAACACATGTGTGCACACACACTTTTTGAGAACAGTATTTCAAGACAATGGTTTTTCTTCATAGTTTATTTCATGCATCACTTTGGGTTAAAAACATCATTCTGAGAAGGGTTCATAGCCCTCATCAGGCTGCCAAAGGGATCTGTGACACAAAACAACGTGTTAGAAAAAGGATTTCAGAAAGAGAATCATATTTCTCATATGGGCAAAGTTTAGTGACAAAACTAAAATTCATCCTCTTTCTAGTTTAAACCAAATTCTAAATTTCCCAGTTTGGATCAAGGGAACCACTTATATAACCTGTTATTCCAGTCATATTCAGCCTCTTTGCCTTTCTCTACACTCAGCTGAATTCTATCAATTTCATCTATCTCACTTCCACTCCCGTTTCTCCACTTACCTGGGCAGGCCCCCTTCCCATCCTCCT
>CM053769.1:480655621-480736816 GCA_028658325.1 Potorous gilbertii
ACCCCCCCCCCCCCCCCCGCCGACTCAAAGACCCTCCCTCCCTCCCCGCTTCTCTCTCTACCTCTGGAGAGGCACTACCTCTGCAGGACAGGAGGCACTTCCTGGGCCCCTAAGCTGCTCTTCCTCTTCATGTTACCTAGCATTAGATTACATTCTCCTAGAAAAAGGCAATGTCTCTGAGAATAGGGACACCCCAAAGCTTAGCACAGTGCCCAGCACACATGACTCTTTGTAAACATTTGTGGATTAATTCCTATAGAGCTTCAAAACCATTACCTTGCATAAAAATCTTCTGAGCTTTTTTTAACCTAGACTTTAACTTCCTGAAGAAGCTGGGGGTTATTGCTGAGAACTGGATTTAGGCTGTCAACGGAGCCCTAAAATTATAGACAGGAAAAGGACCACATTGTACACACTTAGTGCTAATATTACTCTACTTTCCTTCTTTATTCTTCTAAAGAATAAATGGAGAGAATAATTTTTGGACCAAAATGTGTATGTTAAACAGATTAAAAAATGACTGTTTACTGCACACTAATGCAGCATAAAATGTTGGAGTGTAATAGGAAGGCTGATGTCATGAGAACATATTGATCACGTGCAGTCAAACTTGAAATTTATTAAGCTTCCCACTTTAAAAAGTGTGGCCATAATAAAAACTGATTAAAAAAGTTAAAAAACCCTCCAACAGAATTTTACTGTTCAAAATTGAGGGAAAAGAGCAAGCAATTTCCATAGTGCCCACCATGCGGCCCTGTGCTAAGTGCTCTTTACAAACATCATCTCCTCTGTTCCTCACTACAACCCCTTGAGGTAGGTGTTGTTATTGTTCTCATTGGACAGCAAAAGCAACTGAGCTAAATAGAGAGGTGAGGTGACCGGCTGTGCTAGGCCATACAGCTGCCAAGTGTCTAAGGCTGGATCTGAACTCAGGTCTTCCTGACCCCAGGTCTTGTGCTCTACCTACTGAGCCACCTAGCCAACATCAGCAGGTCTAAGTGACTAAGTAAAATCAACAGAGATGAGGAAAGACTTCAGATACTTCTGTAAATACCCAGAATTCTAAACCACTCATGTAGCTGTGGAAGTGACAAACCTAAAGCCTCTTTTGTTTTTAGATAATGAACGTACAAGGCCTTGCCAGTTGCCCTTACCTGAAGTACATTTCAATTCTTATCCAAACTGAGCGGACCAGAGATTTCACTTCTGAATGTTTTTTCTTCTCTGAGCCAACAACAAAGGATCTGCACAATGATTACACTATTAATGGCATTATCCCTGTAACAGGGCAGAGGAAACATCCATTTCTTTCTCCTTGGAGATGAGAATCATCCAGTTTCCCACAATCTGTGGGCCCTCCCTTCCATAACTTGGTCTATTGATGGTCTTTTAAAAACTGAACTGGTTGATCAAGGAAGCCAGAGAAGGAAGTGGACCCAATAAATGTAGTAACGGGGACTGTGGCTGAATAAAAACAATCAGAGAAACTCTAAGGTCCAATACATTGGTATAGTACAAGGGAAGATGCCCAAATCAAGCACAGATAAACTAGTATCTTTATTGCTTGATGTGGGGTGTGTATATATATCTGGGGGCATTTCTTGACCTCTTTTGTTTCCCTTAAGTCTTCCTCTATTTCTCCCTTATAATCAATTCTTTATTTTTCTTGTAGTTTGGTCCTTTCCTTGAAGCACTTCTTTATCAATCTGAAACTAACAATTTTCTAGAATATATTTTACCAATGAACAATCAGACAAGAGTGATGCTTTTTAAGGTTTAACCTTAGAAAACACTGAAAAAGATGCTAATTCGTAGCAGAAGTTGATACTACAGAGGAAAATATCAAAATGAGGAAAACCAGTGAAACAGAAAAAGATCTCTCTAGACAAGCTCTCTAGAATCAACCAAGGTGCCTCCATGAAGGGAAGCCAAATAGAAAAAGCAGGCTCACTAAACATGATTCTCTGCATAATTTAGGAAAACCTGAAAGAGAACAGAATAATTACCCTCAGCCCAACCTAAAAAGAGAAGGCACAGAGAGCAGGACAATCAGACCAGGAGTTGGAAAGACCCAAGTTCAAATCTGGCCTCAGATTTGACCCTGTATGTAGGCCCGACATGACACTTCCTCCTCTGTGTGCCTTAGTTTCCTTGTCTCTAAAATGGGGATAATCATAGTACCGATACCTCGTGGGAAGGATAAAACGAGATATTACTACTATTACAAACAAGAATTCCCTTTATAAACTAAGCGGTCTTCTGATCTTCTGAAAGATAGCTAGGTGGCAAAACACCAAGCCTGGAATCAGGAGGACCTGTGTTCAAACCTGACCCGAGACACTCACTAGCTGTGTGACCCTGGGCAAGTCACCTCACCCTGTTTGCCTCTGTTTCCTCACCTGTAAAATGAGCTGAGAAGGAAAACTCAAGCCACTCCAGTGTCTTTGCCATGAAAATCCCAAGTAGGGTCATGGAGAGTGGTGACGACTGAAAGGATGCAACAACTCAAGTCTTTTGGAGACTTCTGGGGAAGGAGATCCACTGCCTCCCCAAAGTAAACAATGTCACTGTTGAAGGTTTAGCTCCACTGTCACTTCAGTGATGAGAGTTCTGCCAATTCTCTGCAGTTTGGAGTGACCCTGTGTCTTCTAACCATCAAAAACCTCTTTGGGATACTTTTATTTTGTACGTAAATCATATTCTGCGTCCTATAATATGTACTTGCTCTATGTTCACAAGGCCTAGGTCTTAAGATTCATCTCTTTCTCCCTCAATGTCTAGAGTAAAGGTGAGGTAATTGATTTTTACTCAACTTCACCTCACTTAAAGTGATAAGATGCCTAATCAGTCACAGGCCTTACTTAGACTACTTGGGTGAAAGCCAAGAATCATGTCTGGATAAGCCAAGGAAACCTGGACACTGTCTAGGGGGTGAGTGGGGGATAGCTAGGTTTGAGCTGTGGCGGACAGGTTAGATACTAACTAGGTGTCTCAGAGCACAAGATCTTGAAGGTCATTTCTTCCCCCAGACTTCTCCCTGGACTGCCTTGACTACCCAGAGAGGGTAGTATTATCCAATGTTTTGTTATCTTGAATTTTGCCACAACCACAAAGAGGTTGGGGCCTAACTAGAGACAGACATAAATATACAGTTTGGCAAAGAACCCCGCCTCTCCCTAGTTAAGAATTTACCTAATGAGGGGCCTGAAGCTAGTGTGACTGAATTCACAGCTTTTGATATGAAATAAATTCCCTAAAGGTGAAAGAGAAGGGAAGCAGGAACAGAGAGGGCCTTGAGGCCTACAGGAGCTCATGAGCTTAAGAGGGGGGTGACACTACTGGTGAACAGGAGGCATCAAGGAATGAATCAAAGATCAGAAATTCACTAAGAAAATTACACCAAAAAATAAGGACATTTATGACTAGTACCAACATTCTCTTATAATGAAACCAAGACTCCTTTCCCTCTGTAACATCAGGCCTTTACAAAGCTATATAAAAAGTCTGAACTGTCTAGGGATTCAGTAGGACTCTAATCACTCCTCCATAACATCATTTGGAGGAATTAGTGAACTTGATTCTGCTCACTGATGTGGTATGTGACCTTGAGTAAATCATTTTTCCGTTTTCAATTTCATCTGTAAAATGGAGTTACTACTAGTGCTTTCTTTTGAATTTAAAAGGTGGCAAGCTACAAAAGTGACAGACATGAACACCATTTTTAAATTACAACAGAAAATTCTCCAGCACACAACTGTAACAACAATGACTAACGTTTTGATGGCACGTGCCGTGTTCCAGGTCCTGTGGGGAGGATTTCACAAATATATTCCCTCACTTGATCCTTACAACAACACTGAGAGATTGGTTTACAAAGGAGGAGGCTGAGAGTTAACAGGTTAAGTGACCTGCCCAGGGTCCCATGGTAGGAAGTGTCTGAGGCTGGATTTGAACTCTAGTGTTCCTGATTCTGGGCCTAGGGCTCTAGCCGCTGCCACCTTGCAGCATGCCTTCATCTTTAAGGCTTTAATGTCACCCCCCCCCCCCCCGCCCCCAAATTCTGACATGAAATTCAATTTGATGTTGACAAGCTGAATTTAATTTTTTCCATTCCCTGACTATATTCTTAGTAGGAGCAGAACCAGGAACACTTTGTGCACAGCAATGACCACAGTGTGCGAGAGTTCTCTCTGGTAGACTTGGAACTTTGTAATAACACAAGAACTCACTGAAAAAAAAAAATCCCAATGTCAATTTTCTAAGGCAAAATGCCTTCCACACTCAGAGAAAGAAATATGGAAGTCATTCGCAGAATGTAGCAGATCATGTTTGTGTGTCTGTGGGTTTTAGCGTATTATGTTTTGATTTGTTATATGATTTCTTCCACTTATGTCAGTGTGACTACATAACATCACTATAGTGAAAATATGCTCAATAGGAAAGTATATGTCGAACCTATACAGAATTGTATGCTGTCATGGGGAGGGAGAGGGGTAGGGGGGGAGGTGTGGGGGTATAAAATCTTAATTTTAAGGAAGTGATTGTAGAACATTTATAAAAAAAAAAAAAAAAGAAATATTAACAAGTAGGAAAGTATTTACAAGACCTATAAAGAAATGGGGGCTTGAAATGGGGGCTCTAAACTCAGAGCACACCTCTGAGTTCCTGTGTAAAGCCGAAGAAATCATGCAATCACTGAGATGTGTAGTTTCCCTGCCTATAAAACAAGCATAGCAGAAGCATTTGAAATACAGCAACAAGCAGGTTAACCAGTCAGACAGCAGCTGAATCATACCCTTGGCTGGCTTTTCTTCCTTTTTAGTCTGCCCTGCTCACTTCAAGGCCTCAGATACCAAACAGGGAAGTGAAATCTCTAAATTGTGTTTTTGTAAGCAAAAGTGAAGAGCACGGGTGGAAGTGAGGTTTGAGTTTATTTTAATGCACACTCGGAAAACAAACACACCTGCGCGTGCGCACGTACACGCACGCACACACACACACACACACACACACACACACACTCTCACTCTCTCTCTCTCTCTCTCTCTCTCTCTCTCCCCCTCTCCTGCCGTAATACAGAACTGTTGTTCACTTTGGCTTTCTTGAGCTTTTTATTTGAAAAACGAAAACTCGGGGAAGATATTTTTTCTCAATGTATGCTATGTATCAGATCCTTACTAACGACAGTAATAAACAATATCTGACCACAGCTAACTTTTCTGACTATCTCACTGATTTTACATCATCAACTGCAGAAGACAAAAATCTAACATGTCATTGAGTTAGCAAAGGTCAAAAGCAGGAACAAGCAAAAACCGCCCTCGCGCTTTTATCAGAGGTGATCTGCTGCTCAGGGAAGCTACATTTCCCTAACTTTCTATCAGGGTATATGTGAAATCTTAAAACTATGCCTCTTTTTGCTACCACTACTGACAATGATGCGGCATCTTGTAAGATTTTACAAACTGCATCACAAGCATACCTGCTTCCCAGTGTGCTGAGCTCTGCCTCACTTTTCAAAGGAAGAAGGCTGAAGATGTCAGCAAGCCTTACATAAGTCCAGTGCCTCCACTGGAGTCCTATTTTGATATGCTATTGCAAGGGGACGGAACTGTAAAAGGCTCTGTGTAGTGCCAACCTAGGACCAGCCAGGCTGAACTTCTGAGATACCTTAGCAGCAGGATGGCCTCAAGGAAGGGGAATATGTTGGGAGCGGGGGGTGAAGGAGGAAGAGAAATAAATGGTCATCAACTCCTAAACAGTATCTGCTAATTCAGGGGAGAATTTCAATCTGAATCTGTGAAGGGAGCACTTAATAAATTAAAAAGTAAAAGGTACATTACTCAAAATTTGCAACTTTTGGCTACTGCATTTAAGTGGCAGAAAATAAAGAATCACTATTCATGGATTACTGCATCACTAAGCGAGTTTATGATGTGCACAAAACATTACTGTAAGTCAGAGAGTGGCAGGCTGAAAATGGGACTGGACTCTATACTGGAAGGGCAGGAGGTCAGAAATAAAATCTAGTGATGACGGCACTACAACACTCCAGCTGTTTCTCCATCCTTTCTTGACCCATCATATGTCTTACAATAGAAAAAAAAATCAATTGTTTAAAGTTGGTAGACCAGCTAAATGAAGTCCTTTGTAAAATGACTGTGCATTATGACAGTTTTCAGTATAATATCCTATTTTAAATTATCTTCAATTATAACAATTATTGTGATTTGCCTATCACTACATCCCCAGTTCATAATAAACAGTTAGGTCCCCTCCAGTCTATGTTTCAAATCCTGGGTTACATAAAAAACTATTCACCAAGAAAAAAAAAATCAGACAGTAATCAAGTAAGTGACTGAGCTAATAACTTTAACGGCTTAAAAGAAGACATTAAAAGCATTGTAGTGCTCAGAGCTCATAGGCTTCTAGGATAAGCATCTAATCTACAACGGCCCACCTCTGATGAACAGCCTATGCCCTTCTTCAACTTCAAAGGGCAAATATATTTTCCTCCAATGTTCCATTCCTCTCTACCTTCTATAAATGACCCTGTATTGTAATAATTTTCTAGGTACTAAACTCATTTTCTCCCTAGTCACTGCTGGCACACCAAAAACTTCTTGAACCCCACCCTAAGGGTCTTGATCTTCACTTTTTAAATAATAACTAATTTCAGCTCCTAGTGGGTGGGGGAGGTGAAGGTTGTGTAGACACCA
Source organism: Potorous gilbertii (assembly GCA_028658325.1). NCBI lineage: Eukaryota > Metazoa > Chordata > Mammalia > Diprotodontia > Potoroidae > Potorous > Potorous gilbertii. The sequence goes on from CM053769.1 coordinate 480,662,341, forward strand.
TAGAGGCCTGACAGCCTCCACTGGCTGTTGTTTTTTAGTCTCATTTTGTTTTTGCTCTTCGTTGTGTTTTCTTTTCTTTCTTTCTTTTTTTTTTAAAGATAGAAGACATGAGTGAAATAAAATCCAGGAAAAAAGATTTCCAAAAAGATTACGTTGATGAATCAATGAGAGAAAAATTCATCTCCAATAAACTTTTTTAGAGGATCATGACATTTTGCAAAGTGAATTGGACTTAAAGATGGTGCCAGATGAGGAGCCTCCCTTTCTCCTCCAGAGCCATCTGGGTCCAAGGGCAACAGAAGAGATCAGGACAACTGGAGATGGCTCCCAGGAGGCTCATTAGCAGCTTTATCAAAGTGCCTTATGTAGGAAGAGGTTATTTGACCTGCATTTTGAAGGGGTTCTAAGAAATGGAGGGAAAAAGGGAGTATACAGGGGGTAGAGGGCTTTGAAAAGAGCAAAAGGAAAAAGCAAGTCTGTTTAGTCAAAATATAGGGCACGTGAGCCTTGAAAAGAAGATCAAAGCCATACTGTGAAAAGGGTTTTAAATGCAAAATAGAAAAATTCATATTTGACTCCAGAGGCAAGGGAGAACCGCCACAAATTTTTTGACACCAAGGTGAAATGATCAGACCCATGCTTTAGGAACAATCTTGCAGCTGTGTTAAGAATGAGACAAAACCAGTATCACTCACAAGGCAATGGAGAGGTAAGGTAGCATTTATAAAGAGCTTTAAGATTTGCAGTGATTTACAAGCATTGTTACATTTGCTCCTTTATTCACCTCATCTCACAGATTATTAAACTGAGGCACAGCAACCTCAGGCAACGTGCCTAGGGTCACACAATTATGAAGTGTCTGTGGCTGGATTTAATTTCAGATCTTCCCGACTCCTGGACCAGTGCTCTATCTACTATTTACCTGCTTCCTACATGCCCGCTGCTTGTTAGCAAGCAGCAACAAAGAATTAACAATGAACTTCTAAGAAAAGCACATCAGAAGACCTGATCAGGCACAAGTAGAACAGAAGAGAAGGTGTACTGGTAACCAGCCCACGTCTTCTGTGGGTGCCCCTTGTGGAACCAGAAGCCAAGCAGGCATGTCTCCAGGATATCTGGTAGACCTTCTGAGGCAAAGTCTCAGAATGTACAGGCCAACTTGGAGGAGGCTTCCAAAATGGGGGCTATTAACACTAGATCACAGGTGTCACAATCCCTGCTGGCTGCTTTGACACCACTGAAACGGATGAGATCTGTAATTGTACCCATAATCAATATACTGTCATAAGACTGAAGAGAAAAATTCATGCAACAAACACTGTCAGTGAATCAATTTATTTCTCTTGGAAATTCTAATTTCCTTATTTTAATCACAGAAGTATCTTAAACATTTTTTTTTAAATGCGTCTCTACGCCCCCTCCCACCCCCCATTAATAACAAGCATCTCTCTGGCCCTCTCCCTATTCCCCACCCTGACCCTGCAACAAACACAAGTAGACAAAGACCATTCCCACAATGGCCACAGCCAAAAAGGCTTGTCTGTCTCACACTGTCTCTCTCAGGAAGGAGGCAATATTCAAAGTCATCAGTCCTTCGGAATAATGAACTGATCAGACTTAATTTCTTCAAAATGATTACTTTTTACAATGGAGTTATTAGGGTATAAATCAGGGGTGGCCTTGAGGCCACACCTGGTGTAAGCCATTCTTTTGGTTCTGTACGCTTGGTTCTCCATTGGCTCAGAATGAGATTCAAGAGATTACCTGGTTCCCCCCTATCCTTTCCTTGTTCATACCTACTTTTTGTGGTCCTGTTTATGTCAACTAAGCTTCCCCTGACAATTCTTTCTTTCTAACTCCCTCAATCCCTTCGCCTCGCCTCTTCTTCGTTTCAAGTCATAATAAATATGAAGCGAAGAGGGTGAGGGAAGAGATGTACTAGAGACTAAGACAGACAAACATTATTAAGCACCTACTGTGTGCCAGGTACTGTGCTAAGTACCCCCTCCATTAGAATGCAAACAACCTTTAACCAAATCTTTTCCAATTGTTCACTTATTTCTTATATTTCATTTTACTCCTGTGTTTTTATTTCCAAATTTCTGAGGTACTCAATTTCATTAAAGTTTGTGAGGTCAAGCAGAACAGGACCTTTTGCTGTTTTTGTTTTAGCATAATCAGGTATAATGCCTGTATTTGAATGTGATTAAAGATCTTCCCCGCTGAGAGATGGGCCGGTCCACAGAAGGAAGTTTGATTAGGGGAGCTGAATGGTAGGAGGGTCCAAAGTACCTTTTGTTTTTACTATTGAGGCACTGATCAGAGGTTCATGCCCTCTGGCTCTGAAAAGTTTATAAATACTCTGCTGGTAGGGTTTTACTTAGGGGCTTAATTTTTGGAAGAAAGTTCGTGTGCTAGAGGAGAGATTCTGGGAAGCCACTAAGCAGCACCCCGTGGGCTTTGAAAACCCAGATGTTGGGGGTTTTCATACCCTCCCCCCCTTGTATATTGCAGTGCTTACTGTCACAAAGTTCCATTTTCCTCCCAGTGGGATTACATTCAGTTTTGCTGGATAAGTTATTCTTCTTTATAAGTCGAAACCTTGTGTCTTTGGAGAATTCTATTCCACACTCTCAGCCCTGTTAAAATGGCAGCCCCTCGACCATGTCCAATCCTGACTCTGGCTCCTCTACACTTAAGCTCCTTCTTTCTGGCTGAATGAAGCATTTTTCCTTAGCCTTTGGCTATCTCTCACTTTCCTAGGAGTCTTCATTCTGAAGTCTCCTTCAGGAGGGGACTGTTGTTTGGGTGCTTTGCTTTAAGAGCTCTGAGCAGTTTTCTTGGATTATGGCTTTTAGTGCAATGCCCTTATCTTTAATCGTCTCTTCTTAGTTTCCAAAATCAGTCTACTACCTGTTTCCCATGACTTCTCACCAACAATTAGAGTACAAAAATGTAGTGGAGGATTTTAAAAAATGAAACATTAAAACAAAACAACAGCCATTCCACAGATCATTAGCTCTTCTCAAAAATACGAAAGACAACATCTCTTGCTATATTTTAAACACATTTCATAAAGTTTACTATAGTTAAGGACTCTGGCACAGAATTCACTTCTTGAAAATAGTTATATGACAATAAATATAAGACTAAGAGACCTACATGGAAAAATTGGCATTTAATGAACTGTAATTTGACTTTCTTGTTGTGTGCTCACTGTGTTACCTGTTCTGGGAACCCTGGGCTCAAGGAAGGGAGCTATCCATTCCCCATGCCCAGAACATCTTCAGTCTCCCCTCCCCCTCCAGACTTGTGTTTCTAACCAGGGACACACCCTTGCACTCAAGACTGGCCTTTCTCACTGTAGTTCCCCTTTGTGTTCTGTCTTTTCATAGTAGTTCTCTCCAGGCAAAGGGGTGCTGAAACACCATTCACTGTCCTAAAGGTCCAGAGCTCTGCTCCAGGGGCTTAAACCCACCAGCTCTTAGCATGCACACATCCTAGGAGGATGAACTCAACTAAGGGTCTGAGGTAACCTAGGCTAAGACTAAACAGGGCTAATTACTTGTAACAAAAGTATAACAGGTTGTAAACCTAGTATTGGAACAAAACCCCAATTCAGGAACTAAGGCTGAAGATGTAAGTAAACAGATGACACTATAAAGAATTAGAGTAAATCCAGGTACCTAAAAATCCAACCAGGAAGGATAGAGAATAACTCTACAAAGGTAAGCAAAATACAGTTATTTCCACAAAGATTCCAAGAATGCTAGGAAGAAATAAAGATATAACAAATGACATAAAATCTCTGAAAGATTTGAAAAGAAAACAAATATTATCTAGAACAGAAAGTGGGAAAGACTAATAAAGGAACAGTGGCCCTGAAAATTACAACAGATTAAACAGAAATCAGTGATTGCATGAGATGAGAAACATGACAACTAAATCAAAGATTTTCTGAAATGGAAGAGTATGTATGATATTTGCCAACAAAAATAACCAACCTGGAAAACAAGTCAGGAGAAATAGATGAATACCATGTTTAAAAAAAAAAGCCTGAAAACTGTTTCAAGCAAATGCCCAGATCTTTCAGAAACACAAAGTAAAATGGAAATAGAGAGAATCCAAGTTTCACTTCCTGAAAGAAACCCCAAGGCGGGGAAAATATCACAGGAACATCATAACACAAATTGAAAATATCAGGGTCACATAACAAATACTACAGTCAGAAAAAAAACCATTTAAGTAGCAAGGAACCAGTCAGGAACACACAACTTCTACTTATAAGGGTAGAGATTTTGCAATAAAATATTCCAAAAAGCATCAACTTTTAATATCTAAGAGTAATTTAGGCTGGAAAACTTCACAGGGAGAAAAATGTCTTTTAATGGATGAAAGAATTTTCAAGCATCCCCCCTAGGAAAGGACCACAGTTGAGCAGACACTTTGAAATGCAAACATAAGAGCATCCGAGCAATTGTAAGGGACCATAAGATAATGAAATACTATCTACAGGAAATAACTGTCACCTATAAATGTATCTTCACAGGGTTTTAAGGGTATGAAATGGGGCAGTTCAAAAACCTCTGCATAGATCGGTTCTGCTCTTACTTTTTTAAAAGTAAGTTTTCATGTCTTCTGTTTCTTACATCATAAGAGCTCTCCTGAGTATTCCCTCTCCCAGAAGGTCATCCCATGCCAAACAGTATTTATTAAGCAGCACAACTGATCAATACATGCTGGAAAAGTCAAAAAACTTTTTAAATGTGTAATACCTGTGGATGACCTAACTTCATGATGGGGTAGAGTTCTGCTCGATCACTGTAATATTGTTGTATTCACTTTTGATTTTTGGTGTGTAGTTGTTGTTGTCATTGTGTATGTGGTTTTTTTCTGGCTCTACTTACTTCACTCTGTATCAGTTCACATAGACCTTAACATGTTTCTCTATATTCATCACGCACAGCAAGCATTCTATAATATTAACATACCAGAATTTGTTTAGCCATTCCCCAACTAATGGGCATCTACTTCATTTGTAATTTTATGCTATAACAAGAAGTGCTGCTAGAAATATTTTTGGGATATGTGGGGACTGTTTTCAGAAAGATGGCTTCCTTTGGATGTAAGTCCAGCCATGGAGTTTCAAGTTCAAAGGGTGTGGATATTTTAGTAAATTTACTCACTTTAACATTCAAATTGCCTTTCAAAATGTTTATACCATTTCACAGTCCCACCAGCAATGTATTAGTGAGTCTACCATTCCATAATCTCCCCAACATTGATTATTGTGATTTTTGCCACTTTGTAGAATGTGAGGTGATACCTCAGGGTTGTTCTGATGGGAATTCTCTTATTAGTGATTTGGAGCATTCTTTCATGTGGTCGTTAATAACTAGTAATTCTTTTATTGAGAACTGTTCATATGCTTTGACCACTAATCTACTGGGGAATGGCTGTTCTTACAGTTTTAAGAGTAGGGGAGAAAAAAAAGGGACTCACTGGTATAAAGAGGAATAAGGGTCTTTAACTTAGTTTTTCTTATAATCTGGGTTCATGAGAAGAGAAAGAGGTAGGTGGAGTGGAAAGCAAATGAACTTCAGTCTTGTCTGAAGCAAAGTTACACACACACACACACACACACACACACACACACACACACACACACACAGAGTTAGGTATAGAAATGCCATTCTCAAAAGGGAAAAGTGACAGACTGATGGAGGAGGATAATGGTGAGAAAGTGCAAGCAAAAGAAATTTTAACTTCAGAGTGTAGATCCTAACATGCAATAGAAGATAAAAAGAAATAGACCCAGTGATTGGGGTATAAGGTTAAGAGAAAAGAGGAAGGATTAACAGAAGCAGATCTTTAGTCAACAGGAATTTATCAGTCATATTATGACCCATGCAAAGTGCTAATTAATCACTGTGGGCATAAAAAAAAAGGTGTTCTATGTAAATATGAAACATCTATAGTATGCACGGGAAGAAATCTCAGAGGGAAGTTGGAAAAGGAGGGCTTCAGGGCAGGAAAAGCCTCTAGAAGAAGTCAGGAGCTAATCTCAGTCTTCAAGAAAGCAGCCTACTTCTCATTCACCCACAGCCTGACAAAAGAAAACAGTACCTTTAGCGGAAAAAAAAATCTGTATTGCCAAGTTTCTCTGATGAAGATCTAATATCCAAGATAATAAAAGAAAACGGCTTAAAAATAAAAACAAGAGCCATTACCCAAAGGGTATGAACAAGAAGTCTTCAAAGGAAGAAATAACAACTATCAATACTTGCATTAAAAAAAAATACTCCAAATCATTAATAAGAAATACAAATTCAAACAAATCTGAGGTTCCACTTGGAATCCATTAAAATTGGCAAAGAATGACAAAAAAAGAACTCTACTATGTTGGAGGGATGTGAGAAGACTAAACCACTGTTGGTGGAGCTATGAACTGGTCTGACCATTCTGCCCAGCCATTTGGAACTATATCCCCAAAGTCAATAAAATAAAATGTGTATACCCATTGACCCAGGAATACCACTAACTAGGTTTCTTATACCCCAAAGAAGGCAAAGAGAAAAGAAAAGGACTCCTCTTCCCCAGTGTACAAAAACATTTAGAAGAGCATTTTTTGTTGTTGTAGCAAACACCAGTAAACTAAGGGAGAGTCCAATCAATTGGGTAACAGCTGAACAAATTATGGTATATGAAAGTAATTTTTATTATGGTACTTTCAGAAATGAAGAAAGAGATGACATAAGAGAATCCTTGGAAGGATTCTATGAATTAATGCAGAATTAAGTGAGCAGAGCTCCCCCCCCACCACACACAATTGTACAACACCGTTAGTCTGAAACCCTTAAGAACTCTGATGAAATTGGTCACTCATCATATCCATATATACTCCTGGATGAAGTATTTCCCCCAATTTCTAAGGAAGAACAGAAAGAGAAATACCTTTTCAGATGTAATCAATATAGGAATTTGTTTTACTTAACTACACATTTTTACAAGGCTTTTTTTCCTCTAAATTGGTAGAAGATTTATAGAGGTGTGCTAGCAATGGTGATGAAAAAAGAGGGCCAATGAAACTTAAAAACAAACCCAAGAAAACATCAATTCAGAAAAATGCATAAATAGCATAGTTGAGAGTAACGTGGTGGCTTAATTTACACACACGCCTCCGACATCCCAAAGAAGAGTGGCGATCTACCAAGCAGAAGATAACCAGTCATTGGGTGTACTTCAGAGGGGACTCTTGCTCAAGAATGGGATTGACCAGATAGGTTTGGGTCCTCTTCCAATTGAGAGAATGTGGCACACACAGCCAACTTTTTCAATGTATACCTAAAATGTGAATTTGAAAGTACTGATGAAAGATCAAAGTATATTCATATGAAGCGTCACTGATGTTGCCACTGGATACAAAATAGCTTCTTTTTCAACATGCAAACTATAGGAGAGCACTTTAAAACAATGAATGACTGAATTCTGATTCTCTCAAAATCTGTTAAGTATAATTAAACACATGTAGATTATTTGCTTTGTGGATTATCTAGACACAGCATATCAACATTGCGTGCCTGTTTCTTTCTTACATATCTTCTTCCTCCCTAATAACAATCTCATATATTACCATTTCCTGGTTAGTCTGCAGAGTACATGCAAACTAATGTTTAGCATGAGTCAAACAACATGGATGTCAAAGTCTACTAAGAAAAATGTAGCCACTCCTCCCCCGCTAAGACAAGTGTCTTCTGAATTGTGTCCTAAAGGTCTGAACTGTTTGTAATGTAATTTTTATTATTCTTTTCAATCTCCTGGGATAATTAAACATTATTCAGTGCAGTCACACACACACACAAGACACAAAATTCATTCTATAAATTATAATCTACCTTAAAAATCTACCTTTAGTTGAAATGAATTCAGATACGAAACATCAATGTTTTCTACTAAACAGACTGCAACATTATTTTAATGCTATTTTAAAGACAAACAGTGTAAGTGAAATAAGTGATTATTTTTTAAATGACTACAAAGATTTATAAAGAAACTTGATAATTGAGAAAGCAGTTTTTTTTTATTTTCAGTATTCTAAAATCACTACCATATACCTTAGAAGTTTCCCCCTCCCTCCCCCTGCTTGCTCCCTACCACCCCTCCCTTCCTGAGACAGCATACAATTTTATATAGGTTCTACACATACATTCCTATTAAATACATTTTCACCATAGTCATGTTGCATAGAAGAATTAAAATGAATGGGAGAAATCATATAACAAACCAAAACGTAATACAAAAGAAAATGATCTGCCACATTCTGTGACTGAATTCCATAGTTCTTTCTCTGGATGTGGAAAGCATTCTGCCTTAAAAGACCACTGGGAATTTTCTAAGACCTTGCATTGCAATGAAGTTCTAAGTCTACCAGAAAAAATCCTTGCACACTGTGGTTGTAGCTGTGTACAAAGTTTTTCTGGTTCTGCTCCTTAGAAACCAGTTTCCTGAGAAAGAATTTTGCTACTGGACTTTACATGGGCAAAAAACAAACAAACAAAAAAAAAACACACAACCATAAAACAACCACATTTCTTCCCCTTTTTAGCCACACCCATTTTAAGGAAGCCAAATCCTGTTGACTTTACTTTTATGAACAAATTACATTCAGTTGATTTCAGTTTCTTGGCCAATTTCCTAAAACATAACCATTTCCTTTAAACTTGAATGTAACTTCATGTGCACACGCATGCCACTTCCACATAAAAATGGTTTCCTTCCATTTCATCTAATTGAACCTTCCTGACAGAATAAGAATCTCTCATGTCAGAAGTCGTCAGGTATTTGTGTATCTGGGTCAGTCCTCTGTTAGATAAGCAGGCAGAATATAAGCTATCTTGGGGCCTCAGTTTCTTCAGCTAAAAAACAAGGAAGTTGGATTAAGTGGTTTCTGAGGTGTCTTTTCAGCTCAAGATCTAGGACCCTATGACAACCTTCCTTTAATTCACCAACTATTTACACATCTTGAGTTATTCACAAGTTCAATCATTGAGTCACCTCAATTTGACTCAACAATGAGTTTCCTTGAACTCATGGAAGAGCAAAACTTAGGAAACCCTGGGAACTATAAAATAACCAAAAATAATTTTTTTTGCAAAACGCCTAAGCTGAAGAACAGTAGTTTCTCTCTGGAAAAAGAAAGAAATCGCTTTTAAGGAAGATAGAATTATATGTTTCCATGATATTTTATAGAAAGCATTTTACTAAAATTCTTATTAAGTGTAAAACTAAGACCAAACCTTAGTAAGGTGTCACTTCAAGAACTGGGTTCTGATTAATAAATCACTCAGATAATTTATGCTTCAAAACGAATAACATCACATTTAATACACTGTTACTCAAATGCTCTTTCCCCATATAGAAATTGTATTTGCTGTAACCTTTCACGATTAACTTTTTTGGGGGGAAAGGGGGAATAGAGCAAAATGTTTTCAGTTTCTTAAAAACAGCCAAATCAATCTGGTGGGAAACTATAATAGAAAGGAATTTGCTGTAGGTGTGTGGGGAAGCTGCTTACATGCTACTTCTTGTTCAGTCATTTTTCAGTCATGTCTCACTCTTTGTGATCTCATTTGAGGTTTTCTTGGCAGAGAAACTGGAGTGGTTTTACCATTTCCTTCTCCAGTTCATTTTCCAGATGAGAAAACTGAGGCAAACAGTTGTCCAGGGTCATACATCTATGAAGTGTCTGAGCCTGTATCTGAACTCAGGAAGATGAGTCTTTTCTGACTCCAGGTCCAGCATCTTATCCACTGCACCACCTACCTACACCCCATGCCCATTATGTACATTATGATCTAATAGTATAGACATTTAAGGGTATTTCATGAGCTCCCTGGGCTCTTAAGAATAAATAACATATGGGAAGTCTCTCTAAATCAAGAATTTTTTGTCTTTATGTGCATGTAGAACCCATGACAATCTTCTAAAGTACACAGATACCTTCTCGGAATGTTTTTGAACTTGTAAGTAAAATACATAATGTTAAATGGAAACAATCACACTGAAATACCTATTAGAACATTAGTAGAACCAATTCATTAACTCAGGGAAGCCCTGCCCTATATTGTCAAATTAAAAATATGCCCCAGAAAATAATATAGTACAGGATTATGTTAAGAATTTTAAAATTTGCAATTTAAAATTAAATTATTTTGGAAGTCTTGGTAAATATACTTCACATTTTCTTAGGAAAATAGTATATAGTGAATTTCACTTCTGGTGACAAGCCTATGATCCAAAAACTATGTCATATGTGCATATCAAGGCCATAAAAATATAAGATACATCAATTACTATATTGTTATTCTATGGTTCTTGATTGGAAATGGAATTACCAAGAATTAGGTAAGGGAAGCAGCATAGCAGATTTCATCACCAATGAACAGTTGATGTGATAGGACCAGTCATGAGACGGGTACTTGATCTCCAGTGTCCAGCCCTTGGGCTTCACTGGGATTTATGAAACGCTAAGAGTCAGCTTCAAAGGCCCCTGGTGTGTTGAGCTTATGATTCCTTCCCTATGGTGAGCTTATGGGATGACAAGGAAAAGAACCACACAGGGAGAAAAGGCACAATTGAGAGGTGACCTGGAAGGAGTGTGGTCTTCTTCTAAATCCAGTGTGCCTTCCATAGTACCAGCCTATACTAATTTGGGCCCCCATGGCTTCACTTTATGGATTGGCACTTGCTACTAAAGGGTTCCTATGTTCTCTCTTGGTCTATGTCTTTGAGGAGCCATCTAAATCTTGTATTGAGTGGACTCTGGGTCATCTGTTTACCTTTCTTACTCTCTCACTCTTAATTTACTTAAAGAGCAAGAAAATAAAGATAAATGAAATTAACTTTTGCCTTGGATTTTTAATCTCTCCTTTATTCATTTACTCTTTGAAAAACACAAATGCCCCATAAGGATCAGCAGAGACATTCACTTGAAAACACAAATCATGAATGTAGACATATTCCTTTTTTTATGTAAGAATTTGGAAGCTCTCAAATATAGTGCCTTTGTACATAGGATCATCAATTTCAAGCTAGAAAGAACCTCTGAAATAAACTAAAACCATTTTTGTGTTTTACACATGAAGAAAATCAGCCCCCACAACTTGAAGTGACTTGTCCAAGGTTATTATACAAGGTCAGAAGAGGCAGAGGTGATACTTAAATGTAACCACACAGGTTAGGTACCGTCTGCTTTTGCAGTGCTTAGACAGTAGTACAAAGATCTAAAAGGAAACATTACTGACTGTATTCCCCACCCCAATTCCCTGTTGTGCCATTCCAGTAGTTTCTGGAAAAACTGCCCCATTCCCTCCTCCTTCTCCAGATAGCAAGGGCAAGTCAGGACTTCGTACCTTTGCTGCTGGCATGACTTGATAGGTTTAAAAAATGTCCTTAGTTCTGTTCCTAAATCATCCCAGATAAATTATTTCTTTATACTTTCTCCCCCAAAATTATCAAGGCCACTTTAATCACTTGCAAAGAAAGGAAGTTTCTTCAAGGAACCCTGGCAATCCTTTTATAGCAATTATTTTTCTTTTTGTAGGCAGCAAAAAAACCTCTCATGATGGACTTTGAACCTTTCCTGGCTTCTTGTAAATGAGTATTAATTGTGTTCAGTTTTTTTCTTAAAAAAAAAAAAAAAAAGTCACGTAAAAAATCTAAATCAATGAGAAATTAAAATGCTGGAATGAAATGTGCCAGAGGAGGGGTTTAGCCTGGACTGGGATGGTATAATTTTCTCTTCCATTCACTTCTTTCTATTTGTTCTCTGAAGACAAGGAACTATTTGGTCCAAGTAATATTTATATCTTAAAACACTTTTTTGAATATGTACTATTTAATTTCTTTTCACATATGAAAACAATGTAAGTAGCAGGTACTTAATAAAAGACTGCTAATCCATTGATCATCAAGTAGTTATTGAAATTCTCCCATAAACTGTGAGCTCCTTGGAGCAGGGGCTGTTTTTTAGTCTTTCTCTGTTACCCCCAGCACTTATTATTAGCACAGTATTTTCAAAGGCAGGTAAGTAGGCAATATTTAAAGTACATGGAATTATTAAAGAAAATGATCAGACCATATCACATAAATTGTGTTGTAAATTATGTGTATAACAAGTAGAAGCTCCAAGACAGGAAGAGCTCAACGCCCTCAGGACCTCCAGAGGTCCCTTATTTTCACAGCCTCAAATATCAGGAACATATGGAGAAACCCAGAAATAAGCAAAGATAAACAGGTTACTAAACTAAAATAGATTTCACAAAGTACACATGCAGAAGTTCATCTGCTTTATAAGGGAAAGAGTCTGTATTCCCTGTCTTTGAGCTCCTTGTCTTCTTAAGTGCTAAACTAAGTTCTCTGGTTTCCCAATCTTCAGGAGAATAGAAGCAATAAAGTAGAAGAGTTGAAGTGAGAGACTCTAGATAAAAAAAAAAAAATACATCAATAACTGACTCTGAAAGACCTACAGAGGGCACAGCAACTCTTTAGAAGCAAGAGCCAATTCGAAAAGTGAAGCCATGTGGGCCCAATTTAGTGTAGGTTGGTACCATAGAAGTCACACTGGATTTGGAAGAAGACTTGGATTTCAATTGTTTAACCTTGCTAAGCCTCGGTTTCCTAATCTACAAAATGGGGGAGAGAAATTTGTATATGACCTGAAGACCTGAGCACTGACAGTATTATTGTATAGTGATTGGTGATATTCCCTCCAGATTGCAATTTAGCTGTGGCCTTTGCTCTCTATCCTCATATAAGCTCTCAATAGGGAATCCACCCAACATGCTAAGGGCCTTGATAACAAACCCTGACCTTTCACATACGAGGTCCCTCTCTATAACATCCCCCAACAAGTGGCCATCTCCCTTCTCCTTGAAGACTTTCTGTGAAACTCATTTCAACTTTCTGACAGTTCCGTTAAGAAGTTTTTCATTGATATTAGCTGAAATTTGCTTCTCTGCACCTTCTAGCAATTACTGTTCCTAGTTCTGCTCTCTGAGGGCAAGGATAAGCCCAATCCCTTTTCCTAAAGAACAGCCTTCCCCACACTGGGAAAGAGTTTCGCCACGACTTTGCAAGATTTAAACATCCTCTCAGAAGGTATAATATTGTAGATGTGCTGATGTTTTATGCCACTTTAGGGGGTTACTCCTAACTCTGAACCCCACCGCTGCTTTCCAACTCAGTCACAAGAGCTGCCTTGCAGCACCGTGATGAAGATCACAGTGTCACATCGCTGGCTTGCCCTGCTGTTTTCTGACTCTAGCCTATACTTTCCAATAACTTCTCTTAAGACAGCAAGAGTTAATCATTATCTCATCTGATCATCTTGCTCTGGTAATCAGGAAATACCACTAAATATGCCCAGGGGATAGGAACTGTGAGGAGTCTTCAGAAAGGATGACTGGGAAGTCAAGAGAAAGAAAGTTGCTTATTCTCAGGTTTGGTGTAGGCTACATACAAAAACTGTTTCAAAAAGCTGTCAAGGCTTGAGTTTCTATAGAAGCAGACATTATGACAAACTTGGAAGATTAGAAATTTCATTATCCATTTCAGCCCAGTCTTTCCATTAAGTACTTTGCCTTGCCAGCTGAAATTATGCAGCATGTTATAGGAAGTGCAGTGACTTGTTGAAGGCCATACATACAAGAATGAATTGATCTTGGATTTGAATATAGTTCTTCCAACTCAAAGTTGATTGGGATTTTTAAAAGTTGGCATATAATTGTGTGCCAGGCTTTACTTGTTTGGGTGAAAAAGCAGCTTTCTGTTTGCCCTGAAGCCAAGAACACCCTGACTATCTTGTCTGTCTTTCCTTTGGAGCCTAATCAAGTCAACATGGTTTGTATTTTTGACAGTCAGCTAAACTCCAGGATTAAAAAAAGTCATTTAAAAGCAAAGCCAATAATACTTCCAAATTACTTTCCGTTTTTCAGTTTGACTATTTTAATACCTCACTGAAAAAAGGGCCTTCCTCATGGAGGGTGGGGTGGAGAGAAGGTGTGCTAACAGATAATGAGGGAGGTGAATATTAAGACCCAAACTATAAAACTGGGAAGACACAGCCAAGTGGCTCAACCTGTTAAAAAATGCCTTCGATTAGAACCAGGGTAGTTAGGGAGGGAAGGGAAATGTCATCTGACAGGGTCAGAAATAACAGAAATGCTAATGACAATGGATGTAACCTGATGGCATTTGTATTACATAAATAGTATCTAACATCCTACAATTAGCAGACTCTGTCTTAACTAGATGCAGTCACATGGTTCTTAGAAACAGCTGATTCCCTGGTAATAAGACTTGAAAACTTATTAAAAAATACATATCCTCCTATGCTGACTGGTTTTACTTGGTAAAGCAGTAAATATTTTTGTCCCTTTAAATAAGAAACTTTTGCAATTACAATAATGCTTTACATTTGGCATTTTAAAAGCTTGGATTTTTAATAAGTTTGAGTTGACACAAAACACTGGATGAATAAGTAACACAATTATACCATTCTGAATCTGGGATGAAATAGCAGAATTCCAGTAAGCTTTTATCTGTAACTACAACAGCTATTTATTAGTATCTTGAGAGGGCAAAGCCACTGATGTTTACAAGCTTAACAAAGTATTTTAATCATAAATTTTAATAGTTTGAAAGTCACAGCAGCAAGAGATTGGCAATTTTTTTCAGCATGTGTTCACATTACCAGTCCCTCTCAAGCATAATGTTCAGCACAGTCTTTCCTGATTGCCCCTATCCTGCACAACTGCTAATGTCTTCATTCCTGCCTAAAACTTGCTTTGTATTTGATTGCGTATATATCCACATTTGTTTACTTTATATTTGTCCTATAAATATTAAAATGTGCATTTATGGTCTCCTTCACTAGAATGTAAGCTAAGAGTGGCTAAGAGCAGGGACTGTCTCACTCTTCAGAGCTTAGTACAGTATCTGGCATAGTAAAATACCTGGTAATTGATTATTGATTATTATTAAGAGAATTGTCATAGACTGTGACATGTTTTTAACTTAAATAATAGTAAATAGCTTAAAACTGGGGTCAAACGGGGATAAGATTAGAAATGTGCTTGGGTTCAATAAACATTGCTTCCCGTTCCCCACCTCCATTTCCCAATCCAGTGTTTAAATCTATTTGAATCAGGGCAGCCATACAGTAGTAATCTCCCTTCTAGGGGTTGGCAAGTGTAATTCAGGAATATAACTTGTATTCAACTTTGATGACCCCATGTACAATGATACTTGTATAGACAGGGTTGATGGCAGATTAAAGGGACAAATTAAATGGATGGGATTTTACACTAAGTCTCCTATACATATAACATTATATACCAAATCAGGTACTTCACAACTCTCCGTTAGAAAATACTAATTACACTATTTTCTCTTTAGTCCTAAAATTGCAATCTCAACAAGATATATTATAACTTAAAAAGAATTGGCTTAACAATGCATACTAGAAAAGCAGACCAAATGAAGAGTACCTTTATCTAGATCACAACATTCAGATGGAAAGATATCTCACAGATGTCAGTACATATCTATGCAGGACAGTCACTCTGCCTGAAATAATCTGGACTCAGACCAGGAGGGAAAAACAGATTGGAATGACTGTGGGAGAACTACTTAGGGATTTCAATGACCTCCAAGTTTCTACCTGAAACCAAACTATCATCTATTTAACAATGAATACCATACAGAATAGAGCTTGGAATCAGAGAATGGCAGAGCCAAGGGAATTGATGAGGCTACCAAGAGAGATGGTAGAAGCTACAGATCAGAACCTTGAAAGACATGCATAATCAGAGAGGATAATATGGATGATTTCTCTGTCAAGAAAGGAGGCAGAAGACTGTTCAAAACAGGAGGCAGAGGGAAGGGAGAGGAGAAAGAGATATATATCACAAAATGCTAGAGAGTATATAATACATAGGAGATCAAATGAAGCAAATAGGTCAAGTAGGATAAGAACAGAAGAAAATCTCAGATTTGGCAGGTAAGAGATGGTGACTTGGAAGAAGAAAGTTTTTGTGATGTGTAGAAAGGGAAGGGAAGGGAATGAGTATTTATCTAGTGCTTACCATGCATTAGGCACCATGCCAAGTGCTACACACGGATATGATTATTTCATTTGATCTCCACAATAAACCGTGGGATTGAACGCTATTATTAGCCTCATTTTACAGCTGAGGAAACAGAAGTAAAAAGGTGAAATGACTTGCCCAGAGTCAAAGGATCTGAAGCTGGGCTTAAACTCAGGTCTTCCCAATTTCAGGCCCAGCGGTCTATGCACTGTGCTTGCCCCGAGCAGGACCATGGATATATGATGTGGATTGCAAAGGGTTGAGGCACTGGAGAGGAAGTGAGTTTTGCAAGTGTAGATAGCTTTTTTAAGGAGTTCATCTAAGAGAGGAAAGAGAAAAGGCTACAGAAAAAAGCAAGGGATAGGATCAAGTAAACACGTGGAGCAAGTGGCTGGCCTCAACAAGGAGAAGGGTGACTTCCTTGCACAAAACTAGGGTGAAGGAGGAGTTATGCAAATTATGATCTTGAGAGTCATATGGGAGCCTGAGAGATTAAGCAACTTGTCTAGGGAATGAAGACAGTCTTGGAACTGAATCCAGGTTTCCTTGACAGTCATATTACTGGTTCTCTACCTACTATATCATAACAATAGTATAATAAATACAGTAAGATAAAACAGGTCCACAATGGTGCAATGAACCCCTCAAAGTTAACATTTTCTGTTCCATCACTACATCAACAGATTACTGGCTAAATGTTAAATTACTAGGATAGATTACTGATATTAATGGTGGTCCTTTGAAAAACCATAAGTACCCTACAAGCGTAACATATTACTATTAACAACTTGAGTAATTATCACTATTACTTGTTTCCCCCAAATGTAAATTACTTAGTTCTTTTTCATATTCACAAATTTTTGTGCCCAAATCAAAGTTCCAAAGAATATTCTCAAAACCACTACTCATCACACCCCCTTCACAAATAATTAGTACATTCAAACCAAGAAAAATACTTTTATAGTTAACTCTATTTCCAATCTCTTAATAGGCTAAAACTCTAGAGTGGGAGAGCACTTGTTTCTTTAACACTGCAAGTTAACAGTCCTGAGGTGTAGGGAGTCAATGAGTATTGTCTCCACTCTCAGCTGGAGGGAATTTCCCCCTTCTCTTTTCAAAATAGTAATTTTCAACCTGTCACTTTAAAAGATACTCTTTTCTCTTTCTTAAAACAAGTGAAACTCCAAAGGAAAATAATGTAACTTGTATGAATGTAATGTCCTTGAAAAATTGGAAATGCTTATGCCAAATTAGGTGCAGGATTGAACACCTATGCAAATGATAATGGTTGGTTGTTGTCCTTCCTCTTCGAAGAGGACCAAAATGACATCACCATGATGAAGTGAAATTTCAGTGTGTCTAACTGGCTGATCAGACCAATACGAGCTCAGAATGCACCACCACAAGTTGGGCACACATAGTCTGTGTGAATATTTGGGGTGGATATCCCAAATTTATGCATCCTATGTTTACTTCATGCTGTCTCAATTCTGCTTTGCTCATAGAGCACAGCACCCTTTCTGATGTGGGCATGCCAAGCTGAGAGGTCCTGTGTCAGTGTCTCCCATGTTACACAGTCAAATCCAAAGTTCTTGAGAGAGACCTGAGAGTGTCCTTGTATCGCTTCTTCTGACCACCTCCTGACTCACCATGCCTGCCTCATGCAAGTTCTCCACAAAATAGTCTTTTTGGCAAGTGTACATTTTGCAATAGAAAAACGTGGCTAGCCTATTGGAATTGCACTCTCTGAAGCATAATTTGAATACTTGGCAGTTCAGCTTGAGCAAGGACTTCAGCGTCTGGTACCTTATCCTGACAGGTGATTCTTAGAATGTTGCTAAGACAACTGAAATGTAAGTAATTCAGTTTCCTGACATGGCACTGGTAGACTGTCCATGTTTCACAAGCATATAACAATGATGTCAGCACAACGGCTCTGTAGACCTTCAGTTTGGTAGTCAGTCTAATACCTCTTTTCTCCCAAACTTTTCTTCAGAGCCTCCCAAACAGTGAGCTAGCTCTGGCAATGTGGGCATCAACCTCATTGTCAATGTGTACAGCTTTGGAAAGTATACTACCAAAGTAAGTGAACTTATTCACCGGATTCAAAACTTCTCCATTTGTTGTAACCGAGGATTCTATGTATGGATGGTGTGATGATGGCTGATGGAGAACTTGTGTTTTCTTGGTGTTATTAGGCCAAAATTAGCACAGGCAGCAGAGAACTGACCCATACTTTGTTGCATCTCAGCTTCAGAGTTTGCACGAAGTGTGCAATCATCTGCAAACAGAAAATCATGCACCAACACTCCCTCCACTTTGGTCTTGGCTTGTAGCCTTTTCAAATTGAAGAACTTACCATCAGGACAATAGTTGGCCTTAATGCCATATTCATCCCCATTGAAAGCATTTGACAACATGGCTGAAAACATCATGCTAAAAAGCATGGGCAAGCACACAGTCCTGTTTCACTCCATTGGTGACTGGGAAGGTACGAGAGTATCCTCCGTTATCCAGAAGTCGGGCAAACATGCCATCATGAAATTGACGTATAATATTGATGAACTTCTCTAGACAACCAAATTTTGACCTAATTTTCCATAAGTCCTCATGACTAACAGTATCAAAAGCCTTGGTCAGATCTACAAACATTGTATACAGACCTCTGTTCTGCTCCTGGCATTTCTCCAGGAGTCGATGGGCAGCAAATTCCGTATCAACTGTTCCTTGACCTGTTCTAAAGCCACACTGGCTCTCAGGTATATGCCCATCTTCCAGGTGAAGGATAGGCCTATTAAGGAGGGCACTAGCAAGAATTTTGCCAGCAATGACTAAGAGACAGATCCCTCTGTGATTGTTGCAAGACAATCTTATTCCCTTTACCTTTATAGAGATGGACAATGGAGGCACCCTTGAGCTCCTGGGGGATAACATTCTATTGCCACATAACCCAGAAAATTTCAGTCAGCTTTTGTATGAGCAATGGTCCTTGTAAATCTCAGTTAGAATAGAATCAGAACCAGGTGCTTTGCCACATGAAAGGAGACTAATGGACTTCAACCTGAGGTAAACAGTCAATGGCCTCAGCATTGATTGATGATGACCTGTTGAGAACACTTTGGAACTGTTCAGCCTCTAGGATCATGTCCTTATCGCTAATCAATGTGGCTCCATCAGTACTGAGTAGTTGTGATGCACCATAGGTTTCTGGTCCATAGCTTTCAGGGAATCATAAAAGCGCTTTGAATTGTTACTATCAGCATAAAACTAAATTTCATCTGCCTTCTTACTGAGCCAGGAATACTGCATCTCTCTAAGCTTTGCTTGTACTTTGTTTTTGATGGAATTAAATGCTGCCTTCTTAGGGGTGGATGAATTATCCTGCTGGTAAATCCTGTTCTCGTTTTTCCTTTAGCAGCTTCTGGATTTCCCCATCATTTTCACCAAACCAGCCTTGGTGTTTTCAAGTGTTCTGACCCAGATGAGCAAATGCATTGCTTGTACACCAAACCTCTGAAAGTTGCCCACTCCTTTTCTGCTCCACAGTTGCCAACTGTATATTGGCTCAACTTTCTCTCCAAATTAGCAACAAACTGTTCATGCTCAGAGCTCTAATTTGTTGACATTAATTCTTCTGGTAGTCAGTTTGCCTTGGGGGCAATGCTTTTGATGAATGAGAATATTTAGCTTGGAAAGGATAAGTCTGTGATCAGTCCAGCACTCTGCACCACACATTGCCTTTGTCACTCTCACATCTTGTCTGTCTCCTCCCCTTACAATCAAATAATCCATTAGATGCCAGTGTTTGCTGTGAGGGTGCATCCATGATGTTTTATTGCATTTAGGTAAACAGAAGACAGTGTTAGTGATGAGAAGGTCATGCGATGCACAGGTCTTCAGCAGTAAATAACCATTGCTGTTGCTGTTTCCAACTTCATTCCTCCCTAGGACTCTCTGCCAAGTCTGGTAGTCTGAGCCTACTCTAGCATTAAAGTCACCCAAAATTATAAGCTTGTCCTCTTTTGGCACAATGATGATAAGGGTCTCTAGGTCTTCATAAAATTTTTCTTTGACTTCATCAGGGTTTGTCATGATGGGAGCATAGGCACCGATGATGGTGACATGGCATTTTCCTGCAACTGGCAATAGCACTGTCATGAGCCTGTCATTCCCTCCTTTTGGCAGGCATATCAGCTTGCTAATTAGATTGGTTTTGATTGCAAAACCCATGCCAGCTTCACAGTACTCCCCTCCACTGTGCCCACCCACTCCAGAAAAAGGTGTTACCCAGCTTCAATAAGCTGACCTTCATTTGCCAACCTTGTTTTGCTCAGGGCTGCTATTTGGATGCAATACCTGCTGAGCTCTCTTGCAACAAAAGCAGTTCTTCTTTCAGGTCTACTGGATTTTGTGTTGTTGTCTATTAGTGTGTGTACATTCCATGTGCCGATGGTGAGTGGAATCATCTCTGCAGATGTTTTTGTACATTTTTTTTGTGTGTGTGTTTTGACGGCATAGTGGGATTTCCCGCCTGCCATGGTAATCAAGCCAGGGTTGGGTAAGCAGACAATGTTTAGGGAATCTTTTCTAGTCCCTTTCCTTACTCCAGAAGGTGAGCAGTGTGATCCTTTAAAGGCTGCTCAGACACCGAAGGGGCTTCCAAGTCCCACTGCTGCTTCCAATGAGAAACGACCTATAGCCTGGGCCACCTGTGTGCAGGGTTGTGACTACATCTCCCAGTGTATCTGCACCTACTGCTTCATCAGTTGCCTGTCACTACAGGACTTTGAGGCATAAGAGTGAAATGATACGGTGACGTCTTTTGAACTGTGCGAAAACGGGATTTAAGTGAGGCAGAGTTGCATGAAGTCATCAGCCTCACTCTCTCCTCTGGGGTCATCATAGTCCAGTGGCAGGACAGAGTTAAGACGGCTGGCAACGGCTCAAGGATGCAGCATCTTTAGTGTCTAACCAAGCTCTAAGCACTCCACATCGCCTGCTTCATCTGCCTTCACGGCTGCTAGAACAAATTGTTCTCATCCACCCATTCCACCAGAGGAAGTCTTCATATGCTTGGGGTAGGCACCCTGCTAACTCACCAATGGATCTGAGACCTCTTGGTTACCCCTCAACCTAGTTTGGCCCATCTGCTGAAATGGTTTACCAGTGTGGTCATTGCGCGTGCTACAGTTTCTTGGAGCCACAGGTGA
The DNA here is from genome assembly GCA_028658325.1 of Potorous gilbertii. Taxonomy (NCBI): domain Eukaryota; kingdom Metazoa; phylum Chordata; class Mammalia; order Diprotodontia; family Potoroidae; genus Potorous; species Potorous gilbertii. Next base: position 480,683,699 of record CM053769.1, read on the forward strand.
GAGTTAGGTGGAACAGGTGGACACCAAAGATGTTAAGAGCCCCCAAAAAGGGCTCAGTAGTCATTACATCAAAGGTACTGGTCCTTCCTGAACACACCCTACATTCCACACCTACGCTAGAGGCATGGTGGGAAGTAGTAGTAGGCAGAGGTAAACCATGACAGAGTCCCCACCCTCAAAAGGGCTACAGGCTAACAAGACAGGATAGCCATCATCAGTAAAGGCTCTAGGCAAAAGTAATTAGGACATTTAAATGTGGCACATGGGGGCAAATATATGCACACAGGATTTTTAAAAAGACATGAAACATGAAGATGCCCAGAAACAAATGGATGGGCCCAATTAACAACATAAAAATCCCTAATGTACTGGGCTCCAGGCTTGACTATTCTTCAGTTTCCATAGGGGCATCATTAACCATATTGTGTCTCGTAAGGATAAGCACATTCCAAGGCTATGCCTGTGCTCTCCCCTCTTCTTTCTCTGTCTCCTTGTAAGCCCTACAAGTGCAATGACTATCTCAATCCAGATGACTCCTAGATCTAAAGATCTAGCTTGAATCTCTTGCTTCAGTCCCACTTCACCAACTAACTGTCCGCTGAACTGCATGACAGTTAGGCATCTCAAATTCAACATGCCCAATTAAGACCTCTAACCACTACCCTGCCAGTTACCCAGTGAGATTCTTCATGTCCCTCAATTCACCTATCAGAATCGGAGGCCAACCTCGTGGATTCCATCCCTACAACACCTTTTGCATCCACCACTGTTTCTCTACTCACATTTTAGGCTCTCACCCCCTCTGAACCTCAACTACTGAAAAAACTTCCTAACTTGGTCTCCCTGGTTCAAATCTCTTCCTAATACACAGGAACAATCATGTAACAGTTCCGTTCCTAAACTCCTGTGTTGTCTATCATCTCTGGAATCAAAAACAATGCTTCTACCCTTCACAAACTGGCTCCAGCCTACCTTCCAAGGCTCCAAGATAGCCTCCTTCCCTTCACAATCTCTTGCTACACCTCAAACGCATTCTATCTCCTGGCTATGTGTCCCCATGTCTGAAATGTTCTCTTTCATCATATAACTCTTATAATTTCTAGTTTTCAAAATTTAAAATTCCTCAGCCTTACCTTGAAGGCATCCATAATGTGAGCCTCTCCCCTCCCAATCTTATTCAACTTGACAAATATAAATTTATGAAGCTCCAACCACAGTTAGTGACAAAGAAAAGGAAGACTCCCTGTACAGAGCAGCTAACAATGAGAGAAGGTAAGAGACCTAAATAGAGAAGAGTCCAGAGGGTGGACAGCAGCCAGCCAGGGGCATCCTGGGCCATCTCTAGTCCTCTTGATGAGTATCAGGCCACTGGTTCCAGAGAGCTCAGGAGAAGAAAGTGAGGTTTGTAACCTTGCACAGCCCTCCCTCACTCAAATCCAAGTCAACTGCAACTCATGTGGTCTTCTTCAGGAACGAAGGACAAACACAAGGTAATATAGTGGACACAGCTTCAGGCGTAGGGTCAGGAAAACCTGAGCTCTAATCCAGCCTCAGACATGTACCAGGCTAGGGGACCTGGGGCAAAACAAACCTCGGGAAGAGCAGATGAGATAACATTTGGAAAGGGCTTGATCAATATCAGCTGTGATGCTGAGGTAGAACACAGAATCGGACGGGGGCCTTCAAGACGCAGAAAGACTTCAACCGGGGAAAAGATGCATGCATTTCTATTCCAGTTGGAGCAGGCAGTTATGAACAAAGACATAAAAGAGGCAGAGAAGATCCCATTTAGGAAAATAGGGAATCATCAAATGATTATTAAGTACCTGTGTGACAACCAATATAGCAGCCATCCTGCCTACCCTATAGAAGCTTACATTCTTAACAGAGTGAGTTAGCAGCTTGAGGGCTGGGGAAGAGAGGGACTTGAAAGGCTTTCTGTACAGGGCTTTGGCTGCAGCATTAAGGAAGTGACGACCAGTATTGAAATATAAGATTGGATAAGACCAAGTGAAAGTATACTGTGAAGGGCCAAGAATACTAGGGCAAGAATGATCTAGAAGCAAAGCAGTGCTATACTAAGATGGGAATGTGACTCGGAAGACTGTCCTGAGAACTGTAAGGAAGATGGATCAGAGGGAATGGAGAGGGAATTCTGATGTAACAGTCCAGGTGTGGGAGAATGAGGCTCTGAGGACCACAGAACCAGACTGGGTAGGGATATTAAAGGTTAACTGGTCCAAAACTTTCCTTCACATTGACTGCCCTCTACAATATCCCAGACCCAGACAAATGCTCACCCAAACTTGAGCATGTCTATGAGTTCAACCAAAGGTGGTAGTGTTAGAAAAAGGAGACTGATTACTTCTCAGGGAATAACCTCACTCAAATCCAAGTCAACTGCAACTCATGTCATCTCACTCACCTCATAATCAGACTATACCACATTTCTCTAACAATAATGAGGATGACAATAAAAACTGACATTTACATGAAGCTTTAAGGCAAACAATACTTCATGTGCATGATCTCATTTGGTCAAGGAAACAAGAGAAAGGTGAATGACGCGGCCAGTGTTACAGAGCTCAGAAATGTTGAGAAAACTGTCGAGACTTTGTGATCCGATCTAGCACCCTCCTTACCATGTACAATTACACTTCTATGACAATATGTTTCCAAAGATTACCAATTCATCTTGCAACTGCTAAATCCAGCAGGCTTCTCTAAATTTTCTCTTGGCAGCTTCTGATACAGACTGTCCCCCTCCTCCCTGGATACTTTCTCCCCCCTTCATTTCCATGACACTTTTCTCATTCCGGTCTCTTTCCACTTGTCAGATCACACCTTTCTGTTATTCTTTGATGGTTTATTATCTATCTCTGATCCTTACTTACCCCAAGTGCCTCTCTCAAAGCTCTTTCTTTTTAATTTTGTACTCTCTCTCATTTTGTGATCTCATTAGCTCACTCAGCTTCAATTTCCTCCTGATAATTACAATGACACCTCCTCAATATAGACATATACAATGAGTCACTCTGCTGAGATCCATGAACGCTCATACTTCCAGCCACACAAGTTAGCAGCCCTGAAGTCCTCCATGACTCTCCTGCTCACTCCATCTTCACATCTCATTAGCAGTCAAAGTTTTGTTAAGCTTGTTAATTTTAGCTATGCAACATCTCTTGCAATAATTTCTAGATACCAGTGCATGGCACTAGTTCAGACAGACCCTGTCACCTCCTTCCCATGGAAACTACTCAAAAAGCTTCTGAATAGGAAGCTGGCCCACACTTGCTACCTCACTAATTCATCTCCAATCTCTGGCTGCTAAAATCTCAAACCCCTCTGTTGTCTTTTGGATAAACCAAGCCCTTAGCAGACTCTCTTCTAGTCAGCTCCAGACCGACTTACTAGCTTTCTTTCAGTCAAGAGCTGGACAGAACACATGACCTCCTTTTCATAGGTTCTATATCCAGTCAAATAAGTCAACCAGATGCTCTCAGACTCTCCTCTAGGCCTACAACACCTTGCCCTTCCTACTCATCTGAGACTTTCAGCATTTTTCCTTCCAGGCTCAGTACAAAGGTGTTTTCATCCTACCCAAACAGCTCTACCCTTGATTATCTCCCTCTCCTTGGCTACAGGAGGTCCTAAATCAACAGATCTGAGAAGGTGAAAAGGCTTTCAGGAATCAACTTGTCTAGGCCACCTCTGCCTACAAACCCATCTACATAACTCTATAGGTTGTCACAAAGCTGCTTTCTTTGGGTTCTGTTTAGTTCATGCTGTAAGATTTCATAAGTCTTTCTAAGTTCTCTTAAAGCTTCATGATTATTTACTTCAGTGTATCATCACATCACCATTTTTTCAGCTACTCCCCCAACTGATGAACAGTGACTGCTTCTAGGCCTCTGCCAACATGAAAAGGAATATTAGAAACATCTTTGTACTGTGGAAATTTCCCTATCTTTAAGCTCCTTAGGATTAATGAACAATAGTGGGATCCCTGGGGTCAAAGGGCATGTACAGTTTAGTGACTTTCTAATATCACTCCCAAGTGTCATTAGATCCTTAAGTTCCTTGAAAGCAGGGACTTGTCTTTGGTTTTTCTTGGTAGTTCCAGGGCTTAGTAGTGTCTGCACCTGGAAGATACTTAACAAAAGCTAACTGACTTTTCCACTGGATCAGTTTAAAGGAAAGTGGTTGCATTCCACTGGGGGTGGGGAAAAACAGAGAAGAAAATATAACACAACTGAAGTAACTGTCAAGAAAACCAAAAGGCACAGTTTGCTACTGGGTAACAGGAGGATTATCAGAAAAGGTCCCTCTCATGGAAGAAGCAGCACCAGAGCTGTTAGAAAGCTCTAGGTTCTGCAAAGCAAAATAAGGAAGGAGACAGAAAAGTTGTACACAGAGAACACTGAGCAAGCCAATGTGAAGGGGTGTCCTCTAACTTCATATACATTCATGTGAGCCAGACTGTGGGGTCTTCATATGCCAAGCTGAGATTTTCTATTTTATTCTCGAAGCAGCAGGAAGCCACTCAAGATATGGGTAGGAGGAATCTCATCTGAGTTTTGGGATAATCAATTTGACACCCATGTAGAGAATGGATTAGGGCAGCTGGGTGGCGCCACAGTGCCTAGAGTGCCCAGTCTGGAGACAGGAAGACTTTCTTCCTGAGTTTCAATCTGGCCTTAGAAATTTATTAGCTGTGTGTCACTTCACTGGGCACGGCAATTAGCCCTGTTTGCCTCAGTTTCCTCATCTGAAAAATGAGCTGGAGGAGAAAATGGCAAATGATGACAGTAATTCTGTCAAGAAAACCCCAATGGAGTCACGAAGAGTTGGATACAAATGAACAAGGACAGACTGGAAAAGAGAGACACACTGAGTACCAAACTGCAGGTGCCACCTGAGCAGCACATAGGCCCCAGTCTTCCTGCGAGTCTGTCCCTGGTGAATGAATGAAACAAAGGTGTATTAAATTCTCACAATGTGCCAGGCACTGTGCTTACAACTGACGATACCAACACAAAGAGGAGGAGAGTCCCTACTCTCTTGGAGTTCACAGACTTTCTTTTTTAAATTCTGAACTTCCATATACACAGGAGAAAAAGAGGGCTGCACATGAAACTGTGATTATTATAGCTAAATTATTTTTCTTGCTGAACCCCTAGTCTATCACTCTTTCTGGCCTTCATTCTGTTCTCTTCTGTATATTAGAAAAAATGCTTCAAATGACCTGCTTCTCTTTTCTTTTTTTGGCTGAAGTGGTCCTAAACAAGCCCCAATTCTCCACCTTCCCTTCTCTGGAAGGCAAGGGAAAAAGGGAGGGGAGGAGATTAGGATTAAAGGAAGGATGGAGGGAACAAAACCTGGCACAACTATGATTAGTCTAGCCAAGTTAATTCCTGCACTGGCTGTATGGTTTTCTTGGAGAACTTTTAAGTCTCATGAAACTTTTCTGGCTATCCTATCTTATTGGCTGGGTTTATAGGATAGGAACTGTACAGGGACTGGCTCTTGTGATTCACTGATAGAGAAACCTCCAGGGTCAGGAAACTCCCTCTAACACAAGTTAGCACTTTGTCAGGCAATTCTGGCCTTAGAAAGCAGCCTAAACAAGCAACTAGGTTTAGTGGTGTGCCCAGGGTCACAGAGCCATATGAAGCTAATGCAAACACCCAGATTTTCTTCAGATTAACTACTGTCTAGCTACAATGCCCCATTCTGTATTTGTGAAATTGATTTATGAACCCAAAATGTAATATAGTAACAATCATTAAGATTTGTACAACAATTTGTGCCGGCACCACACTTAAGCACTTGATGGTGGTTACCTTACCCAATACCGACTCATTAGATGTGGCTCACAAATGTAACCTATTCAAGATCTTTCTGAAAGCTAATCCTCTCAACCATGCTATCAACAACCCCTCTTAGTTTTGTGTGAGCAGTAAGTAGGACACCAAAGACAATATGTTGGACTTGGGAGTCAGGATGATCTTGATTCAAACCACATCTCAGAAAAGTGCTAAGCGTCCTGACTCAGGGAAAGTCATCATCTGGCCAACTCTCATTTTTTTCATCTGTACAATGTGGATCATAACAGCAACTACCTCATTAGGTTACTGTGATGATGAAATGAGATAATGTATGTAAAGTACTTGATAAACTTTAATAAGAGGCAATATATGTCAGTTATTATTGTTGCCCATGAGACCCTGGACAAGTCATTTAAACCTGTCTGAACCTGAGTTTCTAGAGCTATAAGATGAGAGAATTAAATAAGAGGCCTCTTTAAACTTTTAGTCTGATCTTATGATCTATTATTACTACTCATTAAACTAGTTCTAAGGACTGCTGTCTAGCCCTTATCTCTCATCTTTTCCACAACAACAGCATGAGGCACTTTTTGTTAAATGTTTTGCTAAATCCTAAATAAAACAGATTTCATTTTCCTGCCTTAGGTTGAATTCAACCAGCATATGACTAACAGTCACATTCCTGCTGTCATCATTGCCCTTCCTCTCCCTAGCTACCTGGCCAAAGCCTACCTTTCTTCTCCTCTGATCTAAATTAAATCCATTCCTGAGCTCCCATAGAACTTATAATGGCATTTAATCCCAAGAGGCAGTATGATATTATGTAAGGAAAACTGGGCTTTGGAGTCAGGAGAATTTGGGAAAAAATTCTACTTCAAACACATAGTGGCGTAAGAGCCAGAGCAAGGCAGTAAACTCCTCAGACCCTCAATTTCCTCATATGTAAAATGGGGATAACATACGGAGTATCTCTCTCCCAGTGTTAGATTTAGAATTAAGTGCTTTATAAACCTTGAAGTTTTATATAAATGTCAACTATCTTATCAGTTGCTAACAGTTAATGCCAATTATATGATGACAGAGAGCTGGATGGAATCTTTGAAGATAACTAATCCAACTCCGTTATTTTTCTAGATGTAGAAATTCAGGCCCAGATGATTTGTCCAAGGTCACACAGGTGTGAAGTGTCAGAGACAGGAATGGAACTCAGGTACTAGGATTCCAAATAAAATATTACTTTAACAATATCTCACTTTGTACAATCCATAAAGAATGGACACTAAAGAACAGAACTGTGTTTTATCTGTTTTAAGAAGTCTGTCAGGGAGATGCACAAGCACTCAGGCATTTGTTGAATGAAATCTCTCTTGGGATTAGTTCTTCCCCCTTCTTTGACAGCACCTACCATATAAAGTGGAAGTCAAAGAAAGGCTTATTTGTTACATTTGGTAGGCAGCATTTGAAAATAGATCGAGTCATTCAACAGTGAGATGAAGAACTCAAGCTGTACAAACTTTTTGGAGTATCCCTGCTCTTAACACCTTAATTATGCTGATGTCCACATGTGAATGTCAAAAGATTAAATCTGTCATATGTCTCAAATTGTGCTATTACTGCTTCTTGGATCACTTTCCTCGCATGATTTACATATATTTGTACACATGGTATTAGTTTGAATATAAATGTCAGGTGCCTCCCAAATTGACCTAACCAAATTGGCTTATCATTTTTATTGTTAAGGATTACGTAAATTTTAGCATGAATGCCTATTCAATTTCGTTTCTATTATTATAAGTCTGAACCATTAAAGAAAAGAAATTGCTAATGACTTTACCTTAAAGGAACAGTATAAGGAACATGGCAGTTTTTGAAAGTTGAGGGAAGTCAAGGGAAGTCTACTTTAACAGTAAAAGAAAAGGAGGCAGTAATTTGATATCAGGAAAACAAAAGGTTAGAGGAATTGTGGGGAAGTAAAGTTTATATATATTGTGCCAGGTCTAATCCTTGCAATTCTTTGTCAACCAGACTGCTATAATTTGAGATTTTTAAAAAAAGTAACATTTATGACAGTCTCTTGATTCATAAACATACGTTCTCTGGGTACAAGGTAGGGAAAACCTTTAAAAATAGGTAAAGGTGGGTCAGGTAGGTGGCACGGTAAATAGAACACTGGCCCTGGATTCAGGAGGACTCGAGTTCAAATCTGACTTCAGACACTTAGCACTTATCAGTTGTGTGACCTTGGGCAGGTCACTTAACCCCAACTGCCTTGCTGTCTTCCCTCCAACACCCCCTCCCCAAAACCAAACAAAAATATGTAAAGGTACAATTAAAGCAGTAATGAGATTTATTTTGTCTTTAAAAAACAAAAATGGTTATTCCTAGTAATTTCTCAAAGTACTGTCCTTAATCAGGATGGAGATCCATGGATGGTGGAAAGGACCACTTCTTGTACAAACAATCCTCTGTTGAGGGAGGTACAAATAGAGCACCTTGTGGAACCTTCAGTATATTTTGGACAAATTTATTCTGACCTCCGCTGATCCTCTCCAATTTTGAAGAAAATTTAAACGTGTTATCATAAGGTTAGACTTAGAATTGAAAAGAACACAAAGGATATACAAGGTAAACTCAATTTGCAGAAGAGGGATCTGAGGCCAGGAGTTTCAATGACTTGTCTAAAATCACCCAAAACAGCAGGAAGCAGTTTAGCCAGTGTTCTCAATTGACAAGAAACAGCGTTGCAGATGCTAATTGACTTGTCCAAAGTTGTATAGGCGACCCATGACAGAACTGGAATTTGAATCTGGCCCACCAGTTACCAAATGTTCCTCCTTCTAGTGCAGCATGGTGACATCCAAAATTCACTCTTAACTCCATCCAATGGACTTAGAGGAGACTTTCTGTTCTCTCTGGAGTTATCAATAAATGCTCCAATGCCAAATATCAGAGACTCTCCCCAGGCTTCCTTCTACCTCCCTCCACCTATCTTCTATCACCTAGCTTGTCAGGCTTTCCTGACACTGCTCATTCCTCCTCCTGTCTGCTCTTCTCAGACTCTTCCGGGCTCCACTTTCCTCTTTCCGAACAGTGGGAATCTCCCCCAGTGCTGGGTCCTGGGACTTTGGCCCTTTGTATGCCCTGTGTAAGTAACCCCATATGCTCTCATATATTTACTTGTCAGCTCTGTGACAAAATACACTTATCATTTCTGTCTCCTAAATACCATTTCCACACAGTGCCGGGTACACAGTAGGTAATAAATAAATACCTGCTGAGAGATATGTGTGTGTATATCTGTCTACACACAGACACATGTATACAGCAGGGAATTCCCAGATGAAGCCACTCCCCAAACCTTCTCTTAAACACCTGAGACACAAAAAGCTTGGATGTATAAAAGACAGTCAATGGTGGAGTGGACAGGGAACTGACCTGATGACTGGATCTTGGGCAGGCACTTTCCTCATTTGGAGAATGAGGTGCCTTCTAGCTCTAGTCTGATGAGTCTATGACACACACACATTCTCAAGGCACTAGGGGGCGCCACAGTGCCTGCAGTCAGGAAAGCTCTTGGATCCTTTCCTTGCCTTTTGCCCAGGCTAAGTGCTTGCCTCCAAGCCCCAGAATCCCTGATTAGAGCTGTGCTCATTACTCATGATGTGCCTCTGGGCTAGCTAGGTGGCGCCATAGTGCGCACAGCACTGGGCTTGGAGTCTAACTGAGTTCAAATCTGGCCTCAGACACTTACTAGCTCTGGGTCTCTGAACAATCATGCCATATATAAAATGAACTTGAGAAGGCAATGACAAATCACTCTATTATCTCTGCCAAGAAAACCCAAAATGGGGTCATGAAGATTTGGGCATGACAACCCCCACCCCGCTCTGGTATTCTGCCCTAATGTATTTCTTCAGCTCTGCTTCCACATTATCAGCGACTATGAGGCAGTTTCATCAGTCCAAATCTGTCCTCTTTTTCTGGAGCACACTACAACCCATTCAGACATCCAAGCCCACAACCTTACAGGCTTCACAAACTGTTCAATCCCTCTTCAACAATACACTCATTCCTCTCCCAAAGCAGATCCCATGTCAAGAGTGGTATCACTGAAAAAACCAATAGCTCTGAATCAGGAAATAGTCCAAGATCTGTGGTAGGGGGATCCTGGGTTCACATCCTGGTTCTGTCATCTACTACTTGTGGGCAAGTCAGTTACCTTCTCTGGCCACACATCATCTGTAAAAGAGGTGTGTGGAACAGACAAGATCAGGGACCTTCACCTAGGATCTAGGAACTTGGAAGAAATAAAAAGTTCGATAACTGCATTTCACTATAGTTGATTTTCTTTGTAATTACACACACAGACACACATGATTTTTATGCAATTAAAAAACATGCTGTTCATAGGATGAACAGAAAAGGCTAAGAACCCCTGGATTCAATGACTTCTAAATTTTAAATCTATAATCCTTGGAACCCTCTAGGCCCAAGGTACTTTATGTCTTGGATGACAGCCTAAGACTAGATGGCCTCAGAGCCCTATCAGGCTCCAGATCTATGCAAAGTCCCCTATACCTACTCCCCGCTCCTCACATGCCATGGCAGTCCTCCCTATTTCACTGCATCTGTCCTAGACTGCTCTAAGAGACCAATGGCTCCCCTGCTACCAGCCTTTCTCCAGTCCAATACATGCTCTATGTTAAGAGGCCAAAATAATCTCTTGACTATTTAATGGCTTCCCATTGCCTCTAGAATAAAATGCAAATACTTTGGAGTGTTCAGATTTTCCTTTCCAGGCCGATTTCATCTCACTCCTTGGCAATGCAGAGAAGCTGGCTAACTCTGCTGACACAAGCCCCCAAACACCCTGCCCTGTGTGCCATGATATGGAATGAACTCCTTTTCCTGATCTCAATCTCTTACAAGTGTTAGCTTCCTTCAAAGCTTAGGTACTTACTCCCTTCCTAGGGGAGGCCTTCAATAACCTCAATGTGAAACTGTCAGTACTCTCTTCTTCCTCAATTTATCATTAATTCATCTGCTTAGCATTTTCGTTTGACCTCTATAACCTATTTAAGGTGCCATAGTTAGACTACGTTGAAAACTAGTCAAACTACTTTGGAGGCAGCTAGGTGGCAGAGTGGATAAGAACATGGGAATGGAAGTTGGGAAAACCTGAGTTCAAATTTGAACTCAGACACTTAATAGCTTTGTGACCCTGGGCAAGTCACTTAATTTGTTTGCCTCTGTTTTCTCATCTGTAATGAGGATAATAAGATCGTCTACCTTGCAGAGTTGTTGTGTAGGTCAAATGAGTGCCTAGTATATAGTAAGCACTATATAAACATAGCAATTTATTATTGTGGATCCAGGATGGACTTGACTTCTTGAGTTCAAATCTGGCCTCAGACACTTACTAGCTGTATGACTAGCTGTGTGACCGTGGGCAAGTCCCTTAACCCTGTTTGCCTCAATTCCTCATCTGAAAAATGAGTGGGAGAAGGAAATGAAAAACCCCTCTAGTATCTTGGCCAAGAAAATCCTCAATGGAGTCATGAAGAGTCAAAATAACTGAACAACAAACAATATTATTATTTAGCTCAAATTCTGAAACACTTTAAGATTTAAGTAATCTCTACTGGCAGTTTCAAGGGTTTCGGATGCCTCATCTTAAGATCTTGATTTTGGACGCTGGATGTGGATAAAGATCTGATTCATTCCAGGTATAAACACCTGGTCCAGGCTTCTTCTTCTTCTTCTTTTTTTTTGCTAAAACTTTCTAGAAATTTTACTCCACAGACACAGAAAACAGAACGGCCAGGTCCAGTTCTACCAGGCAAAACATTACAAAACCATAAAGACAACAGAGGAAATGGACCCTCTCCCTTTCTTTTGTATTAACCCAAAGTCTATTCTCTAGAATGGTAGGAACCATAGAAATGTATATACCCTTGGCTCTAAATCTGCATCAGCTCATTATGATTCACTAGCCTAAAGTAGAAGTATTCATACAGTTCCAAGAGACAGTGATTCTGACTCTAGGAGATATAACCCACCAAACAACTGGAACGTAAGAATGAAATAACAGAAATTACCACACTGAAATGTCTGAAAAATCCGGTAAAAAACATGTTGACTTTGCAACAAACAATTCTACGAATGATCTTTGTCAAACAGTTTCAAAACTGTGATCACTAGAGGATCCCTAACCAATCCAGTTTAACAGACGAAATGCCCTCAACCTTCAGGTTAACAAGTAATCTCTTCCATTTCCTCTACTTAACAACCAACCTCTAAGCTTCAGGTATACATTTGGCAATCAGTCAGAAAACCCTAGCAGAAGGGCTCCACATGATTTTTAAGAACAGCTCTCCAAACAACTTTCTGTTCTATAGCTATCACTTTTTGTAAAATTAACTGGAAAACTTAGGTGTAAATGGCTGATAACATTTTCAACCTTTGTGTTCCCATAAAGCAAATTTCTTAAATATAAATACTTCAATGACATTTTATTAAAGAAGGAATAACACAACCAAGAGGTCCAAAGCTAAATTATTTTTTTTAAAAAAGCAGCCGAAGTACATTTTTTTTCCCCTTCTTCCTCCCTGGCCAGTTTAAAAAACACCGGAGTTCCCTCCTACTTCAGTACTTTTCCCTTCCCCCTCTACTTCAAAGAAGCAGTCAGTGCTGCCAGCCAGAATCAGGAAAACTAAAAGGAGGAAGTAGGAATTTATGTGCACACAGAAAACAGACCATAGCAAGTTATTTCAAAGTGACCTAATTAACATGCTTCAGTACCACAGGACCTCAAGAAGGGTGGTTTAATTTTATTTTCATTCGCTCTTCCTTCTGCACAAAAAACAAAACAAAACAAAAACACACACACAAAAAACCAAAACCTGAAAACTATACCCACTCTAATGGTAGTTTACCCCTCTCCTTATCTAAAAAGTGAATCAACTATTTAAACTCAGTCAAATACATTTATGACGTGGAAAAATCTCTATGACAGAACTAATTTGGGCAGGATTTAAACTAGTGACCTCAAGGCAATCTGTACTAATACCAGGAGAGTTATTCTCTTACTGGACAATAAAACAGGAACAGGTTCAAAGAAAATCATTAATAGTATTTACCACATATTTGAAACCTAATGATTAGATGGCATCCAGTTATAAATAGGAATAATAAAAGGTCGTTTGAAAAGAATAGGACTTTTGGGACCTTCTCCCATACTAGACCATAGCTAACATGATGTAATGCTTGAAAGTTTGCAAAGTGCTTTACATCCATTATCTCATTTGAACTTTATAACATAGTAAGTTTGGTGCTGTTATCTCCATTTTACAGATGAGGAAACTGAGGCTGAGAAGTTTAAATGACTTGTCCAAGGTCACAGAGCTAATAAATATCTCAGACAATATGTGAACTCAGGCCTTTCTGACTCCAAATCCAGCACTCTATTAACTATTACCACCTAAGTACCAGACAGGCCAACCTATAAACATGGAAACTGGCACTCAGACTCAAAAGAACATTCTACCACTATGTCAATATGAATATGGCTGCTTTTTAAGAAGCTAAAATGAGTATCACACCTAGAGCAAGGGTGAGATACATGCTCAGTCCTCTTGGGGTATGGTGATAATGCCAGGAGAAATTGAAAAAGCCTCCAACACACTGGGCACCAAGCTTTTGGGGAAGCATGGATCAAAGTTATACATGAAAAGGAAATGGAAGGTATAGATAGGTTGCCATCTGCATCTCTGGAAAGAACCCCTGAATCAATCATTAAATTAAAAGTTAACAGAATACTTTAAATTCAATTTTTAAAAATCAGAAAAATAATGGGGATTTTTACTTAATCATCACTTTCTTAGGTCAGCCAAAGCTTTCCTTTAACCACATAAAGCCATCCTGAGGTTGAAATGTTAAGACACTATTTACCAAAATCCATGCCAGTAACAGCTACATATTTAAGATGCCAAAGAATTTATTTAATGTAATGTTTGGACAAGTGATTAGAACAATACTCTGGGATAAAGCTACACACCACTTGCATCCTATAAATCGTTCCTTAACATACCAGAAACTTACATCTTTTTTGGATGGAGCTAAGAAAAGAAATAGTATCTCAACTGTAACTATTTGTTGACTGAATAGAAAACTGTGATCTATTTACTAATATTTGAAATTCTTAAAAAATGTTCTCACATTTTGGGATATGTGTTTCTTAAATATATGTATACTTAAATATTTAATATAAAATGTTAAGTAAGTATTGCTATGATCAGAAGGTATTTTAAGGGATTACTTTTAGCTATTTATTAATATTTTTACTCACCTCCAAAATATAGTTACCAATCTACACCAAAGGATTGTTTAATAATGGATCAAATGATAGAGTTTAAAATATTCTGTAAATCAATAAGTGATATTTAAATGTCAGCTATAATTAATAGAACAGATTCCCATGTTTTAATCTGATTTTCCAAAAAACAAACAAAACCTGAATAGAAAATCAGAAATGCAGTTAATTACACATGGAAGTTGAATACAAAAAAGGGCACTATAGTTTCTATTACCTCTAAAAACTTCCTAAGTTCTCAAACTGTAACACATGAACAGAGTACCACAGAATTTAAGTAACTAGTTGCCTAGCTCATTCAGGGAAAACAATTCCTATCACAAGAGAAATAAAGAATGGTTAAAGTTTTAAATGAGTCAGTCTTGTCATGGAAGTCCAGAGGCTGACAGTGACGTATGTACATTGGCAGGGTGGCTGAAATGATTTATAAAACAAATACTCAGACTGCCAATAACATATTAAAGAGACTTTGGCTTTTGATTAAAAAAAAGAGACCCCCAAAATAAAAATAACCCATCAAGAGCAGAAGGCAACTCTAACTTTTAAAATGGAAAACAAAAAGGAGAGATATCAGTGCTTTCTTTTAATCAGTACCATAAATAAGAAATAAAAGGCAAGGCTACCAGGCCACCTGACAAGAGCTCATTTTCAGATCATTTTCTTTACTTATTTCACTTCCCCAAATCAACTTCAAGATGAGAACCCTTCAAAGCTCCAACTTAAAGCAACTATTTCTCCACTGGAAAAGAAACATTTACCCAAAAGTGTGTAAGCTAAAAGTGACAGCTGAAAGATCTCTCCCCACAAATTCAACTGGGTCCCTGACTTTGGATGGATTTATGGCTATATTTCAATAGCATCAAAAGAGCAAAAGAAAACTGGCCTTTTATGGAAATCATCAAGATAATGCAGTAGGAAAAAAAATACAACTTAGTGAGACTTCAAAATAGGAAACAGCATGTGTACTGAGGGAACCATTCATTTATTTGGAGAGAATAAAGTAACAACAAACAGCAGAAGCATTACACTAAGATAATTCCCAAGGTATTACAGCTTTATAAACAACAAAAGCACACTGTTCGGTAACTCAAGTCCTGGCACCATGCATTTAATCATAAATAGTTCTACATTCATATTCTGAAAACAATTATGGGTAAGTAGGAATGCTGACACCCAAAGTATTTTTTTAAATAAAAAAAGCATTTTCAGTTAAATAATCCCTCTTCCTATATTTACTTACAATGAAAAAAACCATGTAATACTTTACTTTTGAAGTTTTTTAAGTGAGGGAAATCAATGTCATCTGATAACATACATGAAAATGCACTTGCAGAGGGACTAACAAGTATATTAAGACAGTTTATTCAGGACTATTTTTAAATAAAAGCTTCTTTTTTTAAAATTCACAGCATATATATGAAATGACCTCACTTTTAACTATGTACTATTTGATGTGGCATTTAGTAACCACTCCAAATTCTTGAAAATCCAAGGTGAGAGACAATCACAATCTATGTAATAACTAATCTGTCATTTTCCAAAGAACTGACTGATCATACACTTAACCCACAAAGAGAATCAACTTTCTCACATGCTGATACTAAGACATATCATTTTCTGAAGAGTCACCTTGCCTCCTTACCTGATAGGGCTGAAAGGCGCTATCTTCAGCTATAAAATCGACTTGTTTATCGACAAAGAATCCGACAGCAGCAGTAGAGCTTTTTCCAGCTAGAGGTTTGAATACCTGAGGGAAAAATGAAACATACATGTTAACAGAACAGATTACCTTGACTTTGTATTCAAAATGCTAAGCAATATAATTTAATAATCTCATTACCACTGTGGCCTACAGAGCGCTGATACATTATTTTAGAGAGTACAACTTCAATCAGTGTTTTACAAACACTTCTGGCTTATTTACACCAATAACCATCCAAAGACCCTCCAAGGAACAGGATGCACAAGGCTTTTAACTCCCCACCCCCATTCAGGCACAAAGTGAATTCCAGATGCATCCATAAAGAGGGGGGAGGGGAAGAGGAAAGGGAGAAGAAGGGAAGAAGGCAAAAAAGAACATTCAACACCCAGTGCATTACATCTCTTTTTTCTCTGCTATCTCTTACAAAAAGCAAAACTCAAGTAATTTATTTTTTCCAAGCAGGACTATTTCTTTTCTGCAGTAATCAAGAATTTGTAAGTACAATCTTGTGACTGACTAGAATTCTTTTATTTGGGCAAAATATAAGTATACAAAAAAGCAAGTGGGAAGTATTCAGCTCTGTTCAGAAATGCTGAATTTGAAGCTGCAAACTCCCTCCTCCCCCACACCTCCCAATTAAAATCCTCTGAGAATGTTCCGGAGTTGTGAAAGTGGAAATGTCATTCACCTTCTGGAAGATTTTTGGTAGTACCTTTAGTGTAAAACACCAAAGTTGAGAAAACAGGGATTTGGAAAGGAGATATATACAATTCGTTTCTAATTAATTTACATCACATGAAGAAATAAGACCCTTATTATGGGAACAAATCATGCAATGAAACACTTCTATCACCTGTATCTCAAGTGAGACATCTCTCCAGGTACAAAGTCATTTGTGCTTTCCCAGAGTCTCTGGCAGGATTTTTTTGCCTTGGTTTTTAACAGAAAAATCTGGAGTAAAGAAGTCCATTTAACATAACTAATAAGTGAAATTGGGAAGAATTGTTTTCAAAATGATAGGCTAGACTTTTAATTCTGACTGGGTGCTTAAGGAGTTAATGTCTAACAATTAAAAATCCTTTTTGCAAACTGCAGTGGTTCTCAGGATAATAAGAGCTGGCATTTATGTAACCCTTAAAGGTGGACCAAACACTGGGGGACATTCTCATTTTATCTCAGGCCCTTATGTCCAAAAAAATTTAATACAAAAAAATTCAAGTTTAACAAATTTATACTGCCCAACAAAAAAAAGTCAGCATCAGAAGATCTTCTCTTCTGTGAAATACAAATGATTACTGAGAAAATATCTTGTTATACTGTGAGTTCTTGGTTAACTCCAAAAGAGATCTCCAGAACCAGTCGTGTTTGTGTGCAATGTCATTCATGCTGACTTTAGGGTGGACACATTTCCATTAGGAGTCCAAAACCTCACTAACCTATCAGTTGACTGTTCTTGTTTTACTCAAGACAAAAGAGGGAACCAACACCTCCTGTGTGTGCCAAGCACTGTGCTCCTCCTACTCATGCCAAACAGAAATTTCCTTTTATATTGTAAGTAAGGTGAAGGCAGTAGTATCTTCTCTTTGCACATGACCAGCTCTATCACATATGAAGGCAGATGGCATTACAGGAATTGTTCTGTCCGTTAGGAAAGACTTTCTTGTCTTTCCATGTACTGGTGGATTTTAGGTCAAGTTATTTAATTAGTGGTAAGAGATATAGGAATACTCTGCTGAAAAAAATTTTAAAGTCGTATTTGTCCTTAAAAGGCGCATTATTGGTCAAACATAAATGTTCACAAATGACTTTATAATCTAAATGAACAGGACTGAAGGGTGCGGGGGGAGGGGGGACCGGAGCAAACTTTCCTAGTTTATTTCTTCTCCTAAGCCTGAGTGCTCTTCTCTCTACTTGCATAAGGAATACAGGTGGTTTGCATTTCCTATGAGACCTAGTCTTTTTTCTAATTTGAAAAACACATTCTTCAACAACACACGACATCTCACACAACTCTCAACCCAGGCCAGAGAGTTGTTCCACAAACAACAATCACGGTTATCAAGAAAATTTAAACTACTGTCATTTATGGACTGATTAGGAAAAAAGAGCTACATCTCTGCACATCAATTATGTTTTACTATTTCTCAAGCTACAAACTGCTGTAAAATTGGGGTTCCTAGACTTTAGGCCAGTTCTATTAACTGGCCAATCTCCTTGCCAGACACTCCAGCCAAGCAGAAAATGAACAATTACGCTCTCTTTAACGATGATGTTATTAAGAAAGAAATGGTCATGACTTACAGATTTGAAATTGTGTGAACTAGATTTTGTTTGCAGATAAACAGCTACAGCGCTGGGGTTCGCTAACTAGCATAGAACTCGCGTGGTGGAGGTCCTGGTCCCGCTTCCCATTTCCTTGACGCGCTAAAGCGCGCACTGATCCGAACAGAAACGAGCGCGTTTAGCTTTTAATGAATGGAGCCCACCAGGCCCGCGCGGGTCCTTCCTACTTCGGTCTAAAACAACAGCGCTCCCTCCGGCTCGGCCCCGAGGGCCGGGGGTTACGCGTCCGGGTCCGCCCGGGCCCCGAGCGCACGGTGGGGCAGGTCGGTGCGGCCCGACGGCCCGGGGCCTCCCGCCCCCATTCCGTCCGGGGCTCCGCGAGGTCCCGCATTCCATTCCCCTGAGAAAAAGCGTCACAGCCAAAGCCCCCGGGCCCGGGCCGGGCTGGCCATTTAAAGTGTCACCGGAAATGCCCCAAGGTGGCCGGGCGCTCCCAGGGCGCCCCCGAAGTTCCCGGAGCGCGTCCGGGGGGCCCTAGGTCCGAGCAGGAAGCCGGACAAAGGAGGAGCCGGGCCGACCCGGGGCAGCCGCCCGCCCGCCCTTTGCCCCGGGAAGTCGCGGGTGGAGAGAAGGGGGAGGGCTGTTACCTGGCGCGGGGGCCCCCGGCTCGGCCGTCCAGGGTCCCGGCGCAGCCCAGGCTACTAGCCGGGCGGCGGGCTCACTCCCCCTCGGCGGTCCGCCCGGGCGGCTCGGGCGGCGGTGGGGGCCGCATCCTCCGGCGGGGCAAGCGGGCGCCTGGGCCAGGGCCGCTTAGACGGGCAGGGGGGCCGCGGGGGCCATGGGCCGGGAGGTCCGGAGGTCGGCAGGAGCGCGGCGGGGCGGGCGGCGCGGGGCGGCGGGGGCTCCGGCTCTGGGTCCGGCGCGCAGAGGGCGGCCCGAGGAAGCGGACGGGACGCGAGGGCAGGCGGGCCGAGGGAGGAGGCGGGGGCGAGGCGAGGGAAGGGGCGGCGCTCGGCAAACTGGAACTAATGGGGCGTCACAGGTGCGGACCGAGTCACCGCCATCCCGGGGCTCTCCGGGCCGGGTCTCGGCGCAGACAAAGGCGGCCCCGGGGCCCCGCACGTGCCCGCCTGCGCCTCCTCCTCCCCGTCCCGGGTCGCCCCAACCGAGCGCTCCCCGCCCGCAGGAAGGCGGAATGGAAAAGGTGACGAGGCGATCCTTCGGGGCCGCAAAGGACAACCACGTCTCCAAGTTTTCCCGCTTTACAGATGCCGTTAATGAAAGTTCGGGGAGGACCGAGGGCCGAGGCGTGTCCTGCCCTGGGCAGTCTCAGCCATCGCAGTCCAGAACCCCCGCCTACGAGGGACACAAGGCAGTTACTTCCACCTCTTAAAATGCAAAAGAAAAGAAAGTGCTGACAGTTCCAAATTTGTCTGAGTACTTTATAGGAAGTCAACTTTTTAAAGTTAACAAAAAAGTTTCGAAATTTAAAAACAACCGAAAACTCAACGGTGATCGAAAAGCTACTAGAATTTCCACGATTGGCAGTCAGGTCTCGCTCTGATGATAGAAGACTAAGCATTTTCTAGCTCTTAGCAGTCCACCAAGGGCTTTTACAGGTCTTATCTCCTCATATCCACACAGGAACCTTGTGAGTTATGAGCTTTGTTACCTCCATTTTATAAATGAGGAAACTGAGCTTGAGAAACACTAAGACTGGCCCAGGGTCACAGAACGAGTAAGCTTTCCAAAGCGGACCTTCCTGATTCCAAGCCCAGCATTCTATCGAGTGCTTAGTCAAGCCCCCTGGAAAGTATTAGAGACCCTGCATTCTCAAAGCCACTTTAGAGATCAGCGATGACAAGGCTACAGGCAACCGTGAACCTTCAAGGGATATGCTAAAATCTTTAGTTACTTGAAAAAAATCCACTTTAAAACTACATGTCTGATTTATGTTTCCCCTTCCCTCTGTGTTCAAAACAGAAATTCTCTTTCCCCCCAAACACACTCCTCTCCCTGACTCATTTATTTCTGTCCACCACAGCTCCCAGTTCTGTTCACAAACTCCTTACTGCACCCACCCCATTCCACCCTTGCACTCATACTGGAGATCTACAAGCTTCCACATTTCTTTATTTCTCTGCCCCCAAACTCAGGCCTTCCTCACTTGTCACATGGACTACTGCAATATTCTCTTCATTCATCTAACTGCCTCAAATCTGTCCTAATCCACAACCTCTTTTCCACAAGTGATCTTCGTAAAACATAGGTCAGACCATGTTCCCTCCAACCTCAGTAAGCTCCTTATCACCTCTAGAATCAAAAAACCATTCTACCTGCCACGTAAAGCCCTCTCTAACCTGGTTCCTATCCTCATTTCCAAGCCTGATACATAACAGGGGGTTAATAACGTTTATTGATTGACTGATCTCTTGATGGTCTCTTTGGTGGAGGTAAAGCAAGCCTAGTTCCATCTCCAGTTTCCATGCCTTTGGCACTGGCTGGTCCCTCAAACAGGGAATGCAATACCTCTCAAAATTGGCTTCACAGACTGCTATAATGCTATGTTCAAAGGTCGGCTCAAGGATCACACCCTACATAGAGTCCTTTCCAGTCACCCTGTCTGGAAAGCTTTCTCCTCCCCTGGAGAATTACTTATTATTTACTTTGCATATATTTTGTATATTCTTCAATCTAAGACTGTTACATTTTTATGATATTCAAATGAAAAGCTAAACCACACTATTCCAAGTTCTGATTTCTAACAACTCTTTTAAGAAGCAGCATGACACAGCAAGGGGACAGGGGGTGAGTGCTGGCCACACATATACACTTCTTTGGCTTCCCAAGTGACTCTCTAAGACAGTAACCTGCAAAGTACTGAGGAACTTTCAGAAGCACAGGTAGCTTTTCTACACTTAGGGAAATCACAGAAACAACTAAAAAAAAGCCACCAAAGTCAGCAGCCCAAGGTCTAAATCTCAACTCCTCCACTACCTGGGTGATCTTCCTCTCTACGGTCCTGTGAAACTGCTCTCTCCTGGCTGTCCTTTGGCTTTGATGGGTTCCCTTCTTTGTCTCCTTTGCTGGACCTTCAACCACATCAGTGCCCATGGTTTCAAAAACCTTTTCTATGCAGATGACCTTCAGATCTATCTATCTAACCCTATTTGTCTATGATGGCTTTAGATCTCAGGCCTCCCACTGACTATTAGATAGCTTGAAATGCATGTCCTATAGACATCTTAAACTCAAAACAATTACAACTACAACTACAGCCAGCATTTATATAGCCACTACTGTGTGCCAAGCACCATGTGCTAAGCGTTTTACAAATATTATTTCATTTGATCCTCACAACAACTCAGGTAGATAGGTGCTACTATAATACCCATTTTGCACTCAAAGAAACTTAGGTAGAGGTTAAATGGCCTGCCAGAGGTCACAGACAGGAAGTGTCTGAGATTGAATTTGAATTTAGGTCTTCCTGACTCCAGGCTCAGGACTTGATCTATTGTGCAACCTTGCTATCTATCCAAAAGTCTAAAACTAAACTAATTATCTCCCTCCAACTTAAGGGCCTAGAAGGTCATATGTGGCCCTGAGCCTGAAGGTTCCTCACTCCTGCTCCAGAACATCAGTTATATCTTTTGCAAAAAGGGGAATCTAAAATGGTGAGCCTTTTTTGTTTTTAAAAGGCAAAAGGTCATCAATCCTTTTAAGTCTTAGCTATCCACTGCAGCCTCTAGGTTTTACATATGATTTGAGGGAAACAGGAGACAGGGAAGAAAGAAGAGTGCTGTAGACAGTAAGTGTCCTCTCCAAGCCCAGAATTAGCTCTTCTGAAATTCTGCTAAGCGTAGAACTTGGGAGTGATCTGTTAGACAGGATCTGTTAGGATTAGGGTTTTACAGGAAATAAAAGGTCTTTCCAAAGGCAACAGAAGTGACAGAACACCAAAATAACACAGTTCAAATTGCCTCAGAGCTTCTTCACTAGGTAACTGACAACATCACAGAAGAGCTAAGGACAATCCATGGCCCAGGGGGACTCCTAGCCTTGCAGGACAAAAACCCTACAGCAACAGAGAGGATGTGAAAGCAACCTGGTAGGGATTAACAAAGATTAGCAGTGAGATCTTCTGACATATAAATTGCCCTGACCACCTGAACTCTGTGCGTTTGTGTAGTAGCTATCTCATGTGTGTTTTCTAGTCTAGCAGTATTCTCTCCATGTGGACCTCAGAAGTTCCCTGGGTTCCCTGTCTGTGTCCCTTACTTTTCTGAAGGTATGGTAAATTAGGAGGTGTCCTATTGTACATGTCAAGATCTTTATTGTTACTTACTCTATTCTGCTGTTTGATTACATATCTTTTGTTGTGACCTGAATGATATGGATAGCATAGTTAAAATAAACACCTTGATGAAGGCTTATGAGGGTCAGACTGCATGCAGCCTGCCAAGAAAGTAGGACCCTGGAGGGTCAAAAGCCTCACAATACTTATATTATTTACTTCCCCAGGTTGTTGTGTGGAAAGATCTTTCCAAACATCCAAATGCTATATAAATGTAGACTAATTCTTGTTGATGTAAAATAATAAAACTCATCTAGGTAGGGCCTCTGTTTTCATATGAACTATCAACATCATTCTGAAAGACAAGAAAGTTAAGCAAAAAAGTGTCACACAAAAGCAGTGTCACATTTTATAGGAGATTCATCATAATCTGAGAGAAGAAGCTTCCAGGGCTCTAACACAGTGTTCAAACACTACTGGATTAATTTCATTATTAGGCAGAAATATGGTAAAGTCATCTAACAGTCACCTTTGCTCCTTGGAACAACCAGGCCCCAGAGAAATCAAAGAGCACACAAGACTACACTTAGCTAACAATCCATGACCTTCAGTTAGCATCTTGGCTCTCTACCATAAGGTTCCTATGTTCCTCGCAACAGAAGATGCTCGAGTTTTTAGGAAAATATTCAAACTACCTCATAATTGATATTTAACCCCGCCCCCAACATTCCAGCCATCCTTAAGAGGGAGATAACTTTTTACAACTATGGGAAAAATATAGGGTCAACTGCTTGTTATACATGCTAACACAGAGGCATAGAAATGTAATTAATTGAAAAGATAATTTAAAATATATTTGGCTTTGAAATGGGGATGGGGGAAAAAGTATTTATATAGCACAGATACTATGTGAAAGACAATATGCTAAGCACTTTTACAAACATCTTAGCTGATCCAGGGAGATAGTGCTATTATCATCTTCACTTTACTATTCTCATTAAGGAAATAGGTAAATGAAGATCAAGTGGCTTGCCTAGGATCACACAGTTAATATGTGTCAGGCCAAATATTTGAGCTCAAATATTCCTGACTCTAGGCAAGGTGAATTAGGTGCTGGGCTTGGAGGTGGGAAGATTCATCTTTCGAATTTTCAAATTTGGCCTTCAGACGGCTCACTAGCTTTAGGACCCTGGGCAAATCCTTTCACTGTTTTCTTCAGGTTCCTCAAGGAAACTCCAAACAGGGGCATGAAGAGTTGGACATGACTGAGACTCAACAACTCTGGACTCCATGCCCAGCGCTCTATCCAGTGTGACCAGCTACTTCTAAATGGGCCAATGGATCAATTTTTTTGGCCACGGCAATTCCCTAAAGGTTATGTTTCCCATTTGTAGTGACTGTACTGATTATCTAAAAAGACAGAATAAAGTATTTTCAAGTACAGGTTTGCAAGACATTCCAACACATCACACAGAATAATAAAATGTGAAGACCTCATTTGGCAGCAGCTTAGAAGGTGCCCAATTTCATCAGGGATCAGGGATTTCTGTTCAGTTCCCTGTTCTTCTTCACTGCGTGCAATTGGTGGAATTTTTTCAATCTCTCACTAATGAAAAAAATAATTACAGTGGGAGATGAGTGGTCCTCTCTACCACTAAGCTTGTTTCACCTGCTCATATTGTCCCTAACTGACAGAGAAAAGAAAGTGGTCAGTTCCTACTTCATCTTTTTTTTATTGAGAAGGTGGTTAAGGGTTGCTTCTAGTACTAACTTGACCTGCAAACCTCAAACTACCTTCTGACTTTAGTTTGGCAGCAGCTGTGGACAACAGAGCAGGTTGGAAAAAAAAAAAAAAAGGCAGGGACTGAAAGAGTAATTCACTCTGGGTCCCCAGGCAACGACTGGATCATATCACAGAATATTGACTAGACAACCTCCACCTTTCTGAATGTGACTGACTCAGTGATTCATTCAGTTGTATCCGACTCTTTATGACCCCATGGACCACATCACACCAATACTGTTTTACTATTCATGTGTTTTTCTTGGCAAGGATACTGGAGTGGTTTTGCCATTTCCTTCTCCAAAGGTCTTCTCAGATCTTCCTGATTCCAGGCCCAGGTACTCTATCCACTGGGCCATCTAAGCACAAATTATTTTTCTTGGTCAATGAATCAATCAATCAGCCAATAAATATTAAACATCTACTAGGTGCCAGGTACTGTGCTAGGCTAATGATGGATAAAGAAACAAGATTAATCAAAGACAGCACTTTCTTACCTGATTTCTCCCTGGGGGTGTCTGTTATACATAGTTTAAAAAAAAAATCTCAAAGCTTACGACTTACCAGGTCTTATAATACAAGGACCTCTTCTAAACTGAACACATATATATCTTAAATAGTGTAGTTTAAAGCCACTACTTTGGGGAAAGTCATCATATTATGAAGATTTACTTATGCCAACTATAGGTTGCTCCATTTTGCTCTGAATTACCAGAAAGTTTATACTTCAGAAATTATAGTATTTTATAACTTACAACTATGTGGCCTCATCAGAAGAATTTTTATGCTGGTGATGATGATGAATGACAATGATAACGAGCATTTAATACAGCACTTTAAGGTTCATAAGGCACTTTACTAATATCTCATTTTATCTTTATGACCACCTTAGGAGGTAGGTGCTATTTACATTTTGCACATGAAGAAACTGAGGTAGATAGAAATGAAATGACTTGCCCAGGGTCTCATAGCTAAAAGAATCTGAGACTGGACTTGAACCCATGTCTTCCTGACTATAGGTGCAGGGATCCATCAACTGGATCACACAGCTGCCTAAAGCCAATTTACCTGTAAATTTCTTCGTCGGGCAATTCTAGTGAAGAAACTCATGGCACCACTGTAGATTCTCAAGTGTTCTTCACTTAAAGCCTTTGAAGACCAACTATGCCATTGACAGGTTATATAATCTGCCAAGTGATGGCACTGTCACACTGCCTCTATTATGCAAGTCTCCCCCATCAATCTAGCCCACGGTTTCTCCAACTAAAGATAAGGGCCAGTGCACAGTCCCTAATCATGGCTGTAACCCTTAACCTTGCTCAGATCCTGACTCTCTCAATGGCATTTCCACTTCTGTCCTAGTGGCATTCTCACAGAGGCTAAGACACCTCTAGTTTTAATTCACAAGCCTCCATTTGAGGAAATACTCCCCAGCCAGCCTTGCTTATCACTAATCTGCCTCAGTTCAGTTTCTGATTCTCCAGACAGCCTATAGAGAATGCCCCCTCTCCATCTACCCTTTTCCGATTCCCTCTTGTGGGTCATGTTCCTCCATTAGAATGTCAGCTCTTTGTGGGCACTGACATTCTTTTTTGCTTGTTTTTATATTTTCAAGGCTTTACCACAGTGCCTGCACATAATCATTTAATAAATATTTTATGTACATTAACCCAATCTCCTAACACAATTTCAATACAGCTTTAAAGTATACACTGCTTTCTTTACAACAAAACTTGTGAGACTGGTATTACAAGTACTACTAACTACCTGTTTTACAAATGAGAAAATTTAGACTGAGACATTAAGTGATTTACTCAAGATTAAAAACTATTTCATGTCAGAGCCACAGTTTGAACCTGGAGCTTTCTTTACTATAAATCCATGCTGTCCCTCTACTTGCATTGTCTGTAAATGATATATCAAGTGATAGATAGTTTCAACAAAATGGGCATCCAACTACATATGTACAGGTTGTTACATGGCTTAATGTTATCTGCAGAATCTCCCCATTATGGAGAATCTGTCCTGTGTACAAAATTTGCATGACAAAAAAAGGGAAACACCTTTGAGAAACATTAGCCTTTTTTTTTCCTCTCACAAATAATCAGAATTTAATGGTCATTTTTTTCTGTTTTACCAAATATAACCTTGATATTAACTGAGGTGTAGCATCTATTTTAGGAGGTATCTAAATTCTCTCTGATTTGTGCCCCTATTTGTAAACCCTAAAATCAATCAGGATATGGCTTGTTTTGTTCTGTCTATGTGGTTCATCAATTCCCCTACAGGCACTAAAACTAAAAGAAATTGAAATACAGCATTAATAACCTATTCAATACTACACGAGTTCCTCAATTGTCAGGAAATTTCTCTTACACTTTTCATAGGATGAAAAAGCAACCCTTCCCTTTGAATGATCCTTCATTTGGAAGAGGTTAGAGACACAGAATTTCAGACCTGGAAAAGGACCTCAATGATAAGCTAATTCAATCTCTACTACCAAAATAACTCTCTCTACAACTTGTCCAAGAAGTCACTTATTGGTCCCGATTCTGATCTCTAGAGAAAATTTCAACAAATCTAATTTCTTGACCATGTGGTATATCTAATGATACTGAGTATAGAGGTTTCTTGATTGCTTACTTTCCTCTGCATTAGCTCATGTAGATCTTTCTGGGCTTCTCTGTATTCATCATGCACAAAGTTTCTTAAAGTTCACTAAAATTCTATTACATTCATGGATCACAATTTGTTTAGCCATTCACGAATTAATGGGCATCTACTGTTTCTACTTCT
The DNA here is from genome assembly GCA_028658325.1 of Potorous gilbertii. Lineage (NCBI taxonomy): Eukaryota > Metazoa > Chordata > Mammalia > Diprotodontia > Potoroidae > Potorous > Potorous gilbertii. The sequence continues at coordinate 480,710,756 of CM053769.1, forward strand.
TTGCTATCACAAAAAGTGCTGCTATAAATATTCTGGTGTATGTGGAAGATTTCTTTTTGTTGATGGCTTCCTTAGAATATAAATACAGGAAGTCTTTGGTTTAAAGTGACAATTTAGTCACTTTATCTGTATAATTCCAAGATGTTTTCCAAAGTGGTTGTACTATTTGACAGCTCTATCAACTATGTATATTAGCATGACTCTCCCTCTCCCCTCCTCCAACACTGTTTCCTTTTTTTTTTAAATTAACATCTTTGCCACTTTGCAGAATGTGAGGTGAAACCTCAGGGTTTCTTCTATTTGAATTTTTCTTACTATTATTAGTATTTGGAACATTCTTTCATGTGGTTGTGAATACTCTGCATCCTTTTAAAAACTAAGTTTCATCTCCTTTGGCCATTTATCTTCTGAGGAATGGCTACTACAGAGAAGTTTTATTTAAAAAAAAAGACTTCCTTATTTGTTCACTTCCTTTCTTATTCTACTTGCATTAGTTTTCTGTCAATTAGTCCTTCGGTTTCAAGTAATCAGTTATTTATCTTTGTTAACTGCCTTTATATCTTGTTTGGTTAAGAATCTCTTACTCAAAGCTGTGAGAGATATGTGATATGTTTCTGTTCTAATTTTTTATAGCATTATCTTAAATATCAAGGTTACATTTCAAGAGATGAGATGATCATGTGGTTTGAATGCTTTGTTTTTAAATATGATATTTTTCTAAGTAGAATTTATTATGGAATAGGATGGAAGGTATTCATCTAAGCTTAATTTCTGCCAGACTGCTCTCTGGTTTTATTAAATTAAGAGTTTTTCCTGGGTAATTTATATTTTCCACTTTGTCAAACACTCGGTTATTAAGTTCTGTTGTTTTTGAGTCTCCCTTGTCTAGTCTGTTCCACTGATGTCGATTCTTAACCAATACCAAATGGTTTGGAAGACTGCTTTGTAATGAAGTTTGATGTCTGCGAGTGCTAGTTCCCCTTCTACTGCTACTTCCTTCCATTATTTCCCTTGATATTCTACGTTATTTTCTTTAAGAATTTTGTTATGATAACTCCCTTCGTAATTGGATGGGTACAGAATTAAAAGTGCAAATTAATTTAGGTATTACTGGCATTTTTATTATATTGACACCATCTAGCTATGAACACTGAATATTCCTTCAGCTGTCACTTGTTCCTTATTTCTTTCAGGAGCACTTTGTAATTGAATTCATACAAGACTTTTGTATGCTTTGGTAATTCCATATATTTTGTACGTTTTGTAGTTATATGAAATAGGATTTCCCTTTCTGTTACTGCTATTGATCTTTTAGGATTTATTCTGTAGGCAGAAACTGCTGAAACTATTATTTCAGTGTTTTTGCTAAATTTCTGTGATTTTCCAAGTATACCATCCTACCTTCTTTACCTATCTTTATGCCTTTAAATTTCTCCTTCTGGTCTTATTACTGTTATTGGTATTCCCAGACCCCCTTGCTTTCCTATTATTCATTGGGAAAATGTATCTCTATTGCATATGATGCTTATATTAAAAGGTCCTTCTACGCCTACACTTTGTAGGTTTTTTGGCATGAAAGAGTGCTGAACTTTGTCAAAGGCCTTTTCTGCATCTAGTGAGATGATCAAGCAATTCTGAATGCTTTGGTTTTAAATATGGTTATTCTGATTGCTTATCTAATGTTGAACCATCTTTGCATCTTTTACATAAATCCCACTCAGTCACAACGAAGGACTTTGTGGATAAATTGCTGTAGCCTATTTGACAGGATTTTGTTGAAAAATGTTGAGTCAATATACATTATGACATTGGTCTATAGTTTTCCTTCTGTGTTTTATCTTTCCGTGGTTCAGGTATTAAGACTATAATTGTTGTATAAAAGGACTCTGGTAGGGAACTTTCTCAATTTTTGGGAATTTGTGAAGTATTGATTATTTTTTAAAGGACTGAAAGAATTCTTCTCTGAATATACTGGCACCAGGAGATATTTTTTTCTATTTGGTATATTTCCTTTTATGAGATTGGATTATTTTTAAGAAATCAATTCAGTCTTTTGATAGTTTGCATGTTTTACATTTTTGAAGTTTTCCTTTATTTCTTTTGTTTTCTCAATTTGGGTTTTGTTTTTTTAAACTGTAGTTTCATTGTAATTTCAACTTCCACATTTGCTATTTAATTGATATGATTTTCTGCCTTTTATTTTTAATCAGATTTGATAAAGTTATGTATTTTATCAGTCTTTTCAAAGAACTAGCCTTTCAGTTTTATTTATTATTTCTACTTCCTTCTAATTTATTTTTCCTCTACTTTTAATGTCTCCTCTTTTGTATTTATTTTAGGTTTACTTGTCAGAGATTTTTAAAAGGGTATATTCCATTTGCTAATCCTAGAAATTTTAGTATGTTCTTCCATCATTGTCATTTTCTTAAACATAATTACTGTCTCTATATTTTGATCTTTGACACATTAAATTATTTAGGATTTCACTGTTTAAGTTTCCATTTGAGTGTCTTTTTATTTTTGTTTGTGTTCATTGAAACAATGACTGTTTCTATTACGTTACTGTTTGCAAAGAAAATATTAACTACTTCTGCCTTTTTATATTACTTGGTATATTTCTGTGCCCTAATAATACATGGTTAATTTCTGTAAAAGTTTCCATGTGGTACTGAGAAATATGTATATTCATTTAAGACACCATTTAGAAGATGCCATAAGTTTTAATTCTAATTTTCCAGCAGTTTATTCAGTTTCACATTTTCCCTTTTGTCTATCTTTATTTTAAACCTATGGAGAGAAAAGGATTCTATTCTATTCTATTATCTTCTTATAGCTCAGTTAAAGTTTCTTTTAAGAATTTGGATTTTTGAGGTTGTGGGAGTATTTAAGTTTATTACTGATACTGCTTTGCTGTCTATGGTTCTTTTCAGCAGATAAAAGGGTTCTTTTATCCCTTAGATAGAATGAATGCAAATTCAGCTTTTTTAGATTCAGATGCATAGTAAATTTTTTTCCATCCCTTCAGTTTTGTGTGAGTGTACTTAAAATGTTTCTTCTGAACAACATATTTTAGGGTGTTTTCTTATCCACTAAGTCACTTTTTTGTTTTACTGACCTGCTTTAATCCATTCATATTTAACATGAGAGTTATATTTGTATTTTCCTCAATTTGTCTCTAATATTGGATTTTTATTTAAAGTGGGGTGAGTCTTTTTCCCTATTCTGCTGTAAACACAGCACTATAATCCTTTAGTTACTTTAGTTTAATCCTTTATAAAGTGGCCCTACTCCCACTGGAGTAATTGTATTGCATTGTAATCCCAGAGCTACATCTCCTCCCCCCCCCACCCCCTCGCCCCCTTCTCTTGTGAGTCCTTTCCCTAGGGGTTTTGTTTATAAGTCCCCTTTTCTCTCCTACTTACCTTGTTATATAAGTTTTACCCTCTATCTCGCCACTGGACCTAGATAGCTCTGGAGGAGACAGTGAGGCTGGTGACTGCAGACAAGCCCTGCCTCACTGAAATCCAAATCATTTGCAAGTCAAAACATCACCTTTCCCAACATCCTCATCAGGAAGGAAGGACAAACAACAACAATCTTATGCCCTTTGGCTCCCTCAGTTACTTAGGTAGATTTCTTCTATTCTCCATTCCTTTTCATATTTCATTTGAGGGAAGGAAGGGCCCCATTTTCCAGAGAGGGTTTTTGTCACTCTTCATCATCCATCCTTTCTTAGACATTCATTCTCTCATTCCTTACCCCTGTAATTGTCTAATTTCTCTATTCTCTCTATTTCTTATACAAAAATCTATCAAAACTTCTGAGGCACTTTTTCTGGGCTCTTTCCTCTAAGCAATTCTTGTCACTAACTTGTAAAGCTTGCCTTGTGGATTCCCCTTTTCCACAGGTCCTCATTCCCAAAACAATGCCATGTCTTGCACGTGACAAAAAGGACACAGCCCCAAGGTAGGACCTTCCCTCCTCCACGTCCTTAATTATCCAAGCCTATCACTGATCTATACACACTCCCTACTTTTTTTCCAGATATACCTTAAAATTCCCACTCCTAATTGCCAGTTTGTCCCCATGAGGGCACCCCTACCAAGGCAGGATGAGACAGTCTTTTCAAGCAACAAATCCTCCAGACCACACCCAATATAGAATCCCCTGCTGTCTTCAGAAAACATCTCTCTTTCTCCATTGGTGCATTCATTATCCTACCATCAAAGTAAGGCCTTCTTCCCCCACCCTTTCAATCTTTTCTCTTCCTCCTTACCTACTCTTCTCTTTCTGACAGGCCAAAGGGGTCAACTTCCACTTATTGCTAGCACTTGATTTCATTCAGACACAGCACACACTCCTTTATGCTCAGATCACCTCTCTCCTTTCATGTACCCTTCTATTTAAAGCAAAATTGCACACACACACACACACACACACACACACACACACACACACACACACACACTGGTTCACTTGTAATTGGGTTGTCATCAAGTTCAATCCATAATGCCCTCCTAATCCTACCTCTTCACCAGTTACCTCCACACTTCCCCTTTCACCTCTCTATTCCTGTTAACATTTAGAAAGAATTCTTTTATTGGTCAAATTTCTGTCACCCTGTTGATCTTGTTGTCCTTTGTTCACCCCTCTTACATTTCTGTTGTCTTCAATGTTCAAACATCTGGTTTCCTTTCTAAGACTATTTCAAATGCCTCTTACCAAACATTCACCTTTTTTCACTTATGGTTAAATTCAGATTTACAAGGTAAGTCATCCTGATCTGCAATCAGAGTTCTACGGCTCTTTGGACCACACTGTTATTCCACTCCAACCTGTATTTTCCAGTGAGTGTGGAGTAAGTCTTCTATCATTCAGATTTCCTTTGCTTCTGAAAAATTTTCTCAAGAGAACTTGTTTCTGAATTGAACTTTTCAATTTAACTAGTCTTTAAGTTCGAAAGACTTGGTTTTGTTGCCCTCCCCTCCCCAGGTGATATAGGAAGTCTTTCAACTAGTATTTAATTTTCTGTATTCAGAGTTTCTAGACTGATTAAAGTAAAATACAAAAGTATTTTACCTATTATTTCTGCTGTGCAGGCTCTAACTTCTGCTGTCATCATTCTTCTTTCTCTTTTGAATCACTCAGGAATGTTGTGGTTCTATACCTTACTTTCCACAAGTTCCTCTGTTTCATCAAGTGTTGGATTGTTTTCTTTTGTTTTTCAGTATTTATTCATAGAGGTTTGAACTCATTTAGTAGATATGGAAGTCATAATTCCTTCCATGGTTAAATGTTTTCCTTGTTGATCTGCTTATGTTTGACTGAGGTCTTCGAATTTTTGTCTTCCTAAGGCCTTTGGTAATTGATTTTTTTATATGTTTTCTTCTTTATTTTTCTCTACTGTTCTCTTTCTGACTCCCTCTTCTCTTGTGGGGGCTGGACTTCTGAAGAATCAAAGCTTCCTCCCACAGCTCACTGGTACAGGTCTGTTGTTGCTGCTTGTCCTTGGGGCTTCAAGAGGACCAAATCACATCATGAAGTCAGGGTCAGCGTAGAATGTGCTGATTGTGAACGACCTCCCCTAGGTCAGGCATTACTAGTTTGTGTGAGTGTTTGGGATGGAAATGTCTCTGAATCTGCGAACCTCACATTTCTTTTGAAAGAAGCTGCAAGTCTACTTTGCTTATAGAGCACAGCACCTTCTCTGATGTGGGCATGACATTCTGGAACATCCTGTGCCAGTGTATCCCATGTTTCACAATGGCTTCCAAAGTTCTTCAGAGAGACTGTCAGTGTCCTTGTATCACTTCTTCTGACCTCCATATTTGTATGAGTTCTCAGTAAAATAGTCTTTTAAGCAAATGTACATTTGGCATTTGAACAATGTGACCAGCAGAATTTGAATGTTTGGCAGTTCAGCTCAAAAAAGGATCTCAGCGTCTGGTATCTTATCCTGCCAGGTGATCTTCAGAATCTTCCCAAGATAATTCAAATGGAAGCAATTCTGTTTCCTGGTATAATGTTGGTGTACTGTCCAGGTTTCAAAGGCATATAACAATAAGGTCAGCACAATAGCTCTGTAGACCTTCACCTTCAGTTTAGTAGGCAGCTTAATACCTCTTCTCTCCCACACTTTCTTTTGGAACTTCCCAAATGCTGAGCTAGCCTGCATCAACCTCATCATCTATGTGTACATCCCTGGAAAGTATACTGCCAAGGTAAATAAACAGCATTCAAAATTTCTCCATTTGCTGTAACCAATGGTTCCATGTATGGATGGTGCGGTGCTGACTGGTGGAGAACCTCTTTTCTTGGTGTTAAATGTTAGGTTAAAATTAGCACAAGTGTCAGAGAACTGACCCACACTTTGTTGCAACTCGGCCTCAGAGGCTATATTGAGTTTACAATCATTTGTGAACAAAAAGTCGCCCACTAATTCTCCCTGCACTTTTGTCTCAGCTTGTTGCCTTTTCAAGTGTGGCAAACAAGGAAGTTCTGTTTCTAGTTTTGGGTGATCAGGATTGTGACCAAGGACAGTCAGTTAAGATCAGAAACTTCTGCATAGACTCGATAAGCTGTTTGACAGAAAGTCTATCAGAGAGGAGAACATAAAGTCACATGGCCAGGGGACCGTAGCGGGCTGAGTGCAAAGTTCAAAATACTATTAAGAAGCTCCCATTTTTCTGAACGTGTTGTAGTCTTCTGGTAGCATGCTAGAAACTACCCATTCATTCAAGGGAATGAACATAGAGGGCCCTTCCTCCTCTGAACTCCATTTTAATAAATTTTCCTTGATACCTCTTTGCATGCCAAGTTTGTCTCTAACACAAGTTATATAAATTTACTGTCAGTGCAAGAGTAGCCCTTGATGCCATTATCATCCTTGTTGAAGGTATGTGACAATACTGCTGAAAACATAAGGCTTTAAAGCACAGAAGGGAAGCAGACAGCCCTGTTTCACTCCATTGGTGACTAGGAAAGCATGGGAGCGGAGCACTGTCCCTTACCCAGAACACAAGCAAGCATGCCATCACAAACTAGTGTGCAATACTGATCAACTTCTCCAGGCAACCAAATTTCAACATGATCTTCCACAGGCTTCATGACTGACAGTATCAAAGGCTTTGGTTAGGCAGACAAGTAACTTATGGGGAGACAAACCTAGCTCCAGTTGTATGCTGAGCCCTTTTCCTAAAGCTTGGTGGAGTACTATACAGACCTGGTCAGGGTGTCCCATGGTCCAGCACTGGTAGGTACAAGAACTTCCCTGCTGTTGCCATATGGTTGATTTCTGTAGTATATACTTCTGAAGCATAGGGAAGTGGGAGTGTGAGGTTAGGGGTCCATTTTAAGCCCAGACACTGTGTTCTGGTTATCTTTGGTGGCCATAGCAAAATTCCAGAGCCTGCAACCAGGATTGACTTGGTTTTGTTGCAAGCCTATGTGTTGAGTGCTTTGGCAATGTGGTATACAAACGATGAGAAGTTCTGAGTGAGCTTACATTGGCCAGCCATGCTTGGTTTTGTGCTATTTTAAAAAAATTTTTAGGTTCCAGATTTTCTGGATAATGGAAGATAGTTAAAGTTACTTCATTTCTGGTACTCAGTTTCTGTTTTGAGAGGCCATGATGGTCATAAAAGATGCCTACTCCTCCATCTTCTAGTTTACATGACCCATGTATTTTATTATGGCAATGACATATAGTCAAACTCTTGCATTTAATAACAGCTAGCAGGTACACATTATTAATTATGTGCCAGGCACTGTAGTAAATTACAAATATCTCATTAGATTCTGACAACCACTGGTGAGTTAAGTGTTAATATTATCTCCATTTTACAACTGAGGAAACCAAGGCAAACAGATAAATGACTTGCCCAAAGTCATAGAGTTAGTAAGTGTCCAGTCTTCCTGATTGTACGCCCAGCACTCTGTCCAGTACAACAGCTAGTGTTTCTCAAGCAGCTCCATCTGCACTTTTAAAGGTGATTATTTTGAACCCAGGTAAAAGACTTTATATTTATCACTTTAAAGTTTTCATTTGATAGATTTTGGTTCTATTTTTAGTTCATTGGGAACTTCTTGAATACTATCTTTCAATGGTTCTCATCCTAGCTTTTTGTCATCTGCAAATCCGAGAGTCCACAAGACACACAATAACAAAAGGAGAGATTCTACTCTGTCTCCTAAACTACGATTTCATATTTCCCACCTCCAACTAGATGTACACCACTGGCATCTCAAACTAAACACTGCCAAAACAGAACTCAGTCTCTTTTTTTTCCCAAACCCTCTCCTATAACTACTGAAGGCAACTTGATACGCCTAGCCTCCTAGTTGTCTGGACACATAGCAGACTTATTGACTTTTATTTTCAATGAGCCAAAATGTTAATTCAGTTTTCAAATCTTTTCAGCCTGTCTCATATCAATATTTACCTTCAAGCCTCTCTCATATGCATATCCTTCTTTGTACTTCTAGGTACAACCCTGTTCAGGCTTTTAACACATACTATTACTTGAATTACTGCAATAGCCTTCCAACTGGTCTCAAGTTTCCTCTTATATAAGAACAGAAAAGAAGGACCCCCTTTCTGTAGCTACTGTGGGCCACTAGCAAATACATTCTTATTGTTTAAAAGGATCAAGAGGAAAAATCTTTCTTATTCAACTTCATCACCTTTGCCCAAAAGAACTGTACAAGGTTTAAAAAACAAAACAATTGGAAGCTTCTGTATTTTGCCATCTCTTCTGATTAGTGAATCCTTCATTAAAAGTAATTCTGAGCACAATACCCAGCATACTTTAAGCATTTAATGCCTACTGACTTGAGTTGATTAAAAAGGCAAAGATCCTCATGTAATTTTCATGGTATAACAAAAGCTAGGGAAAATAAGTCTAGACAACCATAAACACAAATTACAGGATGTCCCCAAAGTCATATTACAGGATTGCATTATGACTTTTGGAACACTGTATATTTTATACAATGATACTTTTAAAGCCAAACAAGAAACGCAAAAGTTAATCTAAAATGAACTAAATCTTACAATTGTTTCAAATAGCAACACCAAACTCACAAGTAAAGGAATGTTTCTTTTGTGTCTATACACAATTGGTTTCAGGTCCCTTGTAAATTGGAAGTATTTTTAAATGAGTATTTCTACTTTTTCTTAACACTTGCAATAGTACATTCTATGACACTTAGAAGTATCTTTTAAAAATTGTTTCATTTATTTCTATCCAGCAAATATCTGTTAAACATGCAGCAAAAATATATTTGTCTTATAGTTATGTCCCTTTCATGTCCTTGTGGTGTCAAAACTGTGCTGTCAATAAGTCAATAAATACTTATTAAGGGCCTCCTCTGATCTAGAAACTGTGCTAAATGCAAGGATACAAAGAAAGTTAAACACCAGTCCCTACTCTCAAGAAGCTCATACTCTAATGGGGGAGATAACATGCAAACAGTTATATACAAAAAAAAAAAAGCTATGTAAAGGATACATGAGCAATAATCAAAAGAAGGCAGGCACCAGAATTAAGAGGGTTTCTACTTCCTGTAGAAGGCAGAATTTGAAGGAAGCGAGAAAGCAGAGATGAAGGACAGCAATGCATGCACAGGAGCCTGGGGGAGAATATCCCCAGGGCCCAGAGAGGTCTTGTTTGAGGGACAAGAAAGTGGCTAGTATCACTGGATTGAGGAGTATGAGGGGGCTAGTAAAAACGTAATAATAGCACTAGAAAGTTAGGAGGGGCCAAATAAGGAAGGGTTCTGAATGCCAAACAGGGTATCTGATCCTGGAGGTGATAGGAAGCCACTGGAGTTTTTTAGTAAAGGGGGAAGATCATTTTGACAGCTGACTGGAAGATGGATTGGAGTGAGAAGAGAGGAAAAAGAAGGCTGGCAATATTCCAGGTGCAAGGTGATCAGAGCCTGTAACAAGGTGGTAGCAGTATCAGAAAAGAGAAGGTAGTGCTATGTGAGAGCTATTATGAATGTAAAATTGACAGGACCTGGCAACACACTGGATATGGAGGACAGCAAAGACCTGAAAATGACACCTAGGTTGAAAGCCTGGTAACTGGGAGGATGGACATGGCCTTGACAACAGGAAAACTAGGAAGAAGGGAGAGTCTGCATGGGGAAAAAGATAATTTAGTTTTGGACATGCTGAATTTAAGAGGCTATGTGGCATCCAGTTCAAGATGTCTGATAGACCACTGGAGATGTGATACTGTAGGTCAGCAGAAAAGTTGGGGCTGGGTAGGCAGATTTCAGAATCATTAGGAATAGAAGTGATAACTGAATTCAGGGGAACTGATAAAATAGAGAGGGAGAAGAAAGAGGGTTTAGAGAGTCCTTGTTAGCAGGCTCACCATGGATAAAGAACCAGAAAAGCATATAGAGGAGTGGTGAAATAAAAGGACAACTAGAAGAGAATGATGGCTTAGAAAGAACACAGTATCAAGGACAAGAGAATAGATGAGAGTGTCAAAGTCTATGGAAATTTCAAGGATGAGGGCTGAGAAAAGAACATTAGATATGGCAATTGAGAGATTATTAATACCTTCAGAGAAAGCAATTTTATTTGAATGATAAGGATGGAAGTCAGGATGTACAGTTAGTAGATAGAGAGAGGAAAGAAGTACAGACTTCCCCTGTTGACAGCCTTCTGAAAAAGTCTGATCACAAAACAGGAGGGAATGATAGTTTTAACAATACAGAAACTGGATCTTTTATCTACCAAAGGATTTACTGTTTCTGCAAATAAGGTATCACACAACTGATTCTCATTATTTGTGGATTCTGTAGTTGTGAATTCATCTATTTGCTAAAACTTTTTTTGTAACATCCAAATCAGTATTTGCAGGCTTTCACAGTCATGAACAGAGTAGAAAAAACTTGGGAGTCACCCCATGCAACATGTTCCCAGCTGAGAATAAGGTAATGTGCTACCTTCTTGGTTTAGCTCTCATTCAGTAAATGAGTATTCTTTTCAAAGTCTATTTACTGCCACATTTTTTTTTGGTGCTTTTTGTTGTTTAAAATGCCCCCAAGCACAGTGCTGAAGTGCTGTCTAACGTTATTAAGCTCAAGAAGGCTATGTGTGTAGATAAGTTTCATTCACCCACAAGGTATAGTGTCAAGAGTTCAATGTTAATGAAATAATACTGTATGTCCCAAAATCTGCACATAATTTTTATAAGAAATTTATACATTAAATAAGGTGTCTTTACACAGAAACACATAAAAGAGGGCTATGTATAGATTGTTTTACTTAAAATGTTGTGAACAGAGGCTTGGGAAAGAATCCTGTACTTCTAGTAGGAGCAATGGTCAATATTCACTATTTCAGTTCATGACTGAACTATTTACAGAACATAAGTACCATGAATGACAAGAGTCGGCTGTATATTTTTTAAAAAATCACCTTCAAATATTTTGTGATTTAATACATTTTATGTGACAGTGATCACTATGCCAAATTACCATTTACAATCCGTGGGTGGCAAGAAAGTATTAAGGTTAACAGTAACTAAACTAAGTGTTCCCAAATTAGAAGTATTTTAAACATTTGGTTTGACACATTTTATAGACCAACGTGTTGTTTTGAAATAAAGGCAAATGGTAGGACAGTTTTTAAAAAAGATACCATTAAATAATTTTATAATACAAAAACATATATTTTAATTATAGTTGTTAAAGTTTATTGATTAACTTTGTAATAACTGTCCAAATGGGCTTGTAGTACAGTAACATATTTTAAACACTTCACAAATATTTGTTCAACTGCCTATTGTCAATTAAGTGAAACTCACCAGAAACTGTGGAATGGCTTGAGCACATAGATACAAAGGGGAGAGTCGCTGTTCAGAATTCATATTACAGAATGTTCATACTACTATAACCTTTTAAAAAGCAATTGAAATAAATAAAGTAAATATGAAAATAAGCATTCTTTTATCTGAAGTTGACACTTCCCCTCCACCTCCCCTTCCTCTATTTAGGAAAAAAGCCTAGTTAGGAAGCAATTGCCTCACACATAGTAGGTCTTCTGAAACGAACTGAATTAAACTGAATTAAACTGTCCTGACAATACAAACCACATCCAGGACTTGAGGTAATTTGATTCTAAGCAAAGTGAAACACAAGAAAAGACAAGAGTTGTGCCTCTCTACTTCTCTCGCACACTCTATCATTTGGTACTTTGTGTTTCTGGATAGGGAGCACTCCTTCAGTCTGGAGCACAAACAAAGGGTGCTGAATGCTGGTGTGTGTCCCGACGGACCATAATTTTATCTGACAGAGTAGTAGGTCAATTATTTCCAGGGCCCAAATGTTTCCTAGGTAGATTCTGCCTGACTAAGTGCCTGTTACAATACTGGCCACTACTATTTGAACTCAGCAAACTTTAAATAGGTTATGATATAATGCTGAAAAGTTGCCCACTTTAAGACACAGCCATTTGAACAATGATACAGTCCTTAAAAATGAACAGTTTTACACAGCAGCACGTCAAAATTAAATGACCAAAGGCCAGAGTTTGTATGTGTACAGTTTGTCACATGTGTAAATATTTAAAGATACTATCACTTGGCTCCATGTACACCCAGTGACAGGGGTTGTTCCCTCAGCCTGAACCGCAATGTTGGAGCTGTTGTAAAGCTAAGAGCCTGCCAGATAGAATTCCCCTAAGTTCTCTGAGAGGATAAGGAAGCTGGAGTTCCTAATTGCAATACAGTGATAGGAAACAACCACACAGAAAGATGAACAAAAACTCATCCTTGTGCTTCTCTTTTTTTAGTAAAGGAGTTCGGTAAAAACCATTTTTTAAAGTAGCAAAGATTTCCAAGGCCATATGAAATAACAATGCTATGAAACAGATGATTTTATTTTGCCTTTTAGAGGAGAAAAAACTGATACACAGCAGTTAAGTGAATTGCCTAGATTCAAATAGTTTGTAGGTTCTAAAGTAAGATTTGATTTTAGGTCCTCATGATTCCAAGTAAAGATATGTATCCACCAATACACACTGCCTCTAATTTACGAAATTAAAGAACTAGCTCTGGCTTAGAGAGATTTTCTGTCAGAAGTAAACTTCTCGGGCTAGAGGCTGGGTAATCTTGTGATCTAATAGCAATGCTCAGGATTTTCATAGCAGAATTTAGAATTAGAGAGGTTCTTACAGATTATGTAGAAAATCCACTCTTATCATAGGAAAACAAATTAAGACCTAGAGGAAATCAAGTCACTTACTGAAGATTGCAGAAATATTAAGCATCACTATGAATGCTGACCAGACCATCCAGAGTTCATATTCAAGGAAAAGTCAACTGAACAGCCAAGATAGGGGAATTAATATACATCCTCAGCTCCTTTACTCTCCTCCCTCCACCCCCACTCAATTCACAGACGAAAGGAGTACAAATTTAACCCATGAAATGGCCATTCAACCCTTCCTCCAGACCTCATCTACTTCTTTAAGTTTCCTGGAAATTTTTAGCTCTTGAGGACATTTTTGTCCCAAAGATGGTTTCCTCTATGGTCTTAGACTTTCTAGTTTATGTTTTTTAAAACATTAGTCTATGGACATGAAAATTTTATTTCTTCATTTTTTTCATAAATATATCTACTTATTCTTGTTATTGTCTTTTTCAACTTGGAATATTTACAAGTTGAATAAACTGTTCTCAATTCTTTCCTCATCCTTTAGGAAAGACCCAAGGAGGTAGCAGAGTGGCCTGGAATCAGGAAGTCCTGAGTTCAAATCTAGCCTCAGACACCTATAGTTGTGTGACCCTGAGCAGGTCACTGAACCTGTTTGCCTCAACTGTAAAATAGGGATCATACTAGCACATACCTCATAGTATTACTGTTAAGGATAAAAGGAAGGAATATTTGTTAAGTGCTTAGCAGAGCACTTGGCACATAGTAGGAGGTTTCTGAATGCTCATTTCCTTTGTGTTACAGGTGGGACTTGAAGCAGGTATTTTTGATTCCAGAATCAGCCTCTTCTTAAAAGTTGTCTCCTTTATCTATGGTAGTTCTTTTTGTTGTGGCCAAGAACAGAAAACTAAGGAAGTGACTATTAATTAAGAAACAATTTATAGTATAACAATGTAATGGAACTACGCTATATGATGAAAGGGACAGTTTCAAAGAAAGCTAAGATGACTTGTATGAACTGATTTAGGATGAAGTGAACAGAACCAGGAGAACAAATCGTACAATAGCAACAACACTGGAAAGACAAGCAATTTTACAAGACTTAAAAACGAAGGTCAACTCAATGATGAACAAGACTGCAAGACTCATGATTAAATGTGCCTCCCACTCTATATAAGAGAGGTGAAGGAATCAGAGTGTACACTGAAACCTATTTGGGGGGACATGGACAATGGAGGAATACGTTTTGCTCGACCACATACCACACATCTGTTACAAAGGGTTTTGTTTTTCTTTCTTTGTCAAAGTGGGGAGGGGGAAGAGATAGGAGAGAGAGAAGGCAAATTTCTGTTAACTGCAAAACATAATTAAATGTGAAAAAAAAAGTTGGACATTTTACTTCTCTTCTGGCCAATATTTCTTCCACTTTTTAATTTTTCTGTTCCAAATATGTCCCACTTTCTTTTACAGCTTCTTACTTTTTTGGAGATTCTCCATCGTATCTTCTAAGTTCCATTATGTACTCTGTGGTTTGCTGTCAATTACATATCAAAATTTCTTTTTAAAAAAACCCCAATTTACATCTAAGTATCTTTTAAAAGATTTCTTTTCTTTGGAATTTACTATTTTGCCCCATGATTTCTGAGGCATTTTCAAAATTATAATTTGTACTTGGACTTAATATCATCTCTATATTATAATACCCATTACTGTCTCCAGCTTCTCTCTACATTATTTCCTTATTTTTCCCCCTTTTATATTAAGCAACTGTCCCTGTAAAACCCTAGCCCTTAAGACTTTTTGCTTTTCCTTTGTTCCATTTTCTGCTGTTCTGCAAGGAGCTTGCTCCTGGCTTTCCTCCCTATTCTCTGCTGCTCCTTTTCTTAATTCCAAGATGCACTAATAACTTACAGGCTTCCTGGCTGGGCACTTTCGGCCTGCTCCTGTTAAGGGCTGAGGAGGATGGGGCTGCCTCCCTCCAGAATCAATGCAGCAGATACTGACACTCCCTTGCCTCCACTGGGTTTCTACTTCCTTTTCCTTTAAGCCAGCTCTGGGATGCTTCATGTCTCCCCACTGCAGTTCTCCCTTTCTCTTTGCAGGGTTGGGCAGAATCAGTGTCTGCCACCTTATGTGCTATCAATGAGGGAAGATGAGGGTGGGATGAGAAGAGGAAGGGGAAGAGGAAGTGTGTGGGGGGAGGCAGTTACAAACTGAGTCATGGCTGTGGGAGAGCTGGGCTGGGCAGGGGACCTGGATGCAGCCTGTGAAATGTGGACTGGGGAGATAGGGCAGGGGGATGATGAGTAATAGCTTCAAGAATTTCAGTTGTCTAATGTTATTTTGTGGGTTTTTTAAACTTATGCAGTTTCTATCTTATGGAGAAAGGCAGCATGGCACAAATGGATAGTGCACTGCCCTTGAAGTCAGAAGACCAAAATTTGAATCTTGCGTTAGATAACTTATAACCTATCACAATGGACAAGCCAATTAACTTTTGTTAATAAAAGGTGTGTGTGTGTGTGTGTGTGTGTGTGTGTGTGTGTAGATTTAATGGCCTCTTAAGATCTATTCAGGCTTTAAATCTATGCTCCTATGATTCACATTGTTATTCTCTATCTGATCTCTCATTGTTTTTTGGAGGGGTAAGAGGGATGCAGGAGTTCCATGGGAGAAACTGACAGTAAAAATCTAATTCATCTTCACTACTAGTAGTCTCCAACAATGAAATGTTCATACATTTCACTGTGTAAGTTATCCATTAATGGGACAATCTGAACAAGGGTCAGATGGCCATCTGTCAGGAACAGACGATGGTGGTGAAATCGTATTTTTTTTATCTATTCAAGTTGGACAATGAGGCTATATTTCTATTACTTTTATTTTATTTTTTATTCTAAAAGACTGCAACCTAAGGAAGCTAACAGTATTAAGTGTCCCTTAAGGGTTTATACAGGACCCCCTTCTCTTTCCATTCTTTACTGATGATGTCATTAGTGCCCAAGGGATGAATTATCACCACACACACACACACACACACACACACACACTCACTTTCTCTCTCTCTCTCTCCCTTTCCCACTCCGCCCCTCTCTCCCTCTCACAGTCACCCTAGATTCTGGGCTGACCTATGTAATCAAATATCTCTCAGACTATCATCTGGACATTGACGAGAAAACAACGCTCTTTCCCCCTCTCTCCCAAACTTTCTTCTTACTGTCTAAGACACCACCCTCCAATTACTCACACCATGTCAATGCCATCCTGGGCTCCTTGCTGCCATTTACCCTCATCTCTAATCTACTAGCAAATCTTGTCACTTTCATCTCTACAACATTTCTCAAATACCTTACCCCTTCTTTCTACTCATACAGACACAATGCTAGCTCAGACCTTCATCACTTCCAGCCTAAACTATATTCCAAGTTTTCTAAATAATTATCCTGTATCAAGTCTCTCTCTCTAATCTACCTTCCACAGTGATTTTTCTAAAGTATCAAGTCTGAATGTCACCCCTGCTCAACGAGTTTCAGTGACTCTATATTATGTCCAGGAATAAATAAAAAATGCTCTGGAATTAAAACTCTTCATAATCTGACCCCTTCCTACGATCTTTTCCATTTTTTTATGCTTCAATGGATCAGATAAACTTGGCTTCCCTCAAGCTGTTCACAGAGGACACTCATCTGTTCTTCATACCTGTAAAGCTCTGGTCAGTGTTTATCAGAGTGCTTGGCACATAGTAAGAACTTAAATACTTGTTGCCTTAACTGGGCCTTTCTTTCCCCTCTCCTGGTTTCCCTGGATTCCTTCCAGATTCAACTCCAATCCTGTTTCTGTTGGAGACCTTTCCTGGTTCCCAGCTTCAAGATCACCTTCTCCTTTCTGATTAGTATCACCTTCAGTTGTTTGGGGCATATGGGATGATCAGGAAGGACTAGTATCTCTGGTGTGAGGGCCTGCCAAGCCCTTTGCAGGGGTGCCAATCCACCTTTGGTGTCCACCTTCATCCAACACACACCCTGGTAAAATCATCTCGGCAGACAGGCTAAACCAGGTTGAAGGAACCAAAAGATCACAAATCTGTGGGTGAATTAGGGACATGTCTACCCCAAGCATATGTAGACTTCCCTCATAAGAATGGGCAGATAAGAACAATTTATTTTAATAGTCATGAAGGCAGCTAAAGCAGGTGCTGTGAAGCCCTTGGAGCTTGGTTAGACATTAAAGACACCAAGGTTATCCATTGCATCCTGGACCATAACTAGCTGTCCTTGATTTTTGTCTTGTCACTGGACTTTGATGACTCTGGAAGAAAGAGGCTGACGACTTTATGCAACTCTGTCTCACTTAAATTAAATTCACAGGCAAACTGAGACATCACCTTCTGATGTCACTGGTCCTCCCTGAAAACAGAAGGATGAACAAGCCTAGTCTGCATGTAGGCTCTTGGAAGGAAGGTACTGTTTCTTGTTTGTTTTTGCTTTGCTTTCTATCCCCAGGATTAAAATAGTACTTGGCACATAATAAAAGAATTAAACAAATTCTTATTGGTTGGTTGATTATGGAATAGATCCTTTGCAATGAGCTGAGACTAGATTAGATAACATTTCTCTTCCAACTTCTATTTTGTACTCTTTACATATTGCATATAAAATACTTATTTCATTTACAGCTGATTTATTCTTTATCTGATCTATCTTTTTATCCAATAAATAATGAATCCCTTCAGATAAACGGAACAGACTACGATCTGAGTGTAAACAATACTAAAAGGTAGCTGACCTGAATTTTGGTAAAGAAAAACAGTCTATCTTTTTTCCCCCTAATATCTCTTTAAGTGTGAATGTCCTATGGCAGTTCTGAATGAAGCTGCTACTATTGTTCGGTCGTGTCCAGCTCTTTGTGACCCCATGGACTAATATTTTTCCATGGAATTTCCTGGAAGATATTGGAGCGGTTTGCCATTTCCTTCACCAGTGGATGGCTCTTTTTTTGTCAGTACTCTCCACACTATGGCCTGTCTTGGGTAACCCTGTCTGGCTTAGTGTATAGTTTCACTGAGTTACACAAGCCCCTCTGACACATCAAGTCAGTGATTTAGGAGGGGCTTTATAGGCAAACGGGGTTGACTGACTTATCTGGGGATACACAGCTAGCCTGTAAGATTGGATTCCATTTAGGAACCTAGCTGCCCTCTCTAGACTGAGTACTTAACCCCTAGCTCCCCCTTTCTATTGTCTCCAATAAGTTGCAGAGGAAGCTGGGATCAGGTGCTCACATCTTCCTTAAGGTCTGCCTTCTGTATTTATCTCTTGGTCACCCTGACTGCCCTAATTTTCTTAAAAAGTTCAAGAATTTGAAAGTTGGAAGGGACCTCAGCAGTCACCTAGCTCAGCTCATATATGACATGTAACTCTCATTATAAATTTAGTCAACAACCACTTATTAATAAGCACTTACTATGTACCAGGCACTATTCTGAGGGCTGGGGATACAAAGAAAAGAAAAAACAGTCCTTGAACTCAAGGAGCTCATAATCTAACTGGGGAAGATATCATATAAAAAGAAGTAGGGGGGTTAGGTAGGGGGAAGAAAGGAACCCAGAGTGGGGGTGCAATGAAGTGCAGGGGAACGTACCAAGCAGGGAAATGGCGAGATGGGGTGCTGGGCAACCTCTCTAATCAGAAGGAGGGATAGGTCCCAGGGGCAGGGGGCACAGGGTCATGTGAGTTTCAGAGTTGATGTGATCTTGCAAGATGAAGAACTTCTGAAGACCATAATGAGATGCAAAAATGCAGTCAGATGGGAAATGAAATAATGAAGATCAGGCTGGATTCAGGCCTCCTGGAAGGCTTCAAGGGGACATCATCCAGTGCTTCTGCTCTACACCAATCTTCTTAGGGGACAGGCAGTCAGGGAAGCCACTGGGATGGCAAGTGGATAACTAAGTCTGTCAGCTGATGCTCCCTCTTGGTCAGTGATATCATTGATTTGATTATGGTTCCTTTAACAAAAGATAAGGTTGAAGGTTTTGAAATAACTAGAGTAAAAGAATATGATTAGGTCTGAGGCTCCTAAGACATAGTAGGGTCTCATTAATCACGGTAGTTTGACCCTAGGGCAGGAGGAAGAGATGATACCAGGTGTCAAAATGGACAAAGCAAAATAACAGATAATGTATTGGACTAGATAGCAGGAGAATTAGGTTTAAATTCCAACTCTGATGCTTACCAGAAGTGTGAATATGATTAAAGCACTGAACATCTCAGAACCCCAGTCTCATGTAAAATGGGGATAACACACTATCTATTTCATAGAATTACTGAGAGGAAAGAGCTCAGCAAACCTTAAAACAATAAATCATTCTATGTAATAATTACTATTATTAAAACAGTATTAAAGGAAGTAAAAGGCAAAACAGCTGCCAAGAAAGGCTAATTTTAGGCCCTTTGTGAAACTGATGAGCAACAGCAGGGCAAAAAAGTTGTCATATTAGTATGGAACAACCTCAAACTAGATGTATTCTATAACATTGCTGCTACCCCCCCATTCCCCCTTCACTCAAGTCTAGCAAATGCATGGGAAGACAGAATGGGAGAGGAGTGACTGAGGAAACTGTCCCATTTCAAGAGATTCCCCTTAAAGGAGTAGCCACAGGGATCTTTTTATGTTCTGATGACTGTGCTAGTCCTCTTCAAGAGTATTTCTCTAGTACCAGGAAATTAAATTCAGTTTAATTCAAGTCAATCCCTGCCCCTCCAGCCGTTGACCCCCACACTCTGAAACCCTTCGAAATTTAAACCCTTTTCATTCCCGTTCCAATTTCTCAGGTCCCTACACCCCCCTGGTGCACTGAAAAAATGAAATGAATTCTAGGAGATCTCTCTCTTCTTTCTTCCTACGCCTTTCTCACATCACTTAGCTCAATCTTAGACAAAGCAAAATCCTATACATACATCATTAATCCTATTCCCTAGGGTTTTTAGAGCAGACTTCCCCTATTAGCATGGCAAATCACTAATTTTCAATCTCTCGCTATCCAGTAGTTCCTGCCCTCATGGTTACAAACCCATGTTTCAAACCCCTCTTACCTCCCAGCCTTAAAAAAATCCCTCTTAACTTGACCATTATCCTCTCTCTACCTCCTTCTTACTTAAATTCCTTGAGAAAGTTGCTTCACTAGAGGCCTTCACATCATTTCTTCTCAATCCTAAACTTTTTGCAATCTGGCTTACAACCTTGCCATTCAAATAAAACTGTCCCAATGATCTCTAAATGGCTAAATACAATGACCTTTTCTTAATCCCCTCCATCCTCCAAGAACCTCATTGTCACTCTGGACTCACACCACATCTCCAATCTGTTCACAGTTCTTGTAATTTCTACCTTCACAGCCTCTCTACTTATACAACCTCCAGCCCAGTCCAGGTCCTCAATGCCTCATGACTATGTTAGCACAGTAAGTTTCTGATCATTCCAATTCATCCTTTATTCAGCTGCCAAAATTATTTTCCTTAAGTACAAGCCTCACATGTCATTTGCTCTACTTAATAAAATCCAGTGACTTACCATTATTTCTAGGATCAAATATAAAATACTCTGGCATTTAAAGGTCTTTATAATCTGATTCCTTATTTCCCCACCTTTCCAGTCTTTTTATATTTTACTCCCCTCCATATACTATACAAATTAGCTACATGGAGTATTTTTGCCTGCCTACAGATGACATTCTCTCCATAGAACTCCAGACTCTGGGCCTTTTCAGTAGCTGTGCCCATCACTGAAATGTTTTACCTTCTTGGTTTCTTGAGATCCTTAAGATTCAGCTCAAATTCCACATTCTACAGGAAGCCTTTCCCAACCTATATCTCCTCATCCCTTCCCTCTGAAATTATCTTCTTTCTCCACTCTATAAATTTTATAGGAAACAGTTGTTTACATATGGTGTCCCGCATTAGAATGTGAGCAACTAGAGGACAGGGACAATGTATTTGCCTTTCTTTTTATCTCTGCACTTAGCATATAGTAAACCAATATGCCAATCAATAAAACCAAGAATCAAAAATGGTGAACTTAGAACCTGATCTTTGAATTGCAATAGCAAGAAATATTAAATCAAGATTTTTGAAACTAAAGAAGCATATTCAAATACATTATATAACTAAAATATAATTTTAATATTTTTCATGTCTGTTTTGTGTACTACAAAATAATTTTCAAAATAGTATTTTATCTTTATTTCATCCTTTTAAATTTGTTTCCATGAAAGTTTCTTAATAGACAAAATTATTACTACAGTAGTACATGTGTATAATTTCTTAATAAATCAATATGTATTTTGGAGTAGGGGCAAACTCAAAAACTGTATACCCAGATAGGGGAATATGGTCAAAAAACTTTGAAGATTTATTGCTCTAAAGTATGACTACATTGGATAAATCAAACAGAAATGTTATAAACAAATCTCTGAATCTGGTTATTACTTCATAGCCTGGGTCATTCATTGATAATTTGAGTAATATTAGAAGCTTCAAGTTAATAAACCCAACTCGAGTTATTGTGGTTTCTAAATGGCAAACCTAAACAAAAAAACCAAATGAATATATAATTTCAATTATATATATATATAAACTTCAATTATTAATTATTAATGTGAAATGTAATCTTTAGTGGAAGGAGTCAAAATCTTAAGTTTCCACTTATAAACAAGAGTAATTTCTTCATTTTTTTCTAGCATTAAACATATAAGAAACTGTACATGAACTTAAAGTAAAACTAAACAAGAATAGTTTCAGTTCAGAAGCATAGATGCTTCTTAAATATTTTGATCTAAATCATCGCTGACTTTAATGACCCTGTGGACCATACTGTCCATGGGGTTTTCTTGGCAAAGATAATGGAATGGTTGCAGTTTCCTTCTTCAGTGGATTAAGGCAAACAGAAATTAAGTGAGAAGATTCCCTGATTAATTCCATTTAGTTCTCTGCAGGTCTCTCACATACCCAAAATTTTCACGTGTCCTACACGGGAAGGAGAACCCTGACACAGAAGGCCCTTTCAAATCTACCCAAGTGCATTTATTTCTGTTAGTCTCTCCCATGAGAACTCTCTCCTTCAGGAGAGGGATTGCTTTTGGTCTTTCTTTCAGGGCTTAATAAAGGCTTGATAGCTAACAAAGTATTTGCATAATTTTGTAGTTGGTTCTTTAAATACTAAGTCATTTCATCTTTCTAAATTCTGTGACTTCACTGTAAGCTCCTTAAAAGCAGTTATTGTTTTATTAGTTGGTTTTTTTCCTTTCATCAACAGAACTTTGTACGAAGAAGATAATTAATAAAAGTTTGTTTCTAAGACTGTCCAGGATATAAACTGACTTGTACATATCAGTCATAGAAAAGTAAAACATCAGCCACATTCTGCTATCATTGACTGAGATGTGATACAGTAGAGCTTTTGTACTTCACTTTTCTTAGAACATAAATAAAAGCAAAATCTCCAGTATAAGGACCCTTATGCTGTCATATTAATTTCTGAAAATACAAACCTAAAATTTTTTTTCAAAATCATTTTCAAGTACATGAATTATTTAGATGCTGCCCTCAGGAATAAATTCAAAACAAACCCTCTGAATGTCATATTACTTTTATTGCAGTTCTTTAAGCAGAAGACACAGTGCTGAGTGCTATACAAAAAGTATTTCATTTGATCCTCACAACAATGCTAGGAGGCAGGTGTTGCTATTACCTTCATTTTACAGATGAGGAAATAGGTAAAATATGCTTTAGAAATATGCCCAGGTTCATTCAGCTAACCAGTATCTAAGGCTGAATTTGAACTCAGGCCTTTCTGACAGCAGGGGTAGCTACACCACCTATCTGCCAAAGATGTGCAACTATAATCACTGAATTCGTGAGATAGAGATGGCAGAAGGACTTTGAATTCAATTATAGGGACCAAGGTCACAGAAAGTAATTATTTATATTCACAGTTCATCTTTATGTGCAATCTCTACTGTCAAAAAAGCTGAAACCATATAAAACTTATTTCCTTTGTCAATGTCCTAATAACTACCCCAGCTGCACACGCACGCGCACACACACACACATACACACACACACACACACACACACACACACACACACACACGCACCCCTTTTTAAGGTATAGCTTTTGGTTCAGGAACCATATGTAACTGGCAAAGAAGCATACTTCTGAGCACTGGTCATTCTATAGGCTCACATCTAAAGATACCTTCTGATTTTCATTCAGGCAGCTCAAAAACAAGTTGTACCATTTTATTTATTGTGACCCTATTTTCCAAAAACCGTTTAAACCTACAGAAAGATCAAACCATGCCCAAAGTCATAAAATATACTATTATCAAAACAAAATCAGCCATACACCCATATGTGAAGACATTAATTGCTATTTCTCTATAAATCAAAATAACAACTTAAGGAGACGGCAATCAGTGGATGCAGGGTACAGAGGAGACAATCTTCAAAATACTGGGATTCAGTCGGAGCCCTTGGTTTCAACGGTTAGCTTAGGAATCTTGGGCAGTGAAATAAACTTTCTAAGTCTGCTGCCTGGGCAGCTAGATGGCGCCACAGTGCACAGGGTGCTGGGCCTGGAGTCAAGGCTGGCCTGGGCAAGTAAGTCATTTAATCCTGATTGCCTCAGTTTCCTCATCTAGAAAATGAACTGGAGAAGGAAATGGCAAAATATTCCAGTGCCTTTGCCAGGAAATCCTCAAACGAAGTCATGAAGAGTCAGAAAGTACTAAATGACAACAACAGAAATCTGATGTCTAATAGAAAAAACACTTGTGTTACTGATTTCACAGGATGATGTTGAGGATAAAAAGGCAAATTATTTTGGCAGGATTTCTACATTTCTTTGAAAATGGGATGTTTCTATTTATATTAGCATATATCTATGTCCACATCTGGGAACTTCATGTAGAGCAAAGGGTGGTGATATGCCAACAACAGTACGATAAAAACAATGGCTTCTTTCCCTCAGGTTCTTCTATGAATAAATGTTATTCTGGAGAAGCCAGAAGAGATGGCGCTAGAGCTGCACGTCAGTAGCTGTTCTGATCAGCTTCTCATCTCCATGATGATGACTCCCAGGGTCTCCCAAAGAGCCCTGCCTCTTTGGACAACACCAGTATCCTTCCTTACATAACCTAGGACAACCACCTCAGTCATCCTCTACTTTTCACTCTCTCTCATCCTCCATATAAGTCAGTTTCCAAATCTTGTTGATTCCACAGCCCTACCACCTTGCCACTCACAAAGCAACCACATAATTCTGATTCCACTTGTGGGACTGTTCTGGCTTTGTCTTCCTATGCTTGGTATTTCCCCTCCCTAATCAATCCTCCACAAAGCCGCCAAAATTATATTCATAAAACACAAATCTGTGCAAATCACTCCCCTGGCCCAAGAAACCCTGATGGTCCTCAATGGCTACTAAAATAAAATAGAATCTTCACTTCACAATCTTGATCCAGCTATTTAGACTGATTTGACATTACTTCCCACATGTACTCCATATTCCTTGTACATTATTTGCCATCTCCTTCCTTGTTGCCTATGCCCAAGATGTTACCCTGCCTATAGACTCTTGTTCCTAACTTGTTTCTAACTCTTGTTTCTTTAAATCCCTAGTTCAAGGATCAGGTGACACTTTCTCCTATACAGTCTCCTGGTTCCCCCAGTTGGTAGTTTTCTACTTACTATCCTCAAATTACTTTGTACTTCTTTCTGTAAATACAAAATAATACTTGGTATTTCCATGAGGTTGACCAAAATAATAATAAAAAAATCTAGGTGGACACCAACAAGAAAACCATACGGCATCCAACTGCGACAGATTAATCTTGGATTTCTGAAACTAGCAACAATAAGAGAGCAACAGACAATGGAGAAATTGCTTGAATAATCATCAGAAGACGGTATCAAGGGCAACAAAAAAACACTACCTAACCTCTTTTTCTAGAGACTGCAGTAAATAAAGTAAGGTAGAACACGTAATGATGTACCACACATGGAAGCAGAAAAAGAAAGAAATCATAAAAAATAGTTTCTATTTTCTCTCCTAAGATGGATGAATGTAGGTGACAGCATACAGAGCTTAAGAAGGTAAAAGCTTTATAATTATTACAGTAGTGCTAACTTATAGAGAGTTAAACAGTGAAAAATAAAAGATTTGCTAGGCAGCACTGATAGCCCAGTAGAAATGAGAAAACAAATTTATAGCGAACCCATTTACCATAACTGTACAATGTTCAGGAATACGTCAGCATGAATAGAAAAAAAGTAGCTAGACAACATATGTAACCTAAGCCTGTGGTTGAGAAAGGTGGGAGCAGTGAAATAACAAAGAAACAAAGGATTCAAGGTTAGAGGAGAGTTTACAGTCAAAGAAGTATAAAATAAGATTAAAACTATTACTGGACCCATGCCTAACACCGTACACAAGAATAAAGTCTAGATGGGTACATGATTTAGGTATAAAGATTGATACCATGAAAACTGGAGAAGCAAGGAATAGTGTATTTATCAGATTTATGGAGAGGAGAAGAATTTTTTTCTAAAGAAACAATAGAATGCATTTTGAAATGCAAGACGGATAATTTTGATTGCATCAAACTGAAAAGTTTTTGCACAACCAAACTCAATGCATCCAAAATTCGGAGGGATGTAGTAAATTGGGAAAAAATTTTTGCGGCTAAGCTTGGGGACAAAGGCCTCATTTCTAGAATATATAGAGAACTGACTCAAATATATAACCATACAAGTCATTCCCCAATTGATAAATGGTCAAAGGATATGAACAGGCAATTTTCAGGGGAAGAAATTAAAGATATCTATAATC
>CM053769.1:480737316-481118993 GCA_028658325.1 Potorous gilbertii
ATTACTGGGAAAAATTGAGGTAAGAGGAAGACACAGATGGAGAGAAGGGAAGTTACAGTTAGGTAAAGAATGTATTTTGGAGCAGCCTGGCAGATTGAAACATGGATAGAGAAAAAATTATGATCAAGGGGAGAATACCGATCGGTAATTGCAGGTGAACAACCATTCTTTTTCATCATGGGTATAATTTGCAGATTGGAGGTATAATTCAAGTACTAACAGAAGGAAAATAAAGTATTTTATAATGACAATAATTTCTTATAGTAATACAACTGTTCTTTTATTTAGAGTATTAAGTGTCTGAGGCTGGATCTGAACTCAGGTCTTCCTGACTCCCTGTCCAAAATTCTACCCATCTGTCACCTAGCTGCCTTGGTATTTTGGTCATTTACCAGGCCCAGCAAACTTAGATCATAACAACAACACCCATTTCTATAGCACTTTAAGGTTTACAGAACATGTAACAAATATTATCTCATCTGATCTTCACAACAACCCCTGGTTGTTACTTGTGCTATTTTTAACTCTATTTGACAAAGCAGTTAAATCAGGAAGACAGAGGTTAAGTGACTTGCCACAGTTACTTAACTGTCTGAAGATTACAGAACTGGGATGAATGAGGGGACAATCTGCTGGAGAAGAAGGGATGGCATAAGGGTCACATGCCAGTAGAGGTGTTTCACCTGGCAAGGGCATGTTTCCTAATGTTTTGAATGTTAATGTTCTGAATGTTTTCTAATCCTCTCTAATGAGACATGAGTTAGCTTTTTTAAAATTTATCAGACATAATATATTATATACACTTAAATATTTGGAATCATTTTGAATTTTAATTCTCTCTCAAAGTTATTTAGCATTTCACAATGGAATTGCTGGGGGGGGTCTCATAATCAAAAATAGTTTCTCAATACCAATAAAGAGACAAAATGCACTGGATATTCTGTGCTATCCTGCACACTGAAAACAAGCAAAAGTAAAGTTACTGAAATGACTCATGGTGCCCTCAAATAACCTTCACAGACTGTTCTGACAAAAGGACACTCTAACAGAATACACTAGATGCTGACTCAAGGTCTAATAGACTCGAATACCATTTTCCCTTAGCATGCAGTACTTGTTCTTGATTCCTCTGCATCAAAAGTATTGATCAACAAAACAGACATACAACATGGCCCTTGATATTCTCTTCTGAATACAAACTATAGTTCAAATCAACTTCAAATAGACTTAGGTACAAACATATTGCTGATTTGTTTTTCACATGAAACAGTGAATGTGTATTACTATCAACTTTCTCTTCGTTAGGGTGAGAATATTTTGCATAGGTTGCCATGCTGTTTAATTAAGAGTCATGAAGAGCCTTTTCTGAACTAACTAATCCTAAGGAGTTCAAGCCCTTCAGTAAATTCAGAGACCCTATTTCTTGAGGCTCCTTTAGTGGAGAAAATACTTTGCAGGAAGCAAGACAAGTCAAAGAAAACTGGTACGACCCAAATGATGGCCCTGGGGTTGGAAATACTCTGTACTTTGATTCTTGATGACCCAGTTGTAAGATGACAAAGTTGGTTGACAGATTTCGACACTTGCTAATCCACTCAACAAGCCAAATACAGTGACAATCTGGAACTGAGAATGTCTAAGACAGCGTTTGGTTTTCCTTTAGGAATTTTAAGCCTTTGACCAGTCTCTTGAATAAACTACTCTGAAGCTATCTCAGCCCTTCCATCCACTCTGAAGTGTAACTTTCTTTGGGGTATTAAAGGGTGGGTTTCAGAACAGCAAAGCTGTCATGATTTTTCTCTTATTATATCTCTGGTACTTAGTACAGTGAACAGCACATAAGAAGCACTTAATAAATTCAGTTTCTTTCATACATGCACTTTGATGCATAAGCCTTTTTAAAAATTGACAAGTAATTTATTCCACATTCAATGTAATTTACTCTATTGTTCCAACGAAATACAAACCCTCCCAGAAGTACCGTTCATACCATTTTATTTAGTAAATCAAAGAGTCAAATTAAACTAAAAATTCTGGGTTTTCATGACAAAGAGTCCTTGTTCACAATATGAATTACAGTTTCTTTCCAACTCTGACTTTGAAAATTACTAAAAAAAAAAAAAAAACAAAAACAAACCAAAAACCTCTGTTAAAATTCTAGTTGAATGCCCAACTGTAGCTCAGAAGTGGCTCCTGTTTCCCAAAGGCAATGGCAGCAGAACAAAAACTATGGCAGGATCTATCAAGATGGCAAGGCTTTGAGGATGGGTCGGGAAATGGAATAAGGTCTGTCGCTGATGAACAAGCCTAATTACAACTGGAAGGACTCAGTACCAGATTAGCCAAAGGATAATCAATCTTCTAGCCTCAATAATTCATTGTTTAGCTATTAGGCATAGAAAGTTTGTTATCTGCCATTTGTGGAAGATATGTACACATCGCTGAAATTATAGATCTTTTAAGCTCTGAAAAAAAATTAGAAGGCACAAAGGAAAAAGTATGTATCAACACATTCATATTATGGGATAGTTAAAAAAAATGAACTGTTTAATTAATATTTTAGATGGATTTTATACTTTCGCAAGTAATCAGCATCTATTTCTTGTTCTTACAGTATCAAAGAACATTCCTCCCAAAATTAACTTTCAACAACTCTCAGCTTTCTCTAGGCACTAATTATGGAACCCTACTTTGCAAATTAGTCGCTATCTTTCTTTGTATTTTTTTTTGTTTTGAGGAGATAAGTCATACCAACAAATATTTATTAAGCATCTACTATGGGCCAGGAACTATGTTAGATGAGAGGGAAACAAAGGCAAAAAAACCCTCAGACTTTTTATCTGAAGGAGCTAACATTCGAGACAGCATGCAAACAGCTATGTACAACTATATAGAGAATGATGGGAGATAATTTCAGAGAAAAGATACTAAGATTAAGGCGGACCAAGGGTGGAATATTAGCTTGAACCTGAAGGAAGTCAGTAGAAGGAAATGAGGATAGAGAAAGTTTCAGGAATGGGGAATCAGTGAAACCACTCAGAAGTATCCTGTAGGAGGATCAGCAAGGGAGAGCCAGCATCACTGGACTGCAGACAAAGTGACAAGAAGTAAGGCACAACAAGACCAGGAAAGTAAAAGAGGATCAGGTTAAGAATGGCTTTCAAAGCTGAAGCGATTTTTGTAATGGATCTAGGTAACAGAAAGCCAATAGAATTGATTGAATAGGGTGGGGGTCTCGATGAGATCTGCATTTTGAAGAATCACTTGTAGAATGGAGGGGAATGGGGAAGAAAACTGAGGCATTCACATAGTTCAGGTGAGATGAGAAAAGGGCCTGCACCAGACAGCAGAGAGGTGGGCATGTAAGTTACATGTTGCTAAGAGCTTTTTCAATGAGCCAGTCATTGTCTACTTAGGCATCTGCTTCATTGATGGCAAAGTACTGATGATATGGCTAACTGGGCACCAAATAAGGAAGATGGGTCTTTCTGAGTTCAAATTTAGCTTCAGACACTTGCTAGTTGTGTGACACTGGGCAAGTCATTTGTTTACCTTAGTTTCCCCAACAGTAATAAGCTGGAAAAGGAAATAACAGGCCACTCTAGTATCTTTGCCAAGAAAACCCTAAATGGATTTATGGAGAATCAGACACGAATGAACAACAAACAAACAAAAAAAACTGATGAGATGTTTTCTTTTTATGGCTGATGGCCTTTGTTTTGACATCACATTCATTTTCAGGTATAGGCCTGCTCCTGCTCAGCCCAGTCAGCATGGCCTATAACAAGAACTATGAGAAGGAAGAGCAATTTCAAAGAGCGAACCAACAATTAATCGCCTTTGTCTAACCATGTTTGTGATATTTTACATGCACCCCATGCCAGTCAAGAGAAGAAAGCACATTTCCCACAGAAAATTCTGGCATTCAATATTTCATGCCAGGTGAAATGTTCCCCCTTCACTGCCCTCAGTCAGTGAGATATTTCCTTAACTCTTTTTTTGTGGGGAGGGGACAGAGGGCAGAACCCATGAGGTGGTGGTGATGAGGTTTGTAGATCTACACAGAAGCTTTCAGCAGATCCACATCCACACGGGGCCAATCTGTCCTGCCTTAGGCAGACACCTGATCTGTTAAGCTCTCAAATTTGAACTCAAGCCTTTACCTACCTAGAACAAGGATTCCTGGGGTACACCAACGTTCCCAGGCTAATCACTTTCTTAGCATCATTTCAAACTGTGTTCTGGAATGGAGTATGGCTGTCTCTTTACAGGCCCTCCAACACTGCCATCTTTACCAATGTGTGGTTTGTGAAGTGACATCTAGTGTGTTTCTCTTATTAATGATATGGAACAATCTTTCACATGGTTGTTAATAGTTTACAACTCCTCTTGCGAATTCTTTATTCTGATTCCCCCATCACTTCACTCAGTGGTTCATCCTAAGTATATATTTTAAATATCAGACAGATCACAAATATTAAATGTGAAGACATTCCTGCCCCCAATGAACGATTTTCCTATCTTGCTGAGCTTCACTGATTCTGCTGGTGAAAAAGCTATTCGATGTGATAATTGAGTTTATCTATTTTACCTCTTGAGATTTGTTGTCTCTTATTTTGCTAAGTCCCCTAGACAATTGTGAGATAACTCTAAACCATTTTCCTCTCAAATGTTTTAGAATGGAGATGGTTTTCATCAAATTGATGGTAAGTTTTTTCCCTCTGTATGATCCTAATTTGTTATGATTTCTGACCTTTGGGAGAGAAACAAAATAAAACTGATGCCACTTCGATAAGAAGAAGCTTCAAACAACTGAAGACAAGCATGATTTTTTTTTAGAGGAAGGAGTGCATTACAGTGTGGGAGTGGGTAAGTTTTTTCCAGGCTAAACATTTCCTTTTTATTCACATTGGGTCTTGGAGTACATCATCTCCAATATCCATGTGCCCTGGGTCCTCACTTCAGGGAATCTTCCAACATCTTGTAAATTCAATTCAACAAGAATTTAACAAGCCAATGTTTCCAGCACTGTGCTATATCCTCTTAAAGAGGCATGCTCTATCCTACTACAATCTCAAACACATGGCTTGTTTTCTTTCTTCCAGAATGGCATATTTCAAAGCATAGGCGGGACCAAGGTAGTTAGGGGCATTTAACCAGTATTTGATAGACTTTTTAACTACCAGAGTTCAAAGTCATGTTTAATGAACTAAACAATCAAAAAATAATTATTTATCAAGTACTTACTATGTGACAGTCACTGTGGTAAACTTTTATAGTTTAATAGTTTTTATATAGTTTTTATAGTTTTATAGCCAAAAATGAATCCTACAGTCCATCAGAAGGTTTATATATAGTAAATACAAGGTAACTGGGAGGGGGACAGGCTTTCAGAGGTGGGGGGATCAGGACGGCATCTTGAAACGAAGGACTGCAAAAGGTGACTGTGAGGAGACAGAGTATTCAGGACACATGGAGCAAAGACGTTAGGTGGGAGACAGCATGTTCTGAATGAGGAGCAAAAAGGCAAGTATATTAAGGTGAGTGAGCAAGACAAGGGCTCCATGCTGCCATATGACACAGCTGTATTCTAAGTAGACTAAGGGCCTCAGTTCTTCAGTAGTTAGAGGACCACCATCACTAGTGCCTCCATCAAATATGAAGGAACATTCTCCATACATGCACAGCACAGACTTAAGAGTTCTGTGAGTGGCACAGATAATTCAAAAAGCATTTACATTTGACTCTGAAAGCACTAATGTTCTGTTTTGTTTTGGGGGGGGAAGTTGCTCTTACTATATAGTTGTGGGTTTATTTTACCTAATTAGGATTTGTTTATTGATATACTACTTTGATGCATTATGACGGGGTGCAGGTAACTGAACACTACAGAAATTAATAAAATGAAAAGTCATATTCTTGCTGGCTGAAGGTTAACTTTTTCTCTATAAATGTTATCTTACTTCCATTTTATGATACATTTTATATGCTGCCATTTTATATGACAGATTTGATAGCAAAACACAGATTAATTGAATGATGGACTAGAAATTAGGCCTCCATTCCCATCTCTACAATTAATTGTGATAGTTATTGGGTAAGTCATTTAAGTTTCCTGAGCTTGAGCTTCCTCATCTATAGAAAGGAAATTAGATAAAATAAACTGCAAGGTATCTTTTGGCACTACATTTTCGTAATTGAGTCATGGTCATGTTCCAGGAATAGATCAGGATGCTCTTCACATCATTCCCTGTGTTCTTGAAAAGCTCTCTCTCTCTCTCTCTCTCTCTCATATACACACACAAAAATGGAGGTTCTTAATTTAGGGCTCAAAATCCTTAAGCAATCACTAGCTGGCAGGTGTCTTAACGATAGCTAAATCAAAGCAAAGAACAGTCTGTAGTCAGACTCTGAGCAGCAGGTTCCATTTTCAGATGACAGTGGCTCAGTGCTTTCCCCCCATCCCCGCTGACCTGGCTGCAGGCTCTCCCTGGATACTGTTTTGGGCTTTTCTGGGTTTTCCTGACACTGCTCTCTTCCCTCCTGGTTCTCCTCTTTCAACAACTGGAACTCTACTCACTTCCTTTTGCTGTCTCAATTAAAGAAGGAGGGAGGGAGGTAGATGAACTAGCTAGCTACACAGAGAGAGATACAGAGTCACAGAAAGAAGAGGAAGTTTTTATTATTCTATGCCAGACATTCTCATTAGATGCTTGGGGATAAAAAACACAAGCAAGTAAGACAAGATAGTAAAAAACACTAAAAGGGCACTGTAAAAGAGAATAAGGGTAATACAGAAAAAGAAAAAAAGAAGAAAAAAAAATCTGTTCTTGCTTATATTCAATTAGCCCTTAGAAGGAAAATAAATCATAGGAGGAAATCCATTAAATTATAGGAAAAAAGGCAAAAAAATTTAGGTTCAAAAATATTTGAACTTACATCACAATTTGTGATGCTTTTGGTTTATGGTTTCTAAGTCTGTTAAAGAAAATAAACATATATGCAAAATAGTGTCACAGTTTTAATGAATTTTCTTGTTATATGAACATGGGAGGGGGGTGGAACCAAGATGACGGAGTAGAAAGACACATATACTCAGACTTCCCCCATAGCCCACAAGATACCTGCAAAAAAAAATGATTCTCAACAAATTCTAGAGCAGCAGAAGCCACAGAACAGAGTGAAAGAGATTTCCAGCCAAAGGTAACCTGGAAGGCCAACAGGAATGATCTATCTCATGGGACGCTGAGCAGAGCAGAGCCTAGCCCTGGCCATGTGCCACTGGGAGGAACAGGACCTGAAGAGACCTGCAGGGCAGAATTCTCAGCAGGGAGGGTCCCAGATCCCTCAACCCACAAGCAACAAAGAAAGCTCCAAAGGTCAGTCGGGGAGGGCTTTCCCAGTTGTGCAAGAGGGGAACAGGGTTTCCATAACACTGGCTCCAGGCAGCAGCAGGCAGCGGCAGCAGAAGGTGGTGGCAGCAGAAGGTGGTGGGCATAGCGGGTGGCTACACAGAAGCAGCCTGGGTCCTTTGTCCAGGCAGCTCAGCTGATCTGAATCTCAGCCTTGAGCACAGTACTGGGGAGAGGAAGAGTACTAGGTCCCTCCTCTTGACAAAGGATTCAGAAGTCAAGTACCTGGCTGGGAAAATGCCCAAAAAAGGGAAAAAAAAGTAAGACCATAGAAGGTTACTTTCTTGGAGAACAGGTGTCTCTTTCCATCCTTTCAGATGAGGAAGAAAAAGCATACTGTCACAGGAACTCAAGGCCTCTGCCTCCAGTGCCTCCAAAATGAATATGAAATGGGCTCAAGCCATAGAAGAGCCTGAAAAGCGTATCAGCAGCCTGCTAAAGGAAAACCAAAAAAAATGCTGAGGAAAATAATACCTTTAAAAAGAGGCTAACTCAATTGGAAAAAGAGATCTAAAAAGCCAACGAGGAGAAGGAGGCTTTAAAAAGCAGAATTAGCCAAAAGGAAAAGAAGCTTCAAAAGCTCACTGAACAAAATAGTTCTTTAAAAGACAGAATTGAGTTCAGGGAAGCTAATGACTATGAGATAAACCAAGAAGTTAGAAAACAAAACCAAAAGTTCGAAAAAATAGAAGATAATGTGAAACATCTCATTAGAAAAACAACTGGCCTGGAAAATAGATCCAGGAGAAACAATTTAAAAATTATGGGACTACCTGAAAGCCATGATCAAAAAAAGAGCCTAGACACTATCTTCCATGAAATTATCAAGGAAAACTGCCCTGATATTCTAGAACTAGAGGGTAAAATAAGTATGGAAAGAATCCACTGATCACCTCCTGAAAGAGACCTGAAAAGAGGAACTCCTAGGAATATTGTGGCCAAATTTCAGAGTTCCCAGGTCAAGAAGAAAATATTGCAAGCAGCTAGAAAGGAACAATTTGAATACTGTGGAAATACAATCAGGATAACAGAGGACTTGGCAGCTTCTACATTAAGGGATTGAAGGGCTTGGAATAGGATATTCCAGAAGTCAAAGGAACTAGGATTAAAACCAAGAATCACCTACCCAGCAAAACTGAGTATAATACTTCAGAGGAAAAAAATAGTCATTCAATGAAATAGAGGACTTTCAAGCATTCATGATGAAAAGACCAGAAATGAAAACACAAGAATCAAACGAAGCATGGAAAGGTAAACAGGAAAGAGAAATCATAAAGGACTTTCTAAAGCTGAACTGTTTACATTCCTCACTGGAAAGATGGTATTTGTAACTCTTGAGTCTTTTCTCAGTATTTGGGTAGGTGGAGGGATTATACACACATACACACACACATATAGGCAGAGTACAGGTTGAGTTTCATCAGAAGAGATGATATCCATAAAAAGGGGTGAGGGAGGAAAATATTGGGAGGAGAAAGGGACAAATGGAATGGGGCAGGCTATAACTCGTAAAAGAGATAAGAAAAATGTTGTTCAATGGAGGAGAAAAGGAAGGATGTGAGAGGGGAAAAGTGAAGCTTATTTTCTTCACATTTGGTTTAAGGAGGGAATAACATGCTCACTAAATTTGGTATGAAAATCTATCTTACACTACAGGAAAGTAGGGGAGGAGGGGACAAGTGGGGTGAGGGGGATGATAGAAGCGAGGGCAAGCTAGAGGTAAACACTTTTGGAAAGGGCCAAGGTCAAATGAGACAATAAAAGAGAGGGGGGGACAGGGTAGGTTAGAGGGCAATATAGTTAGTATTACACAAAATGATTATTATGGAAGTCTTTTGCAAAATGACACATATATAGCCTGTATTGAATTGTTTGCCTTCTCAGTGGGATTGGGTAGGGAGGGAAGGAGGGAGGGAGGGAGAGAAGTTGGAATTCAAAATATTAGAAATGAATATTGAGAATTATTATTGCATATAACTGGAAAATAAGAAACATAGGTATAGAAATTTATATTGCCCTACAAGAGAAGATAGGGATAAGGGAAGGGGGGTGGTGTGATAGAAGGGAGGGCACATTGAGGAAAGGAGTAATCAGAATGCAAGGTATTATGGGGTGGGGGAAGGGCGAGATGGGGAAAAAAATTGGAACTCAGAATTTTGTGAAAATGAATGTCAAAATCTAAAAATAAATAAATACAATTAAAATTAAAAATGAGTGTGGGAAGCATGAGAAGGCTCAAATGTTACAACCATTATAACAAATGAATACATCAAAATTTGTTTGCTTTTTAAAAAATTGTTTTAAAAAACATGCTGTTTCACATATGATGAAAACAACAAAGGATGTGGTTCTACAAAGAGATCACGGTCTCACGTAAATTTAGAGGTGCTTATAGATATATGGTCAATCCTATCAAAAATAATATAATAATTATATTGTTAATAACAAAAGAATAGTGTTTCATTTTGGTCACTGAACAGGTAAAAAACAAAGCAAAGGAACACAACCTTTGTGAAACCCCAGCTCTCATTATAGTTCTATAATCCAGAATATATCATACATATATTCTTAAAATCAGGAGAAACAAGGGTAAAAAGAAACATAACATTGTAGAGTTGGAAAGAAACTGAAAATATTTGTTCTTTAAGAAGTTTTTTGCCAAATTTATATCAACCAACTGATGCACACCCTACTTCCCAATCTCTGCCTAATGAGACTGCTCACCCTTTTCTTAAAAGGGCCAATTTTATGATTTCTTCCATTTATTTTAGTGCGACTACATAGCATGACTATTGAGAAAATGTGCTCAATAGTAAAGTATATGTAGAACCTATACAGAATTGTATGCTGTCATGGGGAGGGAGGGGGGTAGTGGGGGGAAGGTGGGAGGGGATAAAATCTTAATTTTAAGGAATTGATTGTAGAACATTTAAAAATAAATAAATAAAATTAAATTTTTTAAAAAAAGGGGGCCAATTTTGGTGCTTAAAGTTAAAGTTCTTTCTTCAAATCTGCTGGCTGGACAGAAACCAAAACCTGGAAGCATAATCCTTTCATGCTGGAACTGCTGATGTTCCTGTTACATCGAGGGACTATCAATCAATTTATTAAGTGCCTACTATATGCAAGGCACTGTGCTAAGTGCTGAGGATACAAGCCTTACAATCCAATGCAGGAGACAGCATGCAGATAAATACATTAAAAAGCAAGGTATATACATAGGATGAGCAGGATATAATTACCAGAGGGAAAGCACTAACATTAAGAGTTGAGAAAGGCTTCCTGTACCCAGAAGGATTTCAGCTCGGAATTAAAGAAAGTCAGGGAGGTCAGGAATGAAGTAGAGGTGGTAAAGGCCACAGGGAGGTCATAGGGAATGAGGACTAAGAAAAGGCCATTGGATTGAGCAACTAAGAGAAAATTAATAACATTAGAGAGAAGTTCTATTTGTAAAGGGTTAAAAAGAGAGTTAAGAGAGAAAGTGCAGGCACCTCTTGTGGCCTGCCTTTCTGTAAAGTTTTAACTACAGAGGGAAGAAGAGAAATAGGATAACAGTTAACAAGGATGGAAGGATTTAAGTGAGGATTTTTTCCATGTGGATATGCCTGGAGGCATTAGCAATAAGTAAGTGAGTAAACAGAGAGAGACTGAAAATAAATGAAAAAGTGGGAATGCCAGGGGGACAATCTGTTAGAGGAGATGAGATGAAATAGGATCACTTGAACTAGTAGAGGGATGAGTCTAGGTAAGGAGTAAGACCATTTCATCACGTGAGAATGAAGGAGTGACAGAAGGTATTAGAGTGATAGGAGATGATGGAGTTCACAGTGAATGTCCTCATTTTTTCTGTAAAACATGAGAAAGAATGGAGAAGAGACATGTAAAATCTGAAGAAAAATGAGAATGTTTGGAAGAGCTGCTGTGGAAGGTAGGAGAGTAAACTGATTAGGGAGGTAGAGTATGGACTGCCTAGCAGCAGAGAGGACTCAGCTGAAGTTATACAACATAAATTTAAAGTGGATTCAGTCAGAACAATTGTGTGATTTTCTCCATGTGTGTAGAATCAAAGGTGACAAATGGCGAGAAATAATCCAAGGCTAAAGCTTGGCTGGGTATAACTGGTGATGGGATAAGAGGGTCAGGAACCTAGAGAGGAGGACAAGGCAGAGTGTGAAGGGATTCACTAAGGGGTCCATACAGGCTATGCTTCATTTCACTCCCCAGACATTATATGAGCCCCAGAGCTTAACACAATGCTAGGCACACACTTAATAAATGCTTTTTATTTATCTATATCCCCTATTAAGAGACTACAGGTTTAGTGAGGGCAGGAAAAATATTGTTTTATCTTTGCAATCCTAGGACAGTAACTTATACACACTAAGTGCTTAATCAATATTTACAAATATATAGTATCCTTATAAGGAAGGTAATAAGAAATTTAGGTATGCCCCAACTTTAGGACAGTCAAGGCTTATAAATTATAAATTAAAAGTTGAGTCTATTTATAGTACCTGAGTCTTGCTTTACAAAAGGAAGGAAAAGAAGAGCCAAATAAGTGTAATACACTTTAAGTTTATATTTATAGATCACTAAAAAGCAGTAAGTGGTTTCACAGAGCTGCACAGAAGGCCGAGAGACTTCAAGAGAAACTAAGTGTGGAACAGTTACACAAGGATTCCTATAACACCAGGTAGTGACCTAACATGCCTGAAGGAGAAGAATGAATAAGGCAAGGCAAGAAGGATTTATTAGGTGCATCCCATGTGCCATGCATTGTGCTAAACCTGCTAATACCATCTCAATGAACTCTCTAATACCTTCGAATGAAGGAAAATCTCTCTCTTTCTCTCTCTCTCTCTCTCTCTCTCTCTCTCACACACACACACACACACACACACACACACACACACACATGAGAAGTAGGGGAGGAGACTGAAGGATAGTCTGTCTGTCTGGTCTCTTCCCCAAAATGAAGACTCCAGGAAAAGCTCATCAATGGGAGAAGGGTTAAAATATCTGAAACCCATGAAAATAGGTGTTAACAGAAACAGAGTAAAGACTATGGACAAAGCCTTAGGGGAACACCCTCACATAGCGAGTCGGACATGGATAGTAGGCATTTCACAAATGCTTGATGATTGATGTAACAAAAGAGCCTCTGAAGCGTTCAGAAAAATAGAAAAACCAGGAAAATGTAGTATCATGAAATCAAACGTAGAAAAAGCTTCCAGAGAGACAAAAAGGGCCAATAGTGTCAGATGTTGCAGAGAGATCAAAAAGGAGGAGGCCTGAAAGAAGTCTACCAGATTTGGAAATTAAGAGATTGCTGGTGATCTTGAGAGATGAGCCAGATGACAAGAAGCTGAGAATGGAGTAGGAGGTGACAGTATAGACAGTTTCCTCTAGGAGCAGGGTTTATTTGAGTACGGTTTAGCTCAGGCAAGTGATTAGAATTTAGGATAAAAACATAATCAAACACACACAGACCTCAAAATTCCATAAAAATAAATACACTTAAGATAATGTTAAAATGACACAATTCACACACACAAAAAAAGGTAATCTGCTTCCCTTTGCCTCTATGTTGGATTAGGCAGCAATGCAAACTCAGAAATACATTCCATAAGTTAGTGGGAACTGTGCCAAAGCTCTGGAACACCAACTTCCCATAACTGAACTCTTTATGACGAAGGTGATAAGCCTCACCAGTGGTTCACTGTGTCATCCTCTGGACCTTCTTGACCTCTTAAAAGGAAACAAACAAAAAAGGACTGATTTGTACCATACAGAAAGAAAACTTATGGGAATGGCAAAATCAACTGAAAGCTTCAGGATGAGAGATACCTGAGAAGTTTGTAGGCAGCAGAGGAGGAGTCAGTGGATAGACAAGGGTTGGGGAACCTGCAGCCCCGATCTTTGGGAGGAGCCTTTTGACCGAGTTCAAGTTTTATGGAACAAATCCCTTCCTTAAGAGGACTTGCTCTGTGAAGTATGGATCCAGTCAAAGGGATTCATTTGAGGCCCTAGAGAGCCACATGTGGCCTCTAGGCTGCAGGTTCCCCACTCCTAGAATAGACAGATTAAAGATTGGAGACAGGGCAATACTGAAAGAGGCCAGTCCCTGGAGGGGATGGGATGGGAAGGAATCAACTAAATAAAGAAAGTTGAATTGGTGACAACAGCTTTCTCTTTAACCAAAACTCGAGTAAAGGGGAAGGAAGGGATTGGAAGATGCCACTGGGGTCATCTGAGGGACTGCACTGGGCAGGAAGCTGGAGAAAGATGTCCTCAAATTTCTGAAATAAAGCACAAGAGCAGGTTCTCCACTCCTAAGTGACATAGACATTCTGAGGAGGGAACAAAAGGTTTGACTGTGTCTTGTGGGAGTGCCACATGCCAGTCACAGTGCTATAATACAAATATGAGACAAAGAATGACAATCCTGCCCTCAAGGAGCTTACACGGTGATACACTCTACCTGGGGAAGACAACACACAAAAGAGAATAGAAAAGCAGGAAAAGAAAGGAGACGGGGGAGGGAAACAAGAGGAACACACAGATTGTTGTGTAACTAGGAGCTCAGATGGCATCAGATGAGAAGTCTGACTGTACAGAGGAAACAGTGCTAACCAAAGGACAATGGTTGGAATCATGGCTCTGCTCTTTACCACCTCAGTGACCTTAGGCAAGTTAACTTTTCATGTTCTGTTTCCTAATTTGGAAAATGAAGGGAATAGGCTGAATGACTTCTTAAGTTTCTTTATAATCCTATGATCACAAATATGTAGTGGATCCTGTAAACACTACCATATATACTGGCATAGGATTACTAAAAATATTGGAAGATGTATATGAACTGAAGTAAACTAAACCACGGAAAAAATGTACATACCATTTTAACAAAGTAAATGGAAAGAACAAGAAAATGTAACTGAATGATGTGACTACAATGAATGCCAGTTTCATCTATGAATTTGAGGTGATAGAGCTCAGTCAGGTATCATATTAAACTTTCTACAAGCCTAGTTCTGACTCAGCTTTCTTCCAGTTTTACAGGATAATACTGCTCACATCTTATCCTACTTAACTGAAAAATGACTTTGTACTACTTGATAGCCTGCTCTCTCTGCATGATAAGGAGGTAAAGTGTTTACTGGCTGAAGTGGTTTTTGGTCTTCTGGCATAAAAAATGCTTGCTGATTGGTCATGTCAGCTCATATATTAAAACCTTTATAGGAAAGAGTGGTACTCAAGGATAAATAATACATGTGCTATGGCTCATTTCCTATTTTAAAAAAGTTCCACTAGGTCAGGTTGAAGTTGTCTCACCTGTTAACAGTGTAATAATAGGTTTCCTTCTAATTTCATGTTGATCTTTACCTCTTCTCTAGTTAAATGCACATTAAGCAGCTAATTTAGACTTCCTAAGAAGTAAGTCTTCACTGTGTAACTGTTAAGCTATGGTCAATATCATTTTGGGTTAGGGTGATATTACCTGATGCTTACCATGTCCAAGGTCTTCCAAATATTGCTCTGAATGATAGTATTCATGAAATTCATGGTATAAAAGTAAGGCCTCTGAGAAGTATCTAAAAGCCTTTGTCTTATTTCTTAAATTTTAGCCACATTTTCCAAACTTGTTCCACTATTCATATATATATGTTTCCCTGGTTTGAAGAATCTTGTCAAGTTCTTTGGAGAATGGTTCTACCATATCAATCTCTACCCCAGCTGTTGGGGCTAAAGTTCTTTGGAGAATGGTTCTACCATATCAATCTTTACCCCAGCTGTTGGGGCTAAAGTTCTTTGGAGAATGGTTCTACCATATCAATCTCTACCCCAGCTGTTGGGGCTAAAGTGAGCAAAGTCACAAGAAATGACAGCCTCTGTCCAGTGGGCACATATCACCATCTCTTTTGATTCTCCAAACTGAACTTGTGAACTTTCCTGAGAGTTACCTGCACCTTAATTTTAATTTTCTGGTTTTACTGAAAAATTTCTTCCACAGTTATGTCAATTTGCTACTAATTAGACAACAATTACATATTCTGAATACTCCAAATAAATGACTGTTTAATAGATGATTTTTTTAAAAAGTGTTCCTTTTACACCTCCTTTACTGTGGAAACACAAAATTTTACATTATTTCCTTTATTTCATGGACTGCCATGATCATATAGTTTATTCCTCAAGATAAACTTCATTATCATCAAGGACAGCTTATGACAAGACAGGCCTTCTCACTAGGATCATGCTCAAAGCCTTTTTAGTATGCAAATTTATGCTCCACTGGCAGGGCCTTCAAGAAGACATTGTTTACTTCTTTGACATAAGAGGAACAGAGAGGTAAGACTGAAATATATGACCATTTTGCTGCTAAGGAAATTCAGGCTGAGAGGTTTTCTGACTTTTTCATGGTTCCAAAAAACTAGCCAATGATAGGGTAAAGACTTGAACTGAGATCTTGGGCTTCTAATAGCTCATATATTCTTTTGATTATTAGGGACTGCTTTGTGATGTATGGAAAGAAACCAGAAAAACTCAGGCCTTGTTATACCTGAATACAGAAAAGCACTGTAACATAATAGTTAAGAGTGCTAGTCAGCTTTAAGAAGTTGCCTCCTGAAGCTTATGAGCTGTGAAACTATGGACAAAATCACAACCTCTCTGAGCCTCAATTTTTAAATTTATGAAACAGAAACAATTATACAGGATTTTTGTGAGGTTCAAACAAGCTCATGTACTTAAATGCTCTGTTTAGTTTGAAATGCTATAATACATATTGTCAGAGACAAAATTCAGCCCCTAACAGTAATTCAGTGGCTGAACTCAGGCATGTCAATTTCCAGGACACTACTGGGAATACCATATTGGTGTATTACATACAGCAAGTAGAAGCCAAGAAATTCCAAATTTGTTGAATTTTAACTTCATGTACTAAATAAATATGAAAAACTAGTTTATGGAGCATCTTCGTCCACAAGTCTCAGGGGTAACTTCTGTAAAAGGTTTACTTTCAGAAAAACAAGGTTAACACTTATTCTTGATAACTAAATAAATTTATTTCAAAAAACCAGATGACATAAGAAGCAAGTGTTATTGTCATGTATCTGATTAGGTTACACTTTCAGACCACATAAGAATTCTTAATCTTAAAATCTACAAAGCAATTTAATAAACCAGATTTTCTGGTTAGATTTCTAAGGAAACTAAAATAAGAATGTTGCTTGAACCACTGGAAGAAATTCACATGATTCATCTAATCTTTCTGTTTGCTGTGTAAAGACCACACTTAAGTCCTTTTAGTGAGATGACTACCAATCTTCTTATACAGATTTCCAAATGAATAATTTATCCTGGTAATGTATTTCACTGGTGTTGGGCTAGAGAACTGAGGAATAGAAGGAGTGGGACAGATCACCAGGACAGAACATAGGGGATGAGGGATGGGGAGTGAGAGGGAAGCTATGCAGCCTGAGGGAAACAATAAAGCACCTAGCTGGGGCCAGTTCTGACAACACAGTCAGTTGCGGCAAAACGCTAAGTTGTGTAAGAAAGGTGAGATGCTTTGAGATCCATTCCCCAAGGAAACTATATTCTGAGGGGAAGGAGTCAGAAGCGAGTGATAAGGAAAATAGAGAAAGGAAAGGAGATTGAGAATACCA
This sequence comes from Potorous gilbertii, assembly GCA_028658325.1. Lineage (NCBI taxonomy): Eukaryota > Metazoa > Chordata > Mammalia > Diprotodontia > Potoroidae > Potorous > Potorous gilbertii. The sequence goes on from CM053769.1 coordinate 480,754,397, forward strand.
AAGATTTCAGGAAGAAGGAAACTCAAAGACCCTAAACATAAACAGATAAACAGGAAAAACAGTTAACAATAGAAGGAAATGTGGCCTCCCTATCTAGTAAGTTCAAGCATCTATGAATAAATACCACAAAATAAAAGAAAATCATCATTAACTTGATGAGACAGAGAACCCTATGTGACTTAAAGAGAACACAGAACCACAAAACTCTGTTTCTGAGTGGTGTGAAAGAGAAATGACAACTGTGAGATTAGAATCTATGTCCTTCACAGCAAAAATAATGAACAGAATAGAAAAACTTGAACCTTCAATAGTAAGCCTTACCCAAGAAACGAAAGAGAAAACAAAAAATGGGGAATGTGAATACAAAGAAGTGAAAGACAATCAGAAAAGAGAAGTAAAAAAGCAACACTAAAAGCAGGCATGCTTTCTATGCAAGTAAAACATACTGATCTCAAAGACAGAATGGATAGAGACAACTTCAAGATCAATCTGCCAGAAAAGTATCATATAACAAAAATCCCAAATACAAAAATGCAGGAAATATGAGAAAGATGTGTTCAAAATTATGAACAGAGAAAATGAAATTGAATTGAAAGAATTCTCAGAATGGCTTCAACAACAAAAAAACAATGCTACCAACTACAAGACATATATATGTATGTATATGTGTGTGTGTATATATGTATATATATGTATATATGTACGTATATACATGTGTGTGTGTGTGTGTGTATATGTACATAGTGGTTAAATTTCACAATTCCATTCAGAAACAAGAAGCTCTACAAGCCACTCCACTTTGAAGAAACTTTTCCATTAAGAAGTTCTTTCTAGTAAACAATGAATACTTTGAAATCTAAGCAGATAAATGTAGTATTAAATCTTTTCTCAGCCTTTTGTTCCCCAAGCATAAAAAACCCCTCATTTTCTAACACTCCCATACTGATACTACTTCTAATTATCTATTCCTATTAGTTTTCTTCTGCTCAAACTTTCCAAACTTAACCCAGTACGACATCGATAACCATTTATTAAGCTCCCACAATGTGCCAAACAATGCAAAGCACTGGAGATACACAATGAGGCAAAAAATAGTCCCTGCTCTCAATGAGGGAGATAACATGCAAACAAATATATACAAAAAAGCTCTATGAAGGATAAATAGGAAATAATTAAATGAGGAAAGATGCTAGAATTGAGAAGGACTGGGAAAGGCTTTTTGAAAGAAAGATTAGATTTTAGCTGGGACTTAATGGAAATCATGGAGGTTAGTAGATGGAATTGAGGGAGAATGTTCTTGGTGTTACAGAATGTCAAGGTGTCCCCTGAATTTGTCTGAGTTGCCATACTTTCCAAAGCACTGAACTCAGAGTATACAGGAAGCCCTGAATGTGTCAAGGATGAAGCACCCCCCACCCCCATATGCCCTCGCTCCAGCTAACACAATGTGCTGTTTGCATCCCAAGATGGACTTTCCATGTGTCCTTGGGAATAAAGACAGCAGCCAGTCAGTCTCAGCTGGGACCCTTGTAGATAAGCAGACCAGCCTATCTTCATAGTCTAGCACTTTCCAAGAGAAAAGAATGGGGTTTTTGCCATTGAAGAGGATGTGGTGAGGAGTAAGGAGGAAGAAGATTGGAAAGGGAGGAGGGGGTTGGATTACAAAGGGCTTTGATCACCCAAAAGAGTGTTTTATATTTGATTCTGGAGGCAACAATGAGCCATTGGGAAATACTGAAAGGAATGACATGGCCATATCTGCATCTTAGGAAAATCACTTTAATACTGTATGGAAGATGGATTGGACTGGAGAGAGATTTGAAACAGGGAGACCAAATAAGGCTCTGTTAAATAATCCAGGTGACAGGTGATGATCAGATGATAACTGAACAAGAAACAGAGGTAATTAACTCGTTTATTATGTCACCTTAGTTTAACCTGAACATACTAACTGTTACACAGGTCTTGAATGGCATCCCTTAATTTTGTCAGGCATTTCTTCATTCTGTGTGCAAGAGCTAAGAGCAAGACATTGATAATCATCACATTAACACCTTTTTTTTTTTACACAAGACTAGCTTCCGTCACCAAACTTTCCTAATACTTCTCTTCCTCCTCAAAGTAAAAGGTCTTTCTTCAAGATATAATTGACTGAACTATTTCCTTGAAAAATGTGTCATCCTACTCTTCCTTCTTTGGAAAAATGAAATCATGTATGTTACTAGACTATCAAAAAAATTAGTGGAAAGAACTTAGCAGACAGACAAGGCTATTTCCAGTCCATCATCTTAGTCCTAAAAGGTGGTACGGACAAGGAAATTGTCTTAAAATGGGAATGGCCACATTTTAGGAGCACTTGAAAATAACCAACCCTTTCTCATCTCAAGCTTAAATATGGGACACAGACCTAGTAGTGGTATTGCTGGGTTAATGCGTTTGCAATTGCATGCCCTTTGGGCAAAACTATTCCAAACTGTTCTTCAGATTTGTTGCATCAGTTCACAACTCCATCAACAATGCATCACTATCCCTACTTGTCCATATCCCTGACATTATTTATCATATTCCTTTTCTGTCAAGTTAGCCCATCTGATAGGTGTGACGTGCTACTTCAAAGTTGTTTTATTTTGTATTTCTTTAATCAGTAGTGATTGAGAGCATTTTTTCATCAGTCACATGTTCCTAAGCGTATGACTCTCCATTTATCTCTATGCTTTTGCAATAATGACCTTCCTGACTGATTGGAATTCGGATCCTTCTCACGGTGGCTTCTTGGATTCCACTATTCTCTTGCTCCAAGACTCAGCTCCAATGCCACCTTCTTAATGAGGGCTTCCTCTCCTTTACATCTACTTTCTAAGTATTTTGTAAAGCTCTGTCTCTACAAAGGGTCACATTTCCTCAATTAGAATGGAAGTTCTTTGAGGGTGGGGAGCATTATTATAGGATCTGGTATAGACTAAGCACTTATTGACTAATAGTATATTTAAGGTTTGTGTGCTATAAAAATTTTCATCAGTGTTTATTTATGAGCCAAAAATCTAACTTTTATAGATTATTTATGAAAACTGGTGCAGATGGAGTGGTAGGGACGCAAGTGTTTCAGTTTTGTAAAAAATGGGCAATTTGAAAACTATAATCCTAAGGCAAGCCTTTTATGATTCCTTAACACTAGGATTTGCTCATCTTTCTTCAAATGAGTATGTATAAAATCTTTCTGTTGATATAATGTATTTCTCTGGTAGAATCCAAGTTCCTTGAGTGAAGAAGCCGTAATTCAGGGCTTTGAATATAATAGGCATTTAGTAAATGCTTACTGGCTTTGATAATCATTAACAAAAAACAACTGCCTCCAACAGAGTAAGGATAGAGTCATGATGGAATGAAGCCTTTGAAAATGGTAAAATCCTGAGGAACATTCTAATAAAGACAGGAATCAGGTTAAAGAAAATTAGTCCAAATGCCAAACATGGTGGAAGGTTATAGTCAAAGGATAAATGTTCTGTAATATAAAATATATGACTAATTTCAAAACAAGACATATTAGAATATCTACCTACCTGTATCCCCAAGAGAATTGTTGTGCCATAATGGAGAAAAAGTTGCTTTTGACCCAAGATCAGAGTTCAAGTCTTGCATTTAACATACAATACCTGGTGTGAAATTGCTTAACCTGACAGTTCACTGAAGCAACTCTCAAAGACTTTAAATCACAAAACTGTTACGCTATGTTAAAAAAGCTTCTCTATAAATCCAGAGCAAAAAAAAAAATAGTGTGTCTGTGTGTATGATTCTCCAACAGAATAATATTCCTACACAAGCTGTTACTTAGGGAGACAACCCACTTGTCCTAGCATGTTGTTATTCCTCAGCAGATTTTGGAATACCCGGTTTTAGACCTGACATGGTAAAATACTGTGTTGTGAAAACACCACCATATCTGAAGTATTTATGGGTTTGAATCCCATTCTACAAACTTCTACCTTTGTGACTTTAAGTCACCTAATTTTTCTTCATCTGTAAAATTATGAAGCTTAACAAGATGATATCTAAGGTTATTTCCATCTCTAAGTCTACAAATGCTATAAAATCTTTTCTTTAGAGTCTGTCACACATTCTTCTAAATATATTCCACGTTGACAAATCTTTATTCTCCAAGAGAAGTTTAGATGTTGAAATAGTAAAAAGTAATTTGGAATCCACACTTGTGAACAAGACAGGTGATTAACTGGAGTACTGTCATATTGGTCAAAAGTCAGCTGAGAATCAGAAAAGAAACAGTTTTGTCTCACAAATGAGACAAGAAAGCAATTAGAAAGGAAGAATTTAAATACTCAGAAGAAACCCTGCAGTCCTAGAGTTAGTGGATGTCTTCCCATGATGATGACAGTTATTTCAGAGTCTGAATCTGGTCACTGATTTAAAAAGTCATGTCATGTACCTCATTTTAGCCACCTTAATGAAGCAGCTAGTTAATAGTATTCTGCAGAGCATGTTAATTTTTCCTAATGACAAATGCTACACAACTCAAACAAGGCTATATGATGAGACCCCTTTGAAGTTTTCATCTATTTTCCTGCCCCTTTGCTGGCAGAAAGAGACCCTTTTGAAGTCATCGCATTCCATCATTCATGTTTTGAAAGAAATACAGAAATCAACATTCAAAATCAAAATCAACATTTCTAAAATTTGTCAACTTCTTGGGGGGAGGGAAGGGAGGAAATCAGGGTGAAGTGACTTGCCTAGGGTCACAGTGCTAGTAAGCGTCTGGGGCTGGATTCAAATTCAAGTCCTCCTGACTCCAGGACCCCTGGTCTGTGCACTATGAGCGCCACATGGTGGCCCTTAATTTTTGGGTTATTTCTCACTCCTTGCCCAGTTTGAATACTAATTCTGTGAAAAGGAAAAAAGAATTAAGGAAAAAATGCCTAAAAGTCCAAATCTAATTAGGCAACATGGGCAGTTCTATCCTCATGGAGAGGAGACAGGCCCATACCCTTGTCTCTAGGTCCTCCTTCAATGACGTTTCATTCCTCAGTCAAACTTCATTTTGCTAATTATTATACTCGTGTTTATTACTCTTGGTCTTCTAGTAACTCAACATTCATGTTTTTTAAAAAAGATATCCTTCAAAATGAGAAGTGTTTCAATAGAAAGAAAAATCCATTATATGGCACATAAAAATGAAAGGAACCTCAGCACTCCTCTCTGCAGCTACGGGGAAATTCCCACTGCAACACCGTCCAGCTTTTAGTTTAAGATACCATCTGCATATATTATGGAGTAGCTAGGGATACCACAGCGCACACAGTGCCCAGTCCAGAGTCGGGGACAGAGCGCCAGGCCTGGAGTCAGGAAGGCTCAACTCCATGAGTTCAGTGGCCTTAGACACTCACTAGCTGTGTGATCCTAGTCAAGTCACATAACCCTGTTTGTGTCAGTTTCCCTATCTGTTAAATGAGGAGGAGGACACGGCAAACCACCCCAATGTGGTCACGGAAGAGTCAGATACAACTTCAAAGGCAATAATAACAACAGCAATGTTAATTAGTAAGATCATCGCTATCACAGGCTAACGGTAATAATTATGGGGATACACCTGTGATCTCACCGGCACATGGAATCCCCAGGTGAGGAAGGCTGGCACCTTCCCTGCAACTTCTAATCTCAAAGTGCTGCCCAGAGAAAGTCCAGTGACTTGCCTCAATCAGTCACACTCTAGATGGCAGAGCTAAGACACGAACCCAGATCTTCTGTTTGGAGGGTGACCTCTGGCTTCTCTGTGTTACAAAGAGTTTACCGAGCGCTCTCAGGCTTGTAAAGACCTTAACACAGATTAACCTGTGGACCCTTACAACCCAGTGGGATGGGCGCTATTATTTTCATTTCACAAACGAAAGATCAGAAGATTAGGTGGCTTGACCAGAGTCACAAAGCTCAGTAAGCAAGAAGGAGGATTCTAATTTGGTCTTCTGGACTACAATTTCTTTTATTCTTTTCTTGATTATGGATCACATACTCTGTATCTACTCCAAGCACACATTTCTCAAGGGATATGAATGAATTAATGAATGATAAAGCTTTTATTAAGTACCTATTTGCTAGGCACCGTGCTCAATGCTGGATACAGAAATACAAAAGTGACGCTGGCTCTCTTCACCAGGAGCCTATGTTCTGATTAATGCTCACCAATGGGCTAACAGTAAATGAGGGACAGGGACAAAGAGAACTTTGTCTGGAGAATAACAGAAATAGTCAGTGGAGCTCTATGGTAACTGAGGGTCACACTTTCCAGAAGCAATGGTGGAACTGATCTGATGACTGACCCTAGAACAAGAACCAAAACACGGGGGTGGGTGATTCTCTTGAGATTCAGTTGAGAAGATGCCAGTACAGGTGAAGACAAGGGAAGAGGAAGAGAAGGCAAATGACAAGATGACCCCAACTTCCTTAGCAAGGGACAATATCAATCCTGTCTTATGTGGCCCTTCTGTGTGGAGCCTCTCCTCACCACTTCTATCTCTCAAATCCTTAATATTTTCTTCTTTCATGCAGTGTCTGAGGAAGACACAAGCCTTCTCTTCTTCATATCCAAACTCTCCCCTCTTGTGCCCTTATCAGGGCCTGCCCACTCTTCCTCTAACTTGCCCTGCAGATCCTCAAGGTGCCTCGATCTCCCCCATTCTGAGAAAACTTTCCCTTGACCCAACCACTTGCATACACTCTTGCTCTATAGCCATTCTCCATGATGCCTAGATGAAGTTGTCTCCACGGATTATTTTCACTTCCTCATACCCAACTCATTTCTCAACTCCTTGCAATCTGTCCCTTCTTAGGTCATCAATGATTTGAAACTGCTGAATCCCAAGGTCTTTTCAATTAATCATTCTCTGGATCTTTCTCCAGAATCTGACCCTGTTCACCACTTAAAAATACTGTGCCTTCCTTGACACTCTGGGACCCCACTTTCTCTTAGTTCTATGGTCTAGATTCCTCTTTTTCACTCTCTGAATTGTCAAACCAAGATACTCTGTCTCTTAAGCATGGATACATCCCAGAGCACTGACTGCCTACTTCTCATCTCGGAAATCTTACTAACATTTCATATCGGATATCTTGAAGGCAGAACTGGCTTTCTCCTGACACCCAAGCTGCTTGGAGTTGTCCTCACTCTTCACTCACCCTTATCCCTCACATGTGATCAGTGGTCAGGTCTTATTGATAACTTTTGAACTCTATCCCTTTCCTTCTACCCACAGAGCCACTTTAATTTGAACTCTCATAACTTCTTGCCTGGATTCGTGTACTAGCCTCCTAGCTAGGACATCAAGAATGAGAGTTACTTTTGGTCAGACATATCTGTGTGTATCTTTCAAACTGTACCATATAGGCAACTGCTCATGCTAACTACACACAAAGAAAACAATGAAGCAATTTATTTTTTATGAGATTTTATTTTTCCACATTATAGATCAAAGGAATGACTTCCTTATAGTGTTGTTTTAAAAATATAAAACTTAACCTTAACTGACCTCTCTGATAGTATCAAACTACTGTCTTTACAGCTAAAAACTTTGAAAATATGAAAAAAATTGAAAATAAAAAATAGAAGTGTAATATTTTATTTTCAGGAAGGGAATGAGGGTTGAAAAATAGGCAAATATAACATATGCTAAAAACATGGCCAAAATCTCTAAAAAACAAAATGAAGCAAACAAAATTCTAAATGAACGATTCAAATTCCTGCCATGAAATGCCTTTTGCTTTCATCACAGATACAGATTTCAAACCTGGCAGCCTTTTAAACCCAAAGGCGGTATTACTGAAATATTACTGATTTACTTGGCAGTAAATGAGAAACTAGTCTTACTTGAAGTTAGCAAAGGCAAAGCACATTTTTTCTAGTTAAACATTAACTCTTGAAAGGAACACAAGGAAATTCTTCTTTTAAGTATGTAACACAACAGCCCTACACCAAATATTACTGATATACGCATTAATAAGCAATCTAATTCATGCCAAAAAATCTGTATTTTCAGTAAAGGAGCTGTTGCCTAAAATATCCAGGCTCAATTATGCAAACAAAACAAGGCTGGCACAGGAGAGGCATCTAGCAAATGCTTGCTGAATTAATGAATGCAAATATACTATACCAAAATAATTTAGCAAATGAAATTAACAGGTCTGACACTGCAAATTTAATGTAATGAAAGTTTTTCTTCATTCAGCTAATTCAGCATTTTCACATCTGGAAACTGGGCAACACTTTATTCTCTATGTACTAAGGAAATCTATTCTTGATCTTGAATCCTACAAGGAAGCTCAAGCTTCTAAAAGTCTGGGGTGAGATGGTAGCATATTCCAAGTATAGGAGAAAGACATTCTGTTCAAAAGAAACCAGTGAATAATAACTATTTGACATGGAAAATGAAATGGAGAAGAGAGAGGGTGGATACAGGAAAACTAGCCAAGAAATTATTGTAAGAATTTAGGCAAGAGGGGTCCAAGGCCTGATTTGTGGAAAGGAGGTCAAATAAAGCAATTTTATTCATGACAGTGAACCATACTATTTCCAAATTAAGGGGACAAAAGTGAAAGTACTGCCATAAAATTACTGAATTACAAACAGAAGTGTTAAGGCTCTGAACAGAGTTATTATCTTTGATTTCATATGTATAAACCATCAATACATTCTCAGCTTTGTAACAAAGGATATCAAAGAATGTTACTGTATTCAGTGGCCTCCAAGGTGCTGGAAAGTCTTCACATAATGTAGCCTGAAAAAAGCAAAGCTCTGTATATGCAGGAATGTGGTCTGACAGCTAAGGCATTAACTTGCTATGGAGGAGTTTCAGGCTCAGGGAATTCCTAAACCCCATCTCTAGGACACAGACCAAAACTAGGAGAAGCCCTCAAATTTAGCCTATAGCAATAGTTCTTTCTCAAAATGTGGTCCCAGGACCAATAACCTTTCAGGGGGTATATGAAGTCAAAACTATTTTATAATAATACTAGTATATTTAAATTTCAAATATGGTTATAATGAAAGCTATAGTCCTAATAAACAAAAGCTCTCTGGAGGGGTCCTCCAATAATTTTAAAGAGTATATAATTGTCCTGAGACCAAAAAGTTTGAGAACCAATGCCTAGACCAGGGGTGAGGAACCTAATAGCCTCAAGGCCATGTGTGGCCCTCTAGGTCAAGCACAGCCCTTTGACTGAATCTAAACTTCACATATCCAATTCCCTTAATAAAAGGATTTGTTCTGTAAAACTTGGGACTCAGTCAAAAGGCCACACTCAAGGACCTAGAAGACCACACATGGCCTTGAGGTCACAGGTTTCTCACTCCTGCCCGAGACCATAACTAGTAGAAGATTTGCCTAGAGATTCATTTTCTATAAAATTTTTCTTGTCAGAAAAATACAGTTTTAGGACACAAAGGTTTCATTATTTAACTCACAAAAAAAATCTGCCCTGTGGAAACATTCTATAAAATTAAGCTGAATTAAAGATTTATTGACATTAGGAGTTTTGAAAACATAGTATTTTGCTTAACAAGGCAGAATTGTACTATGGGAGAAATATGGGTTCTAGAGACAGAGGACCTGGGTTTACAATTGGCTCTCTGACACTTACTACATCTAGGGGACCTTAAGAAATCTGCCTTGGCCTCAGTTTCCTCATGGACTACAAAAGTTTCTGAGGTCTTTTTCAGTGTCTCTACATAGTTGCTCTAAAAAAAGTTATTAAATATGAAAAATTATCACAAGGATTAAGAAAGGATCTATAAAACTATAAAAAAGAAACTTGTATTTCATATCTTATTTTAACAGAATTTGAAAAATATAAATTTTTTAATCCAACTATTTTTGCTTTTATTCTATTTTTTTTAAAAAAACCAACTTTGTAGTCTAGTTTGTTCAAAGTGAAAAAATGTTAGTTCTACAGAGGGAAGATTTTATGCATTTATTAATCTCCTACTGTGTGCCAAGCACTCTGCAATTATTATGTAATTTGATCCTCACATCAACCCTGTGAAGTAGATGTCAAAATTATCTCCATTTAACAAAGAAACTAAGGCAGACAGAGCTTAAGTGACTTGCCCAGGATTACATTTTAGGCTTGATTTTAAGTAAGGTCTTCCTTGCCTCTAGATTCAGCACTCTGTGCACTGTGGTGCCACCTGGCTGCCTCTAATCTATGCTGTATACATATAAATATAGCCCAGTAAATTATGTGTCAAAATTCAGAAATATCTTAAATATTGGAACAATAATGTGGTCTCATTATTTAGAAAAGAAAATTTAAATCAAGTAATTAATACTTTGAGTAACTGAATCCAGGACAGAATACTTAAGGTTCATTCAATCCAAATTTATCACCTAGTTAATATCCTGGTAGCAGTTATCTACTCTCCACAGGGCACCCTTTCCTTAATAAGTTCAGATCTTGGTTCACAATTTCCTCTCTATTCCAAGTTCTCACTTCACACTAAGACCTTCAACATAACACGCTGGCATTCCCTCAAGTATCCTAAATGTCCAGTTTCTCAACACACTCAACCTCACTGACCTACTCCTCCACTTCACTTCAGTTACACATGAGATGGTTATCTCCTTGGACCTGCCATCCTTCACGAGTCTATACTTTTATGCCCATAAATTCAAATTCCTTCATCCAATTATGATCTTTTATCATTCCATCTTTTCCCTTTGCTGCACAATCCCAAAACTCAATCTTAGTCTTCATCCTTTCATTTCTTGGTTCTTTTCCATTTCATTGTCCCTGAACTAGTTATACTTTCATCCTTCCCTTAGCTTAGAGGCCCTTTGCTGAATCTATTCAACTCAGATACTATCTCTTATGAGTGAGTCCCTTGTCCCCTCATCCAACAACAAATCATGGCTTGCCAAATCACAACCTTGGACACTTCTCACCATCTTTCTCCCTCCTCCTATTTATGATCTGTTAAACAGAGCTACAGAAAACCACAGAACAGTGCTAATTGGGTCCACAAAAAATTTGTGAGATCTAATCTTACCTGGGTTCCCACTTCAACAAAGCAATCCTTTTACAATCCATGGCTATTACAAACTTTTTCATCCCTCTTTAAGGCTCCAATGACCCCCATCTTCTCTCACCTTCTCAGCTAAAGACCCTGCGCCTCACAATTCACCATTTCCCAAGAATGAATTCTCCTCCGCTCTTATCTCTCATTACATGTTTCTTCCTCTACTATCTTCTCCTTTGCTTATGGGACATGATAAGGTCCCCCTTCCCTCGCCTTGTCAAGTTGCATCATCTCCAGCAATACTATCATGCTGTAAGAAATGATGAAGGGAAAGGTTTCAGTGAAACCTGGGAAGATTTGTAAGGACCAACACAAAATGAAGTGAGCAGAATCAAAAGAACAATTTATACAAAAACAGTAATAATGTAATGATGAAAAACTGTGAAAGACTTAGGAACTCTGACCAACACAACCAATCATAATTCCACAGGGCTCATGATGAAACATGCAACCCCCATCTGCAATTAGGGAGGTGATGGTCTCAGTACACATTGAGGCATATGTTTTGTTTAGCTTTTGGGCATGGCTAATGCAGGACTCTGTTGTGCTGAAATATACATCTTTGTAACAGATTTTGTTTTCTGTAGTTTCACAGTGGGGGTGGACAAACTGGGAAGAGAATTCAAAGTTGAAAAGAAAGTAGAATTAAATTTTTTAAAAGATCATCTCAAATAGATGGCATTCATTCTCATTTTAACTCTCTCCAGAAGGAAAAGATCTCCCTATCTACATGACCCCTTTCTGGCTGCCCATAAACACCTATATTGAAAAAGCCCTTACTTGAGCTAACTATCCCTGCTAGATCTTACCTCATCTGTCTTCTCCTTTTGGCCGAATTTCTTGAGAAAGCTTGCCTACTCCATGTAACCACTTCCTTTCCCTTTATTCAATCTTAAGGCATCTTCAAACTTACTTCTGACCTCATCACAAAAGAAACTGCTCTTTACAAACTGCCAAGGATCTGTTTACTGCAAAACTGAATGGCCTTTTCACAAACCACATCTTTACTGACCTCTCATACTCCTTGGGCAGTGTTGATCACATGCTGGTCTTAATTAATCTCTTCTCTCTGGGTTTTCCTGACCCTGCTCTCACTTTTTTCCCTCCCTCCTGCCTGACCACTCCTCCTCAGTCACTTCCCTCGATCTTCAACAAGGTAATGCCTATTAACCAAAGGGCACCCCCCCCAATTAACAGAGCCCAAAGACTCTGTCTGGGTCCTGGGTCCTTGGTGATTTCATCAGGCTTCATGGGTTCAACTACTCTACCTTTAAAGATGAATCCGAGATTTACACATCCAACTCTTAACTTTTCTCTTGCACGCCACTCTCTAATTACCAGTTAGCTTTAAGACATCTAGAGGTGGATATCCAACAATTATCTCAGGCTCAATACAAATAAAATAGAATTTCTTATCTTCTCCCACCCAAACCCTTCTCTCTACCAAACTTTCCTGTTGTTGTCTATGGCACTACCATGCTCCCAGACACCCAGAATCCCAAACTCAGTATTATCCTCAATTGTGTTCACCTCCAATCCCATATCCAACATGCTGCTAAGTCTTGCCAGATCTACTGCCATAAAATCTCACTTACACAAGTTGAAAATCCTCATGATCTTTAGTGTGAACTACTGCAAAAGCTTCTAATCTCTCCCTATTCCAATTTATTCTTCACTCACCTGCCAAACTGATTTTCCTAAGGCATAAATATGACTGTATCACTGTTCTTCATGCCCTCAATAAATTACAATAGCTCCCTATTATCTATACAATCAAATATAAACTCCAGTGTTTGGCTTTTAAAGCCTTTCCTAAACCTAGTTCCTTTCCACTCTGTCAGTCTTCACAGTTTTTACTCCCTATACTCTCTACAATCTGGACACACTGGGCTTTTTGCAGGTCTTCACATATCACGATCTATCTCCTAACTCTTTGCCTTTTCACTAGTGGTCCCTCATGTATAAATTGCTCTCCCTCCTCACCTTTGCCTCCTACCTACCTTAAAGATTCAGCTCAGATCCCATCTTCTGAAGAAGGACCTCTCCATCCAGCCCTTTGGCAGTGTCTTCTTCTGAGATTACCTTCCAGTTATACTACTCTATCTTGCATATACAATATTTTTTTTGGTTTATTGTTTCCTACCCCTATTCCTGCTCAGAATGCTTGTTTGGGCAGCAGCTATTTTTTAAAAAATTTTTCTTTGAACCAAAACTTGGCATTCTTCCTGAAACACAGTAAATGCTTCATAAATGTTTATTGGTTGATTGCTTCCTATTCCCCAATCACCACTCCTCCTTCCCCGGAAAAGTTTTCTCCTGTAATATATTAAAAACAGTCAAACAAATATATGCATAGGTCATGTCTGAAAACATGTATTATAAACCTACAATCCAGGGACCCATTGGCCATAGTTTTTCCTAATCCCTGTTATAGTCCATTAATTTTGTGCCAAGAAGCATCTCACATAGTGGCTGGGTCACAGCATTGATCATACTTGTATCATTGTTTTGCATTTCAGTTATGTAGTTACTATATGAACTGTCCTTCTGGTTCTACCATCACCAACACCAAATGCTGACGAACACCCACTATTATATCAGATGAGAGAGCCTAACATAGGCAGGCTGCCTGAGAAAGAGGCAGAAAGCAGGATGCACTAGGTGCATCAAATCATCATCTCCTCTAAAAACTCAAGGGAAACAGCTTAGGAGTCCAGGGAGCAAAAGACCACTGATTCTAACTGTAACTCAACAATTACCAAAGATAAGAGTTTGCAGAGATAACATCTGACAAAAACCTGACTCTACAGATTTTACAGCCAAAGAGCCAAAGCTACTGAAGACTTAGAAGTCCCTGGGGACCAAAGCCCCTGACACTGTCAAATAGTTGAGTATTAGAAATAGACATGGGGCTCCTGTAAGTGACATTGAAAAAGATACATCATTATTGTCATCATTTGCTTCACTCTAAGAATTTTTAATTCACTCTGGGCTTTCCAATCGGATTTGCAGTTTAAACTTTCTAACGTGTAGTCTCTGCTGTTTGAATATCAGACTACAAGCTCCTTGAAAGCGAAGACCTTCTCACTGTTCTATTCATATCATCACTTCTATGTACATCACTCACTTGTATCATGTAGCATAGTGCCTGCCACACAGAAAGCATTTAATAAATACTTGATGATGGTTTTGCTGACTCCTCTTATACTCCCATTAGCGGTATTGTTGGGTCACAAGTTTAGTGACTTTGAAGGTAGAATTTTCCAACCAGTTTTATGAAATATTTGTATTTATATATATTTTATTTATATTTTCTGGTTTACAGGACAGTGAGTTATTGAGTTCCACTGTTTCTGATTCTTCTTTGTCTAATCTGTTTCACTGATCTACAAATATATTTTTTATCCCAATGATTTTGATGACTGATGCATTATAATACAGGTTGAAATTTGAGAAGATAAGAGGCAATGAGAAATCCAGAATGACCCCTAGGGTTGTGAACCTGAGGAATTGGGAGGATGGGTGTTGCCCTTTATAGTAACAGGGATGACTGGGGGGGGAATGGGCGAAATTTCTGAGAAAAGATAATGAGAATTCAGTTTTGGACATATTCAATTTAAAATGTCTGTCTGTCTGCAACCTGTCACCCTTTTCCTTTTTATGGAACTGTTTAATCCATTCACATTAAAAACTATAAGAATTAGATTTATATGCATTTTTTTTGCAAATTAGGATTCTCCCCTCTTCCTTTGTATTGACCCCACTTTGTTTCTATAGTTATTTAGGTATTAAACTGGACTATCCAGTTGTCTCGAGTATATATACATATCCTATTGCACACCTAATATATCCCTTTTACTACCAACCAAGAAACAGTCATTTTAATTCTTCATAGACTAGTTGTGGTTCATGACTTGCATCCATACAATTCATAGGAGGGAAAAATTACATCTTCTAGGAAGTCAGGAAAATCTTCTGAGACTAAATGCCATTTGAAAGTAAACTTTTTTTTTAAAAAGCATGGTAGAAAGCAGCAGAGATAGGCATAGTAATAAAAAGAACTATATGAACAAAGGCATTGGGGGAAGAGAGAATAATTTGTTAGGGAAACAGGAAATAGGCTATTTTGGTAGCTTGAATAAAAATAATGCTATGTACATGATAATATAATTATCAAAAAACTTTCAATGGATCCTAATTATTATAGAATAAAACCCAATTTCATTAACCAATCATTTAAAACCCTTTACAGGGAAAAAAAAACAGACTTGAGTCTTCGCCTTTATCTCTCAAATACTAAGCAGAGTGCTTTGCACATATCAGGCTAATAGATAACTCAATCAATAGGCCTGCAAGAAGGCTGTAATTAGGCAAATTAACAGCTAATTTACATTAATTTAGGTGGAATTAACTATTTGGGATTCAGAGTCTTCAATCTATACAAAGAGAGGGATGGACTAGGATTTCTAAGTGGTTAAACATATAATATTGAATGGTTTAGGGAAAATTATACTCCAGGTTTTACCACAACTTTTTTTTTATTATTATTCTGTTTTAATCAAAACGGCTACCTATACTTAACTATTATGTCTTATTGGGGAATTTTATCTTTTGTCTTTGTTCTTGAACCCTATAAATTACAAATCAAAAATGTTTTTGAATAGAGAGATTTTCAAAGACAGAATCTTTAATTCCTTTGTGTTTTCTCTTTTTTGAGCAAAAGTGCTTACTATTAATTTAATCAATAAATTTGTCTCCAGTAGTTTTTGCCTAAAATTCAAGGATTCTCAATTTTCTTTCACATTATGAAGTTCTATTTGCTGCTTTACTTTAAAATCTTACATTTACTTGGTTTATTACTCAAATTCACTAGACATCTAGGAATATTAAGTATTTCTCCTGTCTTAGCCTACATATTTTTCATGAATTATTTTTCTATCTTCAATTTTGTGAATCTCTTTTAATTTTTGTAATTTCTACTTTCGTTGAGTTTATGATTTGTTGCTTTTTCTAGTTGTTTTAGCTGCATGCCTATTTTGTTGATGAAATCCTTTAGTGATAACAATTTTCCTCTAAAGACATCTTTAAATGTATGCCCAAGGTCATCATAATGGTCTCATAAATAGCACTGAACCCTAGATTTGCTCACTGTCCAAGTGAGTTTATTCTATTTCCTGTTGCTTCCCAGCTATATGCACTACCTTCCACATCTGTATTGTTTCCTAAAGAGTACTAGAAGCTACTTGCTAGGTTTCTTTTAATGGTATCATCCATAATAGATTTAAGAGCTACAAATTAAGTACCTTAAGAGTTCATCTAGATGGTACCTTATTTTACAGTTAATGACTCAAAGCAAGAATTTGTGCCCTTGCCTATTTTCATACAAGACCTATCACTGTCTCCTGTGGCTCATTTGCTTCTGCCTAAATCAGCCCAAATAATGAATTTGCATCCTTATCTCATCTGAAAATGGTTCTACAGAAACTGAGATCCAGATTCATTAACTTGCCCATGTCCTACTAAGTTAACTAAGAGTCTGTGACAGGTTTTTGAGCCCTGAGCATTCCTAACTCCAAATCCAAAGCTCTTTCCGTTCTTCTGCTGCTGAGTGGGCAGGAGTTTTAATTGGTTCTTGAGGCTTTCCTAAATACAAACTCCAGGAAGAGAATTCACTGCCTGGTTTTTCTGCTGTACACCAACTGCCTCCTGAATTCCTTTACACATTTTCAACAATAAGTGAGATCAGTTTTTTTTCCCTTTTGGTTCCAGTGATAGAGCTCTAGACTGTTGCTTACTGACACCTGTGCTTTGGTATCTTTTATTTCCCCAGAGCATTTTCCATGAATGCCTCCCTGGAAGATCCAGATTCAACCTCTGCAAGTTTTTATATAGCTCCAAGCATTCAGAATTTCTTGGTTTTTTCCCTTCCAAATTTATTAATTTTCTTTGTTTATCATTTTCAACATTCAGTTCCTTAAGTTTTAAATTTTCTCCCCCTCCCTTCCCAAGATGGCATACAATCTTATATGGTTTCTACACACACATTCCTATTAAATATATTTGCACACCAGTCATTTCTTCTCTTCAGGAGTAGTGAGAGTAGTAGTTAACAGCTGGCATCACAGAGCTTTTTAAGGTTTATAAAGTGTTTTACCTATAGGTTGTTATCTCCTTTGATTCTCACAATATTCCAATAAGGTAGCTTTTAATATTATTGTATTTTACCAATAAGGGAAAATGAGGCTGGGAGAGCTGAAGTGACTGCTCAGGCTTAAATAGCTATCAAGTGACTGAGGCAGGATTTGAACCCAGGTATTCCTACAGTGCTCTATCTACTATACAACTGAGTTGACTCTTCTCTTATGTTCGTACCATTTGTTGTAACTCTAGCTTTGATTCTTTCTTTCTACAAATCTTTTTTTTCTTCTTGTCTACCTCATTGGCTTATTTCTTTTGTACCATTAAAGACAGAGGAGATTTCCTCAAGCTAAGGAAATTAGTTTTTATTTTAATTATACAGTTGGTGATGGCCAGTAGACAGAAAAGCAACACAGTGCCTCTAAAGTTACTTGGCTAATTCTAAGTACAAAAAATGCTAGAATTTTAGTTCTTTTGTAGCACCTTTTGAAAACACTTGTTACTATGCCAAGACAATTCTCTGAAGTGTCTAGGATTCAGGTCTTGTCTGCCACTGTCTTATCTAGTTATCCCTGACTATATACTAAATGGCCCATTATAAGTAATCAGGTATTTGATTAAATCTTTCTAGGGTCTTTATAAAGTTTGTGCCTGTATGTAAAAAGTAGGTAATTATAAACACAAGTCAAGATACTGAAAAGTAAAATAAAAATATAGCTTCCATTTGCTTCTTCCTTTCCTAATTTCATTTCTCAGAAACTCTCCAGCTCCTTCTAAGCTTCTAATATCTAACTGTATTTACTTTAAAATTATCTTAACATGAACTTAAAATTTCATTAGACTGGCAGGACTATACATAAACATACATAAATTATGAAAAGCTAAGATGATGGATGAATTAGAGATCCTAACAAAGCCAAGTGAATTTTACATCCCAAGACTCATTATTAACATAAAACTATGAAAGATTATATCTTACTCAAAAAGAATCAAAACTGATAATAAGTGTTGGTACAAACCAAAAGTTTACAGGAAATAAGTTCCCAAATGTTCTCAAGGCTTCTGTGCTTATCTGCCTATTGGTGGCAGTTGGTCACAACATGCTGCTGGTGGTGATCATTAGATCAAGGTGGGCCCCTTCCTCAACAATGACAGGATTTCTCCTTTTATGCTGGCTGAGGGGTTTGAGCTCTAGTGGTTTGGGTTCAGGGAACTGGGCTGTCTCTAGGAGGGACTGAGAAAAGATGGTGGTTGTCAAAGTGGTTGCCTGGCAGCACAAAGCTGGCTGCCTCCAATCCGTCAGGGTGTTTTCCTGCTTCAGCAAACTTGGTTTGCCTGCCCTGTGTTGTTTCCTTTCTCATTTTATGTACTTTATTCATCTGAAAATGATATTCTGGAAAGGCTTTATCAGATTGCTAAAGAAGTTTATACAGAAATGTCCTGGTAAATATTTGAAAACTAGCTCCTCTCAAAGGTAAGAAACTCTTTTAGATCTACTCTGTATTACTCACATTTTCTACATCACTTTCTTAAGTCTAGATCAGTGCAAAGGGCAAAATCTTGCAGCTTTTGGCCTGCCAACCAAAAAAGGTTTTTACATTTTTAACTACAATAAAAGCTATTTAAAATTACATGCTGGCTTCACTGGCCATACAAAAACAGGTCTCAGACCAGAAGCTGTCTAAAGTTCACAATAAAAAAACCCTAAACAAAGCCCTGGATTTGTAAGGTTTGCCTTCTGCTGATTCTCAGGGTTGTCAATGTTTATGCTGACAATTTATCCACTGTTTTGAGCTGGTCCCAGGACACAAAGACATTAAGAGTCCCAGATCTAGAAGAGTTTTGTCCACTGATCTAAAAGGTAAATAGAACATTTAAACATAGGGAGAATTAAACATAGAGAGACAACTACTTAATAATCTTAATTTCCATTTGCCATATGATTCAAAGGGCAATGACATGATCCACTTATGAGGATCCTCACAGTGGTTGGGTGAAGTAATCCTCTTTGTGGAAAGGAGTAAGGGCTAACTATGATCCAAGGAAATGTAAATCAAAGACTGCATCAGCTCAGAAACCAGGTATTCTTTGGAGTTCTGCAATGCTACGGCGTACAGTGTACGATGAAGGAAGTTGGAGAGGGCATAAAGGATGGGGGTAACAATGACCTGATGACACAACAGAGCCCCATAAATTCATTCTTTTACATCAGAATGATCATTCCTATCACTGTCCCCATGTTAAAGTCATAGCAGTCACCTGCCAAAGACAGCAACTATGCCATGTTAGTGAAGACTAGTCACTAGAAAAGACTCTCAACATTGAAGTAAAGGAGCTGTGGGAATAGTACTAGACCTTTTGCTGCTGGGAGTAAGTGGGTGTACTTTCTGGGGCCTCAGTTCACTTATGATATAATTAAAGAGTAAGATTTGATGACATTTATGATTCTTTACAGCTTTAAACCTATGATTCAAGATTTTCTTTTTCTAAATAATGGAGAACCAATTCTATAGACTGCTATTTACAAAACCTGAGAAGAAGCCCACTCCAAGGCTGGAACTATCTGCTCAGCAGAAGGCAGAAAGATACCAGGGAGGAGTTTCACTATTAAGGCTTTCCAATGCCTGAACTGTGACATCACAACTCTATTATATCAAGATGGTGTTCCCCATTAGGGTTCAAAGAAATTAACCTGAGCAAGTGAAATTATAGAAAACATCTGAAGACTCAGTTGTAACATCACACAAGCAGATGTTTTTTCCTAGAACTTGTATAAATGTTTTGATGAAGCCTTTTAAATCAGAACACATGGTAGACATGGCAACTGCCATTTCTGGACAGGAAAAAAAATGGAAATCAACACCCATCATCTACATTTTCTATGGACTGCTGTTTTTAGCTACTTCAATTACAATAGTAGCAAAATGGAAATCCTGACCAGTTCCAAGTACAACAAGATGGATGAATAGGTATGGGAAATGCTTGCAATGGAAAAATCAATTCATTAAACAAAGGATTTTAACATATCAAACTTTAGAATTTGTTTTTTTTAAAATACGTTACATGAACAAACAATATAAAATCATAAGACCACTCAATAACAAGAAAAAAAGCTGAACATTTAAAAACAATTATTGAACTGTAACTGCCATTTATTGTTGAAAATAAGAATTAATGAGGTTTTGACAATGTAAATTCAAGAGTAAGCAGGAAACAAAGAGAGTAAAAAATCATAATTAAGAATTTATCTTTATACTTAAGCATCTGTGATATCTTAATATACTGTGTAACTCAAGATAATCCAATTTTACAAAACACAATAAGTTTAAAAAAAACTTACAACATATTTCTTAAACAATCTTGAAAATTTGAAAAATGAAAAGACTTAAGATCAGTAATTTCATTTTTGTGACCATTTAAACAAGTCAAAAGGGAAGTTCAATGATTTAAAAATGTACCACTGATACCTCTTTAGGAGGGAGAAGAGGAGAGATAGGGAAAGAAGGTAGGCTATACTGAAACAAAAGATATCAATCAAAATCAATTTGAAATTGAACCACCTGCTCTGAGGCTCATTCCACTCCTACTGGATTCCATTCAGTTCCTCAGAGTAAGTGGCTACCCTCTCTCAGAACCAGAGGGAGACCCAGGGGATTGGGAAGTACCTTAACACTATCATTCATGAACCCAGACTAGTGTACTTCCCCCAAGACTATCAGGTGAAAATCAATTTTGTCACAAAGCCTGTGAAGCTTTTCAGCTGATGGAAAGATAGGAAATCCTATGCCTACTATGTAGGACTATCAAAGGATGAAACAAGGTTGGTCTGGTATTACCTGTCTTCATGAAGTTGTCTTGGATCTTTGTGATTCGAACTCTTATCTCAAATAATATGTTTTAGGACTTTACGAAGAACAGCAGTCAAATTTACTGGTCTATAATTTACAAATTCTATTCAATCCCCCTTTTCTGAAATCATAACAGTCATCCCTTTTCAAAGCTCTAAGTACCCTTCTTTAAAAGAAAAGTGAAAACAATGCTCAATCATTTCCATCTAGTCTTTCAATAGCTTAGGATATCTAGGCTAGGTGATGACCTCAACATTTTCTCTTCCCATTTTCTATCTTACTGAGGAGGGATAGGAATTCCCCCTTAAGCCATTTCACTCGGTCCTACCTAATTTAAAAACAAACAAAAAACATTCCATTTAGCACTGAAAACTGAAATAAAATTTAATTTGAACGGCTCTGTACTCCTGTACTCAGTTGTCATTTTCCCAGATGGTCACTTTCCAAGTTTTTTTGATATTTCCCTTTTCCCACATTAACTAATAATCTCCAAATCCCTTTTATTAATTTTAGCTTCCATCACCATCCTCTGCTCATTCTGAGCTTTAGCAAAACTAATAATATTTTTGTAAGACCATCTTACCATCTTAATTACTCAACCTCTGTCACATCACAAGTCCTTGATTCTACTTTCTACACAAGCCTTTTGAAAATTTAAGTTGGATGACAACTCCCCCAGACATACAAATTAGGCTCTTTAGGTAATATTCTTTTTTTTTTTATCTTTGCACAAATGTTTTTTCTTTGAGACTTCAAAATTTTAATCTTGAATGCTTTCCAACCTAACCAGGCTAACTTTCCCCACAGAATTTTACTTCTTAACTTAAAAGATTTCTTTGAAATCTTGTCTCCCCAAATCAAGGATATATGCAGAACTCTTCTGCTTTAATAGAAATTCTGAAGTGGAATGGTTCACTTCTTCCCACTGTTCACCTTATTTTCACATCAGCAACATTTCTGTTAGAGTTGAGTGAAATCAGAATATAATTTGCCCTTGCTTGTTCTAAACTGTGTATATCTTTTGACACCCTGCACACATAAGTGCTTAATAAATGCTTTTGGCATACCAACAACAATTAGAAACTGAAAGTTAGTTTGTTCTAAATATATTCTCCCCAATGGATTAAAAGTGAACCCTTGGATGCTAGTGAACAGAGGTGGCCTCAGACTCAGGATAACCAGGACAGCCAGTGAAGGGCTCAGGGCCCGAAGCCTCTCTCTATGCCTGTCAACAGTGGCTCAACGGCCAATCTGCACTCAGAAAGGTAGTTTCTGGTAACTGTGAAATCACATATCTGGTTCAAATCATTCAATGATATTTAATTTCCTGTTTTAGTGTATGAAGTGGTTTACTCTTAAAGACAAGAAGAAAAAAGAAACCAATTTGCTAAGAAAATAAGATTTACTCTATTTACTGAAAACTGAATTCTCTGTGAAATAATGTTATAATAACTTACCTTTCTTAATAAGCTCTGAAAGATGGTCATGTATGAATCATAGTAAAGTGATCCCCACCAAAAACAAACAAAAAAAGCCCCACAATGAATTGCAATCAAAAACTTTAAAACAAGTACTTCTTTTCCCTTCCAAATGTAAAACATAACTGCAATAAGAAATTCTAAGAAGCATGTCACCCAATCAGTTGAGCTCTCAGCATCCCTTATTATTTTCTACTTTTTCCCACTTTTACGTAAACTTTATTTTATGAACAGACTATAACTGAGAGCCAGATTTAGCAGATTTTTGTAGCAGAATGATACATGAGAAGTTTTAGAAAAGAATGGCAATTTTTTGAAGATTCAATCAGATACTTAAGAAGTGTTAGCATTATGGGATTGTTATGTACAACCTAAAGGATGGAGCTACATGAACAAATTTATTTCTTGTAAGTTAATAAATAACTGACAATCTTATTGGAATATAAAAAAAAACTTACCAGTGTAGGCCACTGTACTTATTTAATCTCTGATCCGAGTATAGCTAGGATCCTTCCTTCTTGCCCAAATTAATTGGTAGTCCAACAAGAAAGCAATAAAATCTTCATAAACTTGAATTCACTCTTGCTTCTCCCATTCAATATCATCAAATTCGACATATATCTAGGGAAAAGTTACATAAGCAAAGTGAAAAAAATTTATTATCAGTTTTTCATAAAATACAATATATGAAAATGATTAAACAGTAATTTCTTCTAAAATTAGTATTTACCATACATACGCAACTAGATTTCCTTTGACATCAATTTTTTTTTAACCAAGAACAAACAAGATATAATTCAGTAAGAAATGCAGGCCAGTAAAGATTCAATTCAAACTCTTACAACTTTTACATTTACATTGTTCCTGAATGTTTAAAGAAATGAATTCGGCAGTGATCACCCTAAAATGCTAGAATGTTCACTTTATAAAGTATGAGTCTGATATCTCAATCATGATGTGAGGAAAACCTTGGGTTGTTCTTAAAAGCTATGTTGACTGCTCAAAATCTCTGGTCGATCCTGTCCACTGCTTAGCCATCAAGAACAGACTGCTCTTTCCAAGATCATTATATAGAGGAGCTTGTCACCAGAAGATTGAACAACAGGGAATAAATCTGTCAGTGTCAAACTGTCTACATGGAAAAAGCAGCTAAAAGTGTAGCTACAGTGCCACAAAATGAAATTATAAATCCTATGAGTATTGCTGTTAGTTGTGTCTAACTTTTCCTGACCCCATTTGGGATAGCCTTGGCTAAGATACTGGAAGGGTTTTGCCATTTCCTTCTCCAGCTCATTTTACAGATGAGCAAACTGAGGCAAACAGGCACAGTGATTTGCCCAGGGTTACATAGTTACTAAGTGTCTGAGGGCACATTTGAACTCAGGAAGATGAGTCTTCCTGACTCCAGGCCAGGTACTCTATCCACTGAAGCGCCACCTATCTGCCACTTGCAGTAGTATACTGTTGATTAAAGCAAAAAGTAGACTAATACTTCCAGAAAAATTTCAACAAGTTCTAATCCTGAAATAACAAAAATTTTACAATTGTCATTCAAAATAAAACCTAGCAATAATAAAGCTAATTAAGTTAATTTATTTAAGCAGTTGCCTCACAGCTGTTTTACCTTTCACATTTACTCTCTAAAGACTAAGAAATGCAAATACAGAGGTAAATCAAGTACTCTGGACTTCAAGGGACTAGAGCGAAGAGTAGCTAAGATATCAAGCCCTTTAATGAACTAGACAGTGCTTTCTGGCTGATTTTTCCTCCTCCTCCTACTGGATCATGGCTGTGATAAATGAATGATATGGAGAGACAGAACCTAGAAAATTTGGGGTTGGGATGAATTACCTGGGTCATTCTCACCAAAGGAAAAGTAGATACATAAGGTTTTACTCTAGTAGGTATGCAAACGGAAAGATGGTGTGAGGTAATCATACTGAGAGAGGGGTTCTACCACCTTGGAACTGAAGACCAGTAACAATGAAGACCATATCCTCTGAAACAAAAGCATCAGGAGGTTCTCGACAGATAGAGGAAATATTTCTGCCATTTGGACTGAACACTGAACATGCACCATAACACTGTCTAAGACATTTATAGAGCATATAGCAATCTATCTTACCTCATTAATAAGAGGGTAAAATGAGGTTGTATCATTCAAGGAGTCTTACAAGATCATAAAATATGGAGAGCTGAGAAAATAGGTAACTTACGGAAGTGACTGTTGAAAACAAAACAAATTAATAAATTTGAAAAAATAAAAGTAAAATAAAATACATTGATAACCAGTTTGTTTCCTCTACATTTAAAAAACTTGAAAGGTTATAGAAATCTATCATGTTTTAAAAACTGCAATCTAAAGTAAATCTCCTTAAGCAACACCTTAAAGTATCTTTCTATAAGTCATCTATCTTTTCTCATTCTTCCCCATTGGTTGGCTGTGAAGAAGTGACAAAAGATATTAGATTATCAAAATTACATGAAAGTGCAAAACTTCTAAACAATAAAAAATGAAAGCACCTAGAATAAGAATAAAAGTGATTGGGTGGGGAAAAAATAAGGCTAGAGATCAGACCAGAAGTTATATTCTACAGAGAATTCCCAGTAAATCCATTTTTATAGAGAATTCTACAAATTCAAGTCAGCACCTTCTCCACAAATTAATTGTTTTAGGGAATTCTAGAGTGCTCTGAGCAATTAGGTTATGGGCCTAGGTCTTATAGCCAGTGTATGCCAGAGAAAAGACTTGAACAGATGTCTTGTATCTAAGGCCAACCTATCTGAGCAAAATACTTTATATATCTAAGACTCAGAAAAATCAAATTAAGATGACCTAATTGGCAAACTGACAAATAGGGCAAGAACTGCGAACGTTCAAAGGAAGAAAGTGTGTGTTGTTGCAGCACGAACAGAGGCAAAGATAGTGGAGGAGTTGTTTGGGTTCTTTTCCCTATACTCTCTATCAGTTCACGCATGACATTCCAGGTTTATCTGAAACCATCTCTTTTGTCATTTCTTATGGAACCATAGTATTCTACTACATTCACATACTCTAACCTATTCAGGCTTCCCAAACTGATGGGTACCTGCATAGTTTCCATTTTTTTTTTTACAACCACAGAAATAAGTGCTATAAATAATTATTGGTATGTATGTGTTTTTCTCTTTCTTTGATCTCTTTGAGAAACAGTCTAGAAAATATATCACAAAGTCAAAGGGTATGCACCATTTAGTAACTCTGGAGGCATGGTTCCAATCTGTTGTGCAGAATGGCTATTCAAACTTACAATTGTACAAACATTGCATTAATATGCCTGTTTCTCCAGTACCTGTCATTTTCATTTCTCATCTTCTGTCTCAATGAGATGGGTGTCCCCAGATTTACTTTAATTTGCAATTCTTTATTTATTGCTTATTTATTTCTTTTTTTATTTCATTGACCATTGATAACTGGAATTTCTTTTAAAACTGTCCATATCCTTTACACTATCAACTAGGAAATGGCAGTTCTATGTTTCTGTGTGTTAAAGAAGCATTCAGGTTCTTTCAATTCTTAGAGAGGAATTATAATCTCCAACATTAGTTTCTGCCATCTTTGTTTATAATAGTCTTTGCATTAAATAAATGGATATTAAAGTATATCACTTTCTTAATTTGGAGGATATCGTAAAATTTTTTGGAATATATTTCTCTATCATATTCCTCAATATTAAGAAGGAAGTTGCAGCTTTTTTCATTATAGTCTGAACTCACCATTCCACGAAGACCGCTCTCTCCAAAGTTAGCAAGATTCTTTTAATTACTAAATTCAAAGACCTTTTCTCAATGTTTACTCTTTCTTGAACTCTCTGTAGACTTTCATCCCTTTCTTTATAAACTGATTTTTATTTACATCATTAAGTATTTCCCAATTACATGTAAAAACTTTTAATAATCATTTTTTAAATTTCTGAGTTCCAAATTCTCTACTTCCCCTCTCCTTCAGAAAGCAATTTGATTTTGATTATACAAGTGAGGTCATGCAAAACATATCCATATTAACCATGTTGCAAAAGCAAACATGAACAAAATAAGAATGAAAACAACTTTTTTAAAGAATGGAAATTTTTTCACTTTTTCATAGTCTTCTTTTTGTTCTGTTTCTTCTTTCACAACATCACTAACGTGGAAATACATTTTATTTACAATATTGCACATGTATAACCTGCCGTCTGAGGGAGGGAGAAAAATTTGAAATTCAAAACCTCATTTAAAATGATTGCTGAAAACATGTAACTGGAAAAAATGAAATACTGTTTACAAAAAACCATTTACATTGATATTCATTCTGGTTCATAGCTTTCTGTTTTTGCTTTCTCTGTTTAAGTATCAGAACTCTATTTGCGTCATAAAAAGAATTTGGTAGGACTCTTTATTTTAACTATTTTTTCAAATACTTTATAAAGTATTTGGACTTAAGTGTTCCTTAAATGTTCACTGGTGGCTTGTCGAATGTTTTTTTTGAGAAACAACTTTTTAAAGTATCTTTTCTCCTTTTCTGATAATTTGAGCTACTTATATTTTAATAAATTTGCATACATTTAACATAGATTACTAGATTTATTGGCATATAACTAGGCAAAGTAGTTCCTAATAAATGTTTTAATTTCCTCTTTACTGGTAGTGAATTCACCCTTTTTCTTTCTGATACGAGTAATTTAGTTTTCTTCTTTTTAAAAAATCAAATTAACCAAAGGCTTACCTATTTTTTATCCATAAAAGCCAGCTTCCAGTTTTACTGATTCAAGTGGTTTTCCTATTTCAATTTTATTAATCTCTCCTTTGATTTTCAGGATATCCAATTTGGTGTTTAATTGCAGATTTTTTATTTGTTGTTCTAGTTTTTCTTAAAGTTGCATGCCTAATTCCTCAATCTGCTTTTGTCAATTTTATTGATGAGTATATTTAGACATAAAATTTTCCCTTATGTACGGCTTTGATTGCATCCCAGAAATTTTGGAATGTTCTCATTCTTATCATTCTTTTTAAATGAAATTACTGATTGGTTCTGTGATTTGCTCTTTGACCCACTAATTCTTTTAAGATTATTTAGCTTTCAATTAGCTTTTCTCTTATGCTTCTCCAGCTCTTTATGGTCTGAGAAAGATGTATTTTTCTGCATTTGGTTGTGAGGTTTTTATCCCAAAATATATGGTCAATTTTTTGTGAAGGTGTCATATAAAGCTGAGAAAAGGTATACTCCTTTCTATTCCCATTCAGGTTTCTCCAGAGGTCTATCATATTTAACTTTTCTAGAATTCTATCTACTTCACTTTCTTATTTGTTTTATAATCAGATTTCTCTACCTCTGACAGAAGGTAGAGGTTCCCCACTAGTATATTTTAACTATTGCCTCCTGTAATTAATTCACTTTTTCCTTTAAGAATCTGGATGCCATGCCATTTGGTGCACGTGTTTAGTATTGATATTACTTCATTATCTA
Source organism: Potorous gilbertii (assembly GCA_028658325.1). NCBI lineage: Eukaryota > Metazoa > Chordata > Mammalia > Diprotodontia > Potoroidae > Potorous > Potorous gilbertii. Next base: position 480,782,420 of record CM053769.1, read on the forward strand.
TGGTTTTGTTTAACAAGAAGTAGTTTCTGTTTCCCCTTTTAAATTAGGTCTATTTTTGCTTTTGCTTTGTCTGAGATCACGATTGCTACCCCTGCCTTTTTTTCACTTCAGCTGAAGCACAAAAGATTATTCTCCAGCCCCTCATTTTAACTCTATGTGTTTCTGTTTCAAGGATGTTTCTTGTAAACAAGATATACAGGGGCAGCTAGGTGGCACAACTAAAGCACACTGGAGTAAGGAGGACCTGAGTTCAAATATGCCCTCAGACATTTGCCACTTAATAGCTGTGTGACCCTGGGCAAGTCACTTATTTCTGATTGCCTCACCACAACAAACAAACAAAAAACCATATACATATTATCGTGTTCTGGTTTTTAATGCACTCTGCTGTTCACTTCCACGTTATAGGTGAATTCACTTCCACGTTATAGGTGAATTCACTTCATTCACACTCAAACTTATGATTATTAACTGTACATTTCCCTCCATCCTATTTAGATTGTTCATTCTTCTTTCTCTCTTTATCCCTCTCATTTCTCTTGTCTATTTTGTTTCTAAACATCCTTTATTTGGGGATCTCTTCAGGTGGTGATTAGTGAATTCTTTCCATTTCTATTTTACTCTCTAGTTCTAAGAAATCTAAGAAACCAAGGCAGTTTCCTTTGATAATTTCTTGAAATATTATTTCCAGGCCCTTTCTTTAATGCTGACTCTCATCTAATCCAGTAATTCTTAAATTTTCTCTCCTTGATCTATTTTCCAGGTCAGTTTTTTAAATGATATTGCATATTCTTTCTACTTTTTCATTGTTTTGATTTTGTTTTACTATTTCTTGATGTCTCATAGAGTCAGTCATTAGCTTATTTTTGCCCAATTTTAATTTTTAAGGAATTATTTTCTTTGGTGGGCTTTTATACCTCTTTTTCCATTTAGTTAATTCTATTTTTAAGAAGTTATTTTCATCTATAAATTTTTATACTTCTTTTTTCATTTGCCTAATTGTTTTTTAAGGTATTATTTTCTAAGTATTTTTGGTGCCTCTTTTACCAAAATTTTCTTCCTTTGCTTTTATTTCTTTACCTAATTTTTCCTCTACCAGTCTTATTTGAGTCTTACTTCTGATAATTCCTATTGGGATTGTGTCTAATTAGCATTTTTTGAGGTTTTGTTTATTACCAATTTTGTTTCATCATCTTTTAAGTCTGTGTCTTGATCTTCCCTATCAGTATAGTAGTTTTTTTTAAGGTCAGGTTTTTTTGATGTTGTTGTTTACTCATTTCTATACCCTATTTATTGATTGGGAATTTTTGTTAATGTTGGGCTCTTCCAAGGTGGGAGATGAGGGGGTAGTAAGGATCTATCTCAAGTTTTAGCTTTTTCCATCCTGATGCTTTCAAAATTAGTTCTGGGGATTTGGAAGTTTTCAGTTCTTCCAAGGTGGAGTGATTTGGGAAAAGGCGTGGTCACTGATCTCTTGATCTTCACTCTACTCCTTACCCAGGATGGGTTCTTGATCCTTTGGAATGGGAAGAGACACTGTCCTTCAGGGGTTCTCCTTCCTCTTAACTAAAAAAGTACTCTTTTCTACCTTTGAACTGTGCCCCCAGAAGTGGGTATAAGTAATGGAGTTACCTAAAAACCTGGTCTCTTTCTGACCATTTGCTAGTCTTAGGAGTTCCGAAAGCTTCTGCTGCTTCTGTCACCACCAGCTGGTCTAGCCACTGATGTTTTCATTCACAAGGACTCAGGACAAGCCTACTCCCCTGTGTCACAGATATTTCCTTCTGACTTCCTATGTTGTTTCGGGTTGCTAAGAATGCCTCACTCTGATGTTTTGTTATCTCTCTCAACTCCAGAATTTGACCTGAGGTATTATTTTTAAATTGTTTATAGTGGTGTGTTGACATAGCTCAGCTGCCCACCATCTTGGCTCCACTCCATCTCCCCCCTTATATTCTCTTCTCTCTAGACTCTCTCATGGCTCTCCTTCCAACTTGACCACTCCTTCTCTGTCTTCACTGATGGATCTTCATCTGGTTGCTGTTGGTCCTCAATCTTCAAATAGGACCAATGCCTCACAAAAGAATGGAATTTAAGGGAGGCAGAACTGTACGAAGTGGTCAGTCTCTCTTCCTAAATCACAGAAGTCCAGTGGCAGGACAAAGTCGAAGTGACTATATATTACTTCACCTGGTGACCTCATTAGCTCTCATGAATTTAATCACATCTCTATGCTAACAATCATAAAATTTACCTAACGTGCCCCAATCTCACATCTCCAACTGCACCTCAGACATTTCAAATGGGATGTCCAGTAATCAATGAGTCAATAAACATTTATGTGCCAGGCACTGTGCTAAGCATAGGGGACACAAAAAGAGTTTGTTAAAGTGCCTGCACTCAAGGAGATTACAACATGAAAACAAATATGTAGAAAGGAAACCATATACAGGATAAATTGAAAATGATTAAACAAGAGAAAGAATGGAATTAAGAGAGATTAGGGAAGGTTTTCAATAGAAGGTGGGATTTTTGTCTAAGGAATTCAAGGTGGTCAGTAGTTGGGGTGGAGAGAGAATAATCTAGATGTGGGGGACATCTAAAGAAAAAGCCCAGTGGGGAGAAATGGAGTGTCTTGCTTGGGAAACAAGCAGGTCAATTATCACTGGATCTAAAGGTACGTATCTACAGTAAAAACAGGGGAAAGGTAGGAGGGGGTTACATTAAGAAAAATTTTGAATGCCAAGCAGAACATTTTGTATTTGCTCCTGGAAGCAATAAGGAGCCAATGGAGTAATGAGGGGAGGTTGGAAGGATGTAAAATGATTACACCTGACATTTTAGGAAAATCACTTTAGTGGCTGAATGGAGAATGTATTGGAACAGGGAGAGACTTGAGGCAGGCTCACCCATCAGTAGGGTATTGTAATAGTCCAAGAATAAGGTGATTAAGGAACTACAACAGGTAGTGTCACTGTCAGAGGAGAGAAGGGGGTACATCTGAGAGATGCTACATAGGTGAAATCAACAAGCCTTGACAAAATATTGGATAAAGGAGGTAAGAGAGGAGTCTAGGATGACTCCTAGGTTGCAAGTGTGAGAAAATGAAGAGGATGATGTAATCCCCTAAAGTAACAAGGAAGGGAAGATGGGAGAAGGTTTAGAGGGAAAGATATTGAGCTCTGTTTTGGACATATTTGGTTTAAGATGTCCAGTTTGAAATGTCTAAAAAGCATTTGTAGAGATGATCCTGGAGGTCAGCAAAGGAAATTAAGGTAGGAGTGGTAGATTTGAGAAGCATCAGCGGAGTGATGGTAACTAAATCCACTGAAGCTGATGAGATCACCAGCCTTTCCTCATCTTACTCCCTAGAAATGTGCTCTGATTCAGTGACATTCCTTTCTGTTCCTTGAACAAGCCTCTCTATCTCTCGCTTCTGGGCATTCTTTTTCTGGCTGTATGTCATGCCTGGAATGTTCTCTCATATCATCTCTAGCTCCCAGCATCCCTGACTTCTTTCATATCCCAACAAAAATACCACCTTCTACACGAAACCTTTTCCAACTCCTCTTAATTCCTAGTGCCTTTCCTTTCTTCATTATCTCCTATTTGTTCTGCATATAGTTTGTACATAGTTGTTTGCTTTTTGTCTCTCACATTAAATTATGAGCTCCATGGGGACTGTCTTTTGCCTCTGTTTGTACCTACACTTAGAACAATGCCTGGTACATAATAGGTACTTAATAAATGTTCACTGACAGACAAGGTTAAAAAAAAAGACAAAATAGTCAAGGTTTCAATAAAAAATTTCTGATTACCTTCAGGTAGACAATAGAACCAACTATGCAAGTAATTTTTTACACTTGGTCCTCAGGTACTTCAATCTGTAAAATTAGGGGTATGGGGGCTTGACCTTTCCGTTCCTTTCTTTCTCTATTCTTTCTCTAAACCTATTAAGTATGCAAACGAATTTTTGTTGGATCCCTTAGGAAAAACTCAGTGGGCTTTCCACTATAGCACAACTTCCTTCTATTTTCTGGTTTAATTCATAACAAGAGTTCTGACATTAGTGTGAATCTATTTGTTTGATAATGTCTACTTTTTATTCAATAGAGAAGGATCTCATATTCACAGCAGCAATAGTTAATGTTTACAGACTGTCCAAAAAAATTCTCTGACCTTTAACACTATTTGCCCCCATTTCTACAACAGCAGAAGAGATTGGGGAGCTGAATACCAATTTGTAGTAGTTTTCTTTTTTTAATCAGTAACTAAGATGAAAAAATTAATTACTATAACTGATACAGTCTGTTTCCAGGACTGAACCTGAAGCACTAAGAGGGTGCTAGAACCTGCTAGAGCTTATTTTCTGCCAGCAAAAAATTTGAGAACCTAAGGTCCTTTCACCTTAGGTTCTTTCCACACTACAATACATACTTTCTTTCCATACTACAATGTAGTGGTGGGAGTAAAACTTTCTGCAGAAAAACTTTTAAAAGTATAAAAAGTGATATTAACATGGTCCCTGTATTAAAATGCCTAGAGTGTGAAATATTATTTGATGAACAAATGCCCCATGCCTAGAAAGCTCCTTCCTCACTTCCACACTTCTTGGAAATTTGTAAGGTCCAATTTGTGTGCTTTTACACAAACTCTGCCCAGATTAATTTCCTTGGGTTTAGGCCTCAATGCTCTCAGCACCCAGTACCATCATTTGCAAATAGTACATAGCAAATTTTTGGTGAAATAAATCTGATCACAGAATCTGTTACTAAGAGGGATCTCACAGGCCATTTTGTCTAGCCCATAATGGAAAAGGAATCCCTACTATAACCTAACAGGTTATCATTCAGCTTCTGCAAAGAGAAAAAACCTACTGGGTCACAAGGTGGCCTAGTCTACTTTTGGATAGCTCAAATTTTTAGGAAGTTTCTATTATTATCAAGTCTAATTGGGTCAAAAATAAGAAATAGAATCCCTCTATCACATGATAGTCATTGAAGTATTTGTAGACAGTTGTTAGGTCATAATGCTATTTGGTCTGACCAAAAAAATTTTCACAAAGGGACTAAAATTTCCTTATTCCAGGATGCTACTAAGCATTTATTCAAACAACAAAGAGGAAGGGCTGAAAAGAGTTTCCCTTCTGCAAAACAAGATAGCAGTATATGACAAATTCATGTAATAGAGAAAGATAGAAGATCAAGACTCAAAAGGTATCCAATATTCCTACAATGAAAAACAAATAAATTAATGTCCCTGCTCACTGAAAGGAGAGATGGGTCTGAGTGGGAATAGAAGTAAAAAGTTACATCTTTGAAGTTTAACAGCTGGAGATAGGAAACAAAACAGTCCTGATTAAAAGTTATAGCAACAGCCTACATTTGATAAGTTATTAACAAAAATTACTTAGAAAATAACTTGTTGGAAAGAACTGCTGGAAAAGCTGGGAAGCAATCTGGCATCAATTAGCTTTAAAGCAACATACTGCAATAGATAATACAAGTAAATGGATATGCAACCTGAATGAAAAAAATCATAAAAAGTTGAAGAGAATCAAATCAAATATACCTTTCCCAACTATGGCTAAGTGAAAAGTTCTCAATCAAAAGAGGGGCAGAGATAACCACAAAAGACCAAAGGTTACGTGAACTTCAAGTTTTTATACAAGCAAAAGCAATACAAATAGGATAAGCAATGAAGCAGTGGTGGGAGTGAAGGGTTTAGGGGTAGGAGAAGAACCTTTATATCAAACACGGCCAGGGGTGGGACATAGGATTTCATCCGTAAGAATGAATGGATTTCATCCATCCAACGTAAAGAAACACCCTCAACAAATGAAGGTTGGAACCTTCTCTGAAACTTCTTTGTTTAAGAGGAGCACTAAGAGTTAAGTGATTTGCACCAGGGCCCCACAGTCAACCTATTTGTCTCATAGGCTTTCAACACACTGTTACCATGCTGCCTCAGCTACATCAAAGAGACTGATTTCCAAAATGCACCAAGAAATAATGCAAATACCTATGACCAAGAGTCATTATGCAATGGACTAGAGGTCATAGGAATTGTAAACAATTAATGAACATACAAAACTTCTCTAAATGACCACTAACAAAACAAATACATATCAAAGCAACTCCAAAGTTGTAGCTCACATACTGCTAACTGGCAAAGATGGCAAAAATCAGAAATAGTGTTGAAGACTGTGAAAAGACAAGCATAATATTACACTATTAGAGCTCTAAATTGGCATATTCATTCCAGAAAGCAATCTCCAATTACAGGAAGAGAGGTGTTAAATAATCCATAAGCTTTGACTCAAAGATTCCACTGCCAGACATATATACAATGGAGATCAAAAAAAAGGTCCTATATTCACCAAAATATTTATAGAAGCACTTTTTCTAGCAGAAAAGAACGGAAAAGAAAGCAGATGCCTACTGATCATCAAATGGCTTAATAAACTGCACAACATGACTACAATGGAACATTACTGAACTTAATTAATATTTAGAATATAAAAAGGCATGAGGAGGTTTATATAAATGAAGTAAGATATGAGAAAGTCAATAATATACTCAAATGTCTACAACAATGTAATTGGGGAAAAAACCCCGGAGTCATGGGGCATGGAGATGACCCTGGAATCTCAGCAGCTCTTCTAGTAGGTACAAGATCTGATAGACTTTACATCAAGAAACTATGAGAAGCTCATCATGATGGTGATGATTTTTTTTAGCTGTAGCAACTTTCAAAGGTTACCTACTAACTTAGAAGGACTTACTCTTTCAGTAGAGGGAGTGGTCATATACTAATAAGATTTTATGTCTTTGAAATATAGAAGAGAGCTATGATAACCCTTGAGAATATCCTAAGTCAATTGCTCTAATTCTTTCAGAGTACTTATTATTCCCTAGCTTGGACAGGTAAAATTCTAATTTAATATATTTGATTATGAATAATATAATCTCAAAGAAAGAGCTGTCACTGAGTAATGAGGAAAGGGAAGAAGAACCCATGTATTATTTCCTGACCCCAGGTCTAGCATTTCATTATACTCATACCACCTCTCAAGAAGTGTATTTATCAAAGTGACATTTACAGAGGAGAAACAGCCAAGATAGTCAGGCAGAAGAAAGCAGTGAGGTCCCGCTGCCCTCCTCACACAACTCCTCCAACCCCCCCCCCAAAAAAAATAAAAAGTAAAAATTTACTCCAACAAAGATCTAAGAAAACCCAAGCGGAAACAGAAAAACTACGAAGGGTAATCTTTCCAGCCCATGATTACAAATTCAACCTGAAGGCAAATGACTACATCAGGAATTATGTAGAAGGTGTGGGTCAAAATCAGGGACTGCATTCTGACCTTCAAACAAAGGCAGTAGTATACGAATGCTCAGGAATGGTCACAGATTCAAGGTCACGCCTAAGGTCCAAGCTATAAGCAAGGAGTTACCCAGAGCTCTGAACTAGGATAACCACCAGTCTGACAGTCCTCAGAGATCCAAGCTAAGCTTGCAGTATAGGGAAACCCAGAGCTAGTCATAGACTCGCCCTCCCCATTCTACCCTAGAGTAGAAAAGAAAATAATTCTTTAAAAATTAAAGTTGGATCAAAGGGATGGCCATCAATTGGGGAATGGCTGAATAAACTGTGGTATATGAATATTCAGAGAGGCCCGGAAAGACTTATTTGAACAGATAAGTTCATATAGTGAAAGGAGCAGAACCAGGAGAACTTTATACACAGCAACAACGAGGGATTTTTCTGGTAGACTTAATACTTCATTGCAAAGCAAGGACTTAAAAAATTCCCAATGGACTCGAGGCAAAATGCCTTCCACACCCAGAGAAAGAACTATGGAATTTGATCACTGAATGAAACAGACCATTTTCTTTTGTATTATGTTTTGTTTTGATTTATTTTATGGTATCTCCCATTCTTTTTAATTCTTTTATGCAACATGACTAAAGTGAAAATGTATCTAACAGGAATGTAGAACCTACATAAAATTGTATGCTGTCTCAGGGAAGGAGTTGGGGGGCGGGGGAATCTAAGATATAGGGAAGTGACTGTAGAACACTGAAAACAAAAAAATTTAATAAAAAAAATTAAAGTTGGGCAAGTAGAAGTTAATGACTCTGCGAGACATCAAGAAACAAAATCAAAAGAATGGAAAATAGAAGAATATGTGAAATTTCTCACTGGAAAACAACAGATCTAAGAAATGGATCAATGAGAGGTTAAATAAATTACATAGGGTCAAACACTCAGTAAATGTCCCCAAAGTTAAGTTTTCCACAATCAAGATACAGCACTCTATGAATGGTGTCACCCAGCTGCCAAAAAGTTAAACAAATAAATTTTAATACCACAAACAGAAATCCTAAAAATCAAACAAGTTAACAAAATTTTTTTAAAAACTGAATAAAACTATGGGCAGATTTCTTTGAAAAAATTAGATACAAGTCAATAGTTCATTTGATTTTAAAAGAGGAAAACCAAATTAACAGAATCAAAAATGAAAAAGGAAAATTAACAATGAAAAAGTACAGGATATATGAAAACTACTTTGCCCAAATATATGTTAACAAATCAACTTAAATGAAATATTTACAAAAATATTGAAATTAACAGAATAGAAAATTTAAGCAACCTAATTTCTTTTTAAAGAATATATTTCATTAAATATTTCCCAATTATATTTTGAAGTGTTAACATTTTTAAAAATTTTGAGTTCTTAATTCCCTCTCTCCTGCCTCTTCCCCACCCCTTGAGATGGCAACAATATCAATATATCAATTATACATATGAAGTAATGCAAAAATACTACTTTATTAGCCATGTTGCAAAAGAAAATATAGGGGGGAAAAACAAGAAAAATAAGGCAAAAAAGAATGCTTCAATCTGCATTCAGAATTCATTAGTTCTCTCTGGAAAAGATAGCATTTTTCATCATGAATCCTTTGAAATTGTCTTGGATCACTGCCTTGATCAAAGCAGTTAAGTTTCACACTTGAAAAATCTTAAAAATTTCTGTTGCTATGTGTAATATTCTCCTGGTTCTGCTCACTTCACTTTGCATCAGTTCATGTAAATCTTCACATATTTTTCTGAGACCATCCTGTTTGTAATTTCTTATAGCACAATCTTTCATCACAATCATGTAGCACAACTTGACAAAATTTTAAGAAATCAATCATCATAAATGAACTTCCAACAAAAAAATTCCAGGACCAGATGGCTTCACAAGTGAATTCTATCAAACAACTAAATCAATGAGAAAATTAATTCCATTATCATAGAAACTGTTGGCAAAAATAGCAAAAAATAGATCCTAACATTCTTTTCCTTCCTCTTTTTAATCCTTCCTAACACCTCACCAACTCCCATGTAGGATCATCTGTTCCTAAGAGATGACAGGAGTAACCTTCCTAATTGCTAGCCCTCATTATGATCAGATAATAGCACATCCCTCTCTCTAACCACTTCCTCCTTGCACCCATCCATTTTGACATTTATCCTCCTCGACTCCACTCCCACCAATTTCTGTTTTCTGGGGTATTCAAAAAAGCAGATAATCTCTTCACATATGGTTTTCTTTTATACATATTTATAACTGAATATCTACTTTTTTTTTCCATCTATGATTAAGCTCAGATTTACAGAACAGGTCATACCATGCTGCATTCTGTTCTCTAGAACAATTATTCCATTACTGTCTGCATTTTCTGGTGGATCCAGAGTGGTCTTGTCTTATTTGAATTTTCTTTCTTTTCCTACAGTGCCCAGCACATAGTAAAACACTTAAGAAATGCAGAAAAATGTCTACCAATTTCTCCTAGTCACTTCAGAATTTTTTTTTCTCAATAAAACTCTTAAATTTAACTACTACAACCTAGAAATTTGCAGCCTTGGGTTTTGTGTTGTCAATTTAGTTTTGTTTTGTTTTTCTTGGAGGCAATCTATGGATTCTTGCAACAGCATTTCATTTTTTGTGTTCACAAATTTTGGGCAGCTTTCTTGTATCATTTCTTACATTATGGTGTTCAGGTTATTTGACTTGCATTATTCTGGGAAACCTGTAAAGCATCCTGTCTTTCAAATCAATATACTTTGCTTTAACAGAGAGCACATTTTCCTTCAATGTTGTTGCCTTTTGCATCTCTTTTTCTAGTTTTTTCACTTTCATGTATTTGCATTCTCAATCAGTTGTCCTCTTTTCTTACCTAGTGAGACTTAAAATTGAGGATTCAAATTTTTCTCTTCTGCTAATTATTTCTCCTTTTAAATTTTTCAGGAACTGTGTTCTCACAATTCTCATTTCTTTTTTAAACCCCTCAGGAACACTGTTTTGTCTCTACATGTTCTCTTCAAATTCCACATGGTACTGTCTCTACAAGTGTTGGATCTTTTTCCTTTTTTTTTGGCAGTATTTATTCATAAAGGCCTGAATTTGTTTACTAGCTCTAGAGACCACATTTCCTTCTGACACTAATGTTTCCCTGTTGGTTTATTTTTAAATCATCCAGGTCTTTAAGTTTAACTTCCTCTTGAAATCATTGTTAATTTCAATCATTTCCCATTATTGCCCCTTATTGTTCATTTTATTACTCCCTCCCCTCTGATGGGATCTTAACAGTCATCTATAGTTCAATTCATACCTGGAAAGCAAAGCCCACTTTTATGTCTGGCAAGTGATTTCCAGGGAGTAGTGATTTCCACTCACTGGAGGAAGCAACTTTTGCTTTTGGACAGCTCTAATTTGGGGGGAACACTCTCCTGACATGAAACCTTACTACTCTTCTTGGTAACTTCCAACCATGGCTCCTGGTTCTGTCCTCTGTAGCCAAAAAGAACCACTCATTATCCGTCTTCCACACAACAGACCTTCAAGTACCTCAAAACACTCTCCTGAAATTTTTTTTCCTTCTGTATACTCAACATCCCTACTTCCTTCAATCAGGCCTGAAGGGTCTTCGCCATCTTAGATGCCATCTTCAGAATGTTCACCAGCTTATAAATGTCCTTCTAAAATGGAATGCCCAGGACCAAATATGGAGGAACTCTCACTTCCTTTCTGCTATAATTTATGATTCTCAATGTAGCCCAAGGTCCCATTACCTTTTGTGACTATCCTACAAAATGCATTCCTGATATATGCTGACCTTGCAGTTCACTAAAATTTCCACACCCACTCCAAACTGCTGTCTAATCTTGACTATCATCTTGTATTTCTCAGATAAATTTTTGAATTCTAGTGTAAGACTTTACATTCATCCTTACAGTACTTCATAATTGAACTGCCTGTCAAAATCCTGGCACTGCCATCAATTGTGTTAACTATGTCTCAGCTTTGTAGGGGCAACTAGGTGGCACAGTGCATAGAGCCCTCAGGTCTAAAATCAAGAAGACTGATCTTCTTGAGTTCAAATTCAGCTTTAGAGATTTACTAGCTGTGTGACCCTGGACAGATCACTCCAACCTGTTGCCTCATCTATAAAAAGATCTAGAGAAGAAAATGGCAAACTACTCTGGTATCTTTGCCAAGGAAACCCCAAATGAGGTCATGAAGAGTCAGATGTAATTGAAACATCTGAACAACAAATGAAGGTTTTATGAGATACAAGGTGGTATTTGTAAATAAGAACATTTTTAAGTAGTAAGGTGGTACAATGGATAGAATGCTGGGCCTGAAGTCAGGAAGACTCATCTTCCCAAGTTCAAATAGAGTCTCAGACACTTACTAACTGTGTGACCTTGGGCAAGTCATTTAACCCTGTTTGCCTCAGTTTTCTCATCTGTAAAATGAACTAGAGGGAAATGGCAAACTTCTCCCGTATCTCTGCCAAGAAAATGCCAAGTTGGATCATGAAGAATCAGACGAAACTGAAAAACAACTGAGCAACAAACTTAGCTTTCTGAAACCTATAAATCTAAGATTTGGAACATTCTTAACATCATCTAATGATCTAATTCAAATTTGTAAAAAATAGCACAAGGTTAAATACATATACCCTACAGGCTTCTCTTAGAGCTCTCCTGCCAAAATGATAGTTACAAATAATAACTACATTTTGGGTCTAGTTATCCAGTTTCAAATACAATCAACAGTATTAGCATGTTTCCCACATCTCTGCCCATCTTTTCCAAAATAATAGTATGAAATACTTTATCAAATACTTAGCTAAGATCTTGGTAACCTGTATATACAATAATTCCCTGCCAAAAAAGGAAATAAAGTTGGTCTAGCATTGGTCTAGACACTATGCTAGCTCCCTGTAATTGCCACTTCCTTCTATCAATGCTCTTAAATCATCTTTGTAATCCCTTCTACAATTTTTTCCTAGGAATTAATATCAGGCTTATTGTCCTACAGCTTTCACACTCTATATTCTTCCTGGAGGTTTTTTACTCTCCAAATCAGGATTATTTGGCTTTCTCTAGGTTAGGAGTAACTCCTTTTCTCCATAATCTTTCAAATATCATCAATCACAATACAGTAGCTCAGCAATGTTAATCTGCCATTTTTTTCCTCTAGTATTCAGGTAACTGTTATTCTGGCCTAGGTGACTTGAATTTATCAAAAGCAACTAGACATTCCTCTCTTCCTATCTCCTTCCTTACAAAGACGGTACCCATTTCCTGTTGCCTACTTTCTACTCTGTCATTTCCAATGCTCACTGAATTCTCCTGGGCAGAGAAAACAGAAATGAAATTAGAACTGAGTAGCCCCACCTTCTCTCTGTTGCCACATTTAACCCCTCTCATCCCTTATATGGAGAATCTATAGAACTATCCAACAGCAACCCTCAAACAACAATAGCAATAAGACGTTTCATTTTACAAACTGAGGCTCAGAAAGCATCCCTAACCTGCCAGTAGTTTTTTCCAGGGTTATTATGCATCACTCCATCCAGTGCATCCCACAAGGCCAGCCTACTTTTCCTCACACCTCTTTTTATCTCCAGTCTCTGTGTCTGCACAGGTCAGTCCCCTTCCCACTTCTACCTCCTTAACTCTACCTGTAGAGTTCCTGTTACTTTCAAAGAATAGTTGAAATACTAGTACATTAAAGGCTTTCCTTATCTCCCTTCCAAGCTTTTTTTTTTTTTTGCGGGAGGGGGGTGGAAAAGGAGGGTGTGAGTCTGTTTTTTCCCCAGCCTAGAAGTATAATAACCACTCTCAGGTACAATCACAATACTGATCATCACAGACGTTTTAATTTGAGCCAGCTTAGTTTTTCTGATATAGAGCAGTTATAACCTCTCCACAAGCAGGCAGCCCAGGAGCTCACTACATTGGTTTTGTACTTAGTGCAATACCTGATAATTTTTTAACCTTTCCACAGCTTACAACTCCCAAATTAGTAAACCATCAGCTTCAACCTTTCCAGCAGCAGGAATGGCACCACTACAACAGGTCATCCTTCCAGCTACCCAATATTTTTCTGTCTTCCCCCAAAATCACCTTGCATTTACGTTGTCTATATTTTGAATGTACTTTTATCTATATGTGCCTCATTTCCTAATAGAATGTAAACTCCTTGAAGGCAAGAGCTATTTCATTTATATCACTATATCTATAATCTATAATAATATAGCACAATATCTGGCACTAATGCCAAAAAAGCTTGATAATTAAGTCAAATGCTTCTTCCATTACACTAAATAAGAAAAAATATATTACTGTCCACAATCTGCAAATTAACCCACATTTAAATTTAGCTTTTTAAAAGCTAAATTTGCTGAATTATATCTGTCAGCACAATGAATGCATATGATACATCAAACATCAGTAATATTTTGTTATAGTTAAATGTATTAAAATCCTCCTCAACTGAAGGTACATCACATGGATAAGAAAATTACTCTTTCAGAGTTATAATCAAAACTCTTAACACTTAAAAATCTGATCCAAAGTTCAGTGCTTTCTTTTAAAGAAATATACTTTATTACATTTAATTTTAAAAAAGCTATAGCTATTTTTTGGGTATCAAGACTCTGAAACCTGGATTATGTGTGTGTCTGTGTGTGCGTGTGTGTGTCTGTGTGTGCATGTACACAGATATAGACACAGTCACACACAACTTTGGACTTTTTTCTTTTCTTATCAAAAAGCCTTTTTTAAAAAATAACATGTAAAAATGAATACAAAAGAATGAAGCTTACAAACTAAGATCTAAACAAGAAGATTAGGCATTTGATCTGTATTTTATCTTTTTACATGCAGCTGCACTAAAAGGTCACTTTAAGAATATCCTTTTCTTTCTACTTCTAGCAGAATGAAAAGCAATTGCAATGCCCTAAGGAAAATTAGCACCTGTAGCAAAGAACTTCCTTTTGCAAATGATGTATCACGTTATTCATCTAGTAACTTTCATTAACCAAAGCTCTCCCTTTCCTGATAGAATTATCTGATGAAGTCTCAGAAAACAGAGCTCATAGTGTTCATTCAGCTCCCACAACTAAGCAGCTGAACATCCTACATCTTTTAAAATCCTATTCTTAGCGAAGGTTTCACATGGTATCATGCATCACCTTGTTGCTAATCACGAGATCTAGAGATGTTTTCCAGTTGCCTTTAAAAATATCTTAGATTTCTAAAATGCACTTAAATGAGTATTACAATGTTCAAACATAAAGGGATCAATAAAAACAATTCAAAGAAATATGGACAAGTAAAACAATAAATAAGAGAAGTGTGTGTGTATGTACATAGTCAATCTCACACATAATTTAAATCCATTCAATCTTCACAATCTGAAACATGCCCCCTTTTCCTCTACTCACAGTGTCAAATGCACTAAAGTAATAACAGCTTGTTAATGGTGTCACCTTTTTATCACCCTCTCCTCTGATGCTGCCATACCATCCTAAAACACACCCTCATCTCCTTCCACCTAGACTACTGCCAGTAGTTTGCTGGTTCATCCATCCCCTTACACAAAGTCTTGTCATACATCAGTCCATCCTTTATTCACCGGCAAAGTGACTTTCCTAATGTGTAGGTCCAACCATATCACCTCCACATTCAATAAACTCCAATCACTCCCTATCATTTCCAGGATCACATAGAGATTCCTATTTGGCATTCAAAGCTCTTCATAATCTAACCCTCACCTTTCCAGTATCTTCACACTTTAGATGTCCCCCTTCTCACCTCCCCTGTCATCCAAACTCTTTGGTTCAGTAGCACTACCTACATCATTGTTCTTTGAACCAGACAATCCACCTCTTGGTTCCAGGAATTTTCTCTGCTGTTCCCATACATGGATGGAGTGTTCTCTCTCCTTACCTCTGCTTCCTGGCTTCCTTTCAAGTTCCAGTTTAAATTCCACCTTCTATAGGAAGACTTTCCCAATCCCCTCAGAATGCTAGAGGTCTTCCATCTGTTGATTAGGTTCTATTAATTCCCTATACATCTTTTTTGCCCACAATTGTCTGACTAGGCTCTCATTAGATTGTGTGCTTCTTGAGGACAGGGACTGTGTTGTGACTTTGCATCCTCAGCACTTAGTAGCACAGGGCATGGTATATAGCAGACATTGGCTGTTAATGAGTCTCCCTACCTCACTTGTCTCATCCCCTCTCCAAATCTATGCTCTAGACAGTAGCCCAACTGCTATTCCTAAAGCTCAGGTCTGACCAAGTCAAAGCCTCCCTGCTGCTTCTAGCAAAAAAAAAAAAAAAAAAAAATTCCTCCAACACTAAAGCACTTTTGCCCACTGGTCCCAATCTGTCTTTCAAGCACGACTTCTGCATTAGTACCCTTAAGCCACTGAATCCAAGTTGACCTTCTTCTTCCCCACAGGACCATGGATAGCAGCTGCTCATCCTTGGTACAGACTAGCCCTTTACTCCTTCCAAACAGAAGCTTCCTTCAAATTTCAGCTCCACTGTAAACTCATTCTGAAAGTCTTTTCTGATTCCAGCATAGATACTCTATATGTACTTTGGATATGTTCTCTAAAGGCTTACTAAAAAAATGTCAGTCATTCTGAAAATGATTGCAAGAATTTTAAAACATGAAACTGAAAAAAATCATCTCATATGAAATATATATGATTTTACCAGTTTGATAAATTTCCCAAATTTTTTTCAAAAAATTTCTTTCAACATTAAATTTTTTTGGTCATAGTACTATATGAAGTAAGGTTCTATGTCAACAAAACAAGTTGTCAAGTCTGCTGATCATCCTATGACGGCAATTTCTCAAACGTGCTAAAGGTCAAATTTCTACAGCCTAGAACCAATCTACATAATAATAGCACCTTAAGATGCTAAACAAACACCAGTCTTTTGCCTAAGTAATGAAACCAACCTTAAGATGTGTAAACATTGTACGGAAGTCATTAATGAAAACACAATTTAGCTCATGTGTAGATATGAAAGAGGTTCAATTTTTCCTGAGCTAAAACTAAGCTTTAAAACGTTTCATCCATGTTTCTAAAGAAATTACTTCTCCCTGTAAATCTGGAGATTTACTGTAAGCATCCCTAAATATAATTAAGCAATATTTTACAAATAAAAGAATATAATATTGTGGAAACCTAAAAGGATGTATTACTATAGTATCTAATACCACACTTATTGAGGAGTTACTGCAAATTTACTTTAACACAATTTTATGTATCCGAATATATAGAGTCCTTTCCAAATTAATCATGGGGGGAGGGGTGTTAGGGGTGAGCTCTTATTCTACTGATGCAGACATCACTCAAAACATTTTAAAAACTCTTTTGTAACCTCCTGTACCCCAACAGTAAATATGAGAAGTGCATGCAGTTGGTGGAATATCCACATAGCCTTTGGAGAATGCACAGAAATCCTTTATCTAG
Organism: Potorous gilbertii; assembly: GCA_028658325.1. NCBI lineage: Eukaryota > Metazoa > Chordata > Mammalia > Diprotodontia > Potoroidae > Potorous > Potorous gilbertii. The sequence goes on from CM053769.1 coordinate 480,799,260, forward strand.
TTCTAGTCCATTAAGGACAAAGTGAAAAGAATGTTTGACTGAATGAGTTGGGGGATGTTCAAAAGACACTAATCAGACTCTTGTCTTTGTTCCCAGAGGAGCTAAAAGGAGGTAAGGACTACAGTTCTAGGCCTCCCCAAGCAAAGTGACTTCAGGCCTTATCTCCACAGCCTGCCACGTGGTTAACGAACAGATGGTCCCACTGTGGCTTCTATTGTCTTTTGTTGTCTATTAGTTATTGCCCTAGGTACAAGAGCACCATATTGCTACAACCTAAGGAGGATTGAAAGGTCATAATAGCTGTGATGCATCACAAGACTTGAGGATGAACACACTGCACTGGGAAGGTCGAATAGAGGCCCTAAAGAATGAGGGCATAAACTAGTCCAGCTAAAGAGGAGACATCCTCTAGAGCAGACTAACACTACATCAAGAAGTAAACTCAGTGCAACGAAGGCTCTGTGGTCAAAGCATTAAGCTTAAGGGGAAGGAGAAAGAATAAGAGCTTATTAGGCACCTACTATGTGCCAGGCACTATATTAACAAAAGCTATCTCATTTTAATCTCCCAACATCTTACTAACAGGGCAGTTTGAGTCTACTCTCTTCAGGAACTGAGTGGGAAGAGGCAGAGTATAATTATAGTGTTGGGTAAGGGGGTGTCAATGCTTTGGAACTCATGTCCTTGCAATAATTTTGCAATAATTATCACTTTACAAAAGTTAATCAGCTAAAGGATATCAGGATGCTAATTGCTAGAGGATATCTATGACATTAAGGAAATACTAACTGCAACTCATGGATGATATTGTAGGATCCATCCAACAGATTTAAAGAAGAATCAACTTCATCAGCCCTTAAGGGTAGATGTGTCCTCCTCAGAACCTGTAAGTCGAAACAAATGCTCAAACCCTTATACAGTAGTTTAATACTTTCAACAGTTCATCACATATCTTTGTAACACAACAATAGGAAATCATTGTTTTACCCAGTTCTCTGAAGGTAAACTGTTTGATAAGTAACATGCCATTATTTACTATGATCAAGACTCTATGGTGTAAAACTACAGTTAAAAGTAAATTTTTTAAAAATTAAACTATTATTTATAACTTGTCATTGAGAGTAACACACCATCTTGAAAATAGTGCCCAAAGCATTCAGCATACTAGAAATGCAAACTTTTCAATATTTTTCAGGATTAAAAAAATAGCTATTATAATTTTTAAATGTAAAAACAGTAATAATGTCATGGAAGCAACCTGCACGTGGAACCAAGGGATCTCATATATTCCACTAACCACACTGATTTCTAGTAAGCCACAGAGAATAAGTTTTTTCAGCTATAAAATGAAGGGTTCAAAATATATTATCTATAGATTCCCTTCTAATGCTACAAAATCCATGAGTCTTATCAATGAGTAAATTAGAATAAGCTAGCTGACAATTTTTTATGGAATGATACTATATATTCTTGTATACTATGAAAAGAATTTTCTTCATTTAAAATGTCATTTTTTTGATTCACTCAGGCCACAATGTTTTAGGAATATTCTATTTGACTGCAATAGGAGAACTCTATTTCAATCTACTTCTTAGGAAATAGTGAGATTATTTAACATATGCCAAAAAATCTTTTCATAACCATAATCTATTTTAGAAATATAAATATTTATAAAGGGATAATAGATTTTGTGGCTCCAAGGTTAATTTTCTTCCCCTTACCCTTAGAAAAGGGATTGGTAATCCCCAATAACTTTCATTAGTCCACTCAAGAATTCACAAAGACTTTTAATGGCAGGCAGGCAAAGTCTTCCATAATATAAATTGCTCCAAATGTTTGTAGAATCCAAAAGAATTATGCTATAAAGGCAGCAAAATGAAGGAAGAGGGATTGGGGAAAATGATCATAAATTCATTTTGGACACAATGAAGTTCCCATGCACAGCAGAGAGCTGAGGATGCTCCACAGGAGCTGTGGAGGCGGTGAGGGAAAAAAGAAGCAAAGAAGGATGGGTTATGTGTGTTTGGGAGTCATTGGCATAGATGTGTGTTCTTTGAACCTATAGGACATATCTAAGAGAGGCAGGGAGGAAAAAGAGGTATGGAAAACTCAAAGATAAGGACAGTCAGGGATGATGATACAGTGAAGTAGACAGAGTTCAAATGGGTGAGGAAACAACTGGAAGAATACATTGTCAGAAAAAGGAAGGAATACTTAGGCAGAGATGATGGTCAAAAGTGCTCAATGTTGCAGAGAAGTCCAGGAGAATGAGGAGCAAAAAAGAGAGAGATCTGGCGATTAAGATCCCCTTGATAACTCTAGAGAGCAGCTTCAGTTGAAGAAAGATGAGGACTGAAAAAAAAAAAATCACTAAAGTTAGTGATAAAGAGATCATGCTACAAAATTACAAAATATAAATATGTCTCAAAAAAAAATTGATGTAAAGATGCAGGGTGGGAGGTCCATGAGAGTGGTGCATGTATTTTCTATTTTTTCAGTGCACTGATCACTGTTTTGAGTATTTTTCTCTTACTACTTCTTTTGTTTAAAAAAATGTAGGACAGCTAGATGGTGAAATGGATTGAGTACTGCCTCCTGAAATCAGGAGCACCTTGGTTCAAATCTGGCCTCAGACACTTGATGCTTACTATCTATGTGACACAGGGCAAGTCACTTAACTCCAAGTGCCTTACCAAACCCCACCCCCCCAAAAATGCTTTATTATATGAGATAGCTCTTTTGGAGAAGGAGATGGGAAACTTGGTAAATTACCAAAAAAAAAAATCAGTAAAATTCATTAATTTTTTTTTTAGACATAACTGATTAAATTGAAGAGAATGGTTTGAGTCTAGTGGTGGGGAAAGAAGTTATTCTGTAAAATTTGAAATGAAATGAGAGAAGTCAAGGCAAGGAGCATATAGATTTTTCTGAGAGTTTGGGTGTGAAAAGGAATGTGGGAGGGAAATTAGCATTGTGATGGTAAGGTTAAAGGATTTATATATTACCTAATTCATGCAAGATTATATATGTAGTTATTTATAAATATGTATATTTTAGACATTTAATTTTTTGATATGTCATAATTTTTGATGGGCTGGTCATCTATGGGTTAGTAATTTTCCCTCTTTGACCATCATTTTCCACTGAATTTTTATAGGCCTGAAAAAAAAAAAACCTGCACTAATAACTGCATTCTGAAAAAGAGAGTATTGTGAGTTTCACCTAAATCCTGCCATACTTCACATAAACAAGTTGGTGAATAGATTTGAGCTGAAAGAAACTTAGCACATTATAGAAATAGGAGCATTTTCATTTGCCAAGGGAAGGCTGCCAGATACATTAGCAACACACCTTTCCAAGGTGTTCTGGACAACTTTCATTGTCCAAATAGTATAAATGTATTATTTCTACCAACATTCTAATGGTCCAAAATGGAGAAAAATTATTTTCAAAGGCTACAAATTATTTTTTAGCTCATACCTAATACTCATCCAGCTTCATACCCTATATTGGAGGTGCTACTGTGAAAAAGTCGTTCCCAAATGATACACACATATCAATATGTATCTATTGTATCTATAATACATTTATAATACTTGGGACATGAATTGATTTTCTTTAAAATTTCACATAGGAAAATGAAATCTAAGATACCAGAATATGGTAGATTTCCATTTTATTACTCTTAAAATAATGTCAAAAAATAGAAATTATAGTGGCACATTAATTTTCTAATGTGCAAACAGTAAATTAGACTGTTCTAATCAATATTTACATTTTAAAATACATTTTCTAATTTTCATTCAGCTATCAGGTATTGTTAAAAAAAACAAAAGACAACAAATTTATTCATTTTCAAATAATTTCAAAATGTAAAACTGGTTTAGTGTTCTAGTCAAAGACTAAGATCATCTCAGGAAAGAAAAGGGGCAAATTGAATATACCTAATTTACATGACTGAGAATTATTTAAGCTATCTGTTATAAAAATAATTATACTACTGCCATAATTTACTCCTAGATCCATTATGTGCAGCAAAATAAAAGTAAATTTAAAGGGTTTTTTCCCCCACATTTTTTTCCACACATAGCCTTCTGCTCATTCCTTATAACAAAGAAATCTTTTGCCAAAAGAAACCATCTCTGTTTACATTTTTTTAAATAAAACACTGCAATGCAATCAGAGATCTGTAAGCATATGAAACCAATCTACAAAGAACTGCTCAAAAATTTAAAAAGACAACCTTTCTCCAAAAAACATCAAAGGTTGCTTATGTAGTAAAGTAGTATAATTAAGAATTATTTGCTCCCAGTTTTTTAGTTTCTTTCGATAAATGCTTTAAACCACTGACCATCCATTTTCAGAATCTGTTTTCATCACCCTGAATACTGGAAGCCCTGGTGCAAACGTGTGTCCCTGTGTCACACATCCTGTACCCTGTGTGTATGTCTTCCTGTGTCGCACATCTCATCGTGTGTCTATGTCTCTTCTATGTTGCAGATTGCATACCCTGAGTGTATATCTGTGTGTCCCTGTGTTGCAATCCCATCCCCGTGTATGTGTGTATCTAGTACGTCCTTGTGTTGCACATCCTATCCCCCGTGTGTGTGTCTCTCCCCATGTTGCACATTCCATCCCCTGCATGTGTATCTGTGTGTCCCTGTGTTACACATCCCATCCTCTGCATGTGTGTGTGTATCTGTGTGGCCCTGTGTTGCATATCCCATCCCTTGCATATGTGTGTGTATATCTGTGTGTCTCTATGTTGCATATCGCATCCCTTGCATATGTGTGTATATCTGTGTGGCCCTGCATCGCAATCCCATCCCCTGTACGTGTACATCTCTGTGTCCCTGTGTCGCCCATCCCATCCTCTGCATGTGTATGTATATCTGTGTGTCCTTGTGTCGCAATCCCATCCCCTGTGTATGTATCTGTGTGTCCCTGTGTTGCCCATCCCATCCCCTGCATGTGTGTGTGTGTGTGTGTATATCTGTGTGGCCCTGTGTCGCAATCCCATCTTGTGTATGTGTATCTGTGTGTCCCTGTGTCTCACATCCCATTCCCGGCGTGTGTGTGTGGATCTGTGTGGCCCTATGTCGCAATCCCATCCCCTGTGTGTGTGTGTGTGTCTGTGTCGCACATCCCATCCCCTGCATGTGTGTGTGGATCTGTGTGGCCCTGTGTCGCAATCCCTCCGTGTTGCACATCCCATCCCCCGTCTGTCTTTCCCTGTGCCGCATATCCCATCCCCAGTCTCCGTCTCTCCCCCTGTGGCATATCTCACTCGCCCCTGTCTCTGTGTGTCTCTCCCCATGTTGCACATCCCATCCTATCCTCCCTGTCTCTGTGTCTCCCCGTGTTGCACACCCCATCCCCCAGTGTCTCTCCCTGTGTCGCATATGCAATCCGTCTGGTCTCTGTCTCTCCCTGTGTCGCACATCCAATCTCCCCTGTCTCTGTCTCTCCCTGTGTCGCATATCTCATACCCTGCATGTGAGTGTGTATCTGTGTGGCCCTGTGTCGCAATCTCATCCCCCATGTCTCTCCCTGTGTCGCCCATCCCATCGCCCATCTCTCTGTAGCACATCCCCCCCATCTCTCCCTGTGTCGCATCCCATCCCCCTAGTCTCTCTCTATCACAGTCCCATCCCCCCCACCCGTCTCCCCTATCCCATCCCCCTGTCTCTCCGTGTCGCATCCCATCCCCCATGTTTCTGTCCCTCTATCACACATCTTACCACCCCTCTGTCTTCTACCCCATCCCCCCATTCCATCCCACCCACCACTGTCTCTTTCTGTCGCCCATCCCCCTCATGTCTCCGTCTCTCCCCGTGTCGCACATCCCATCCCCCTCGTCTCTGTCCCTCTATCACACATCCCATCCCCCATCTGTCTCTCCCCATCCCATCCCCCCTTCTATCTCTCCGTCGCCCATCCCCCGTCTCTGTCTCTCCCCATCCCATCCCCCCTGTCTGTCTCTTCTCATCCCATCCCCCCGTCTGTCTCTCTCTATCCCCCATGTCTCTGTCTTTCCCTAGGTCGCCCATCCCATCCCCCTCCACCCAGAGCCCCCCCAGGCTATTCGGACCCTTCTTGGGACCATGGGCTCAGGATTCGCCGCCCCGCGCCCCTCTCTGGGGTCTCCCTGCGGACCCCCGGCCCCCTCGGCTCCAGCCCAAGGGCTCTGCAGCCCAAGGGCTCTGCCCGGGGGGCCGAATCCCCGCCCCGGCCCCCACGCCCGCCGGCCTGCCTGACGGTGGTCGCCCTCAGAGACCACAGGAAGGGACGCTGGCGCCGCTGACCCGGGCTCGCTCCTCGGCCCGAGCCGCCCGGTCCCTGGGCCAGGGTCTCGATCTCACCGCCAGCTCCTGCTGGAGCTCTGATCCGATCCGGTCCGCTCCGCTCCGCCGCCGGATGACCTCAGCTTTCCAGCAGGTTCGCCGCGCCCTTCGATGCGCCGCCGCCGCCGCGGCCACCGCTGCCGCCGACTACGCCCGGGAATCGGCAGCCCCCAGCTCAGGGCGCATCTCCCCCTGCCAAGGCAGCCCGTGTGGCCCCCCACGAGGGGCACCCTGGGGCGACAGGGGTGGGGGCGGGGGTGGAGCCGCGCTCGGAGCCTGCGCTCCCTCCCCTCCGCCTCCGCTGCGGCAGCTGCCCCCCTACGCTACCATGGTTACGGCGGCGTATCAGTGCGGAACTACATTTCGTCTCCCTCCGCCTGCAGAGGAGCGGAGACAGAAAAGAGTGCCCGCCCGACGAGGGGGAGGGGGAAGGGGGCACGGCGCCACCCGGAAGAGCAGGGAGGGCTCGAGGCCGCGGGTGCCCCTGGCCCGGGGTAGGGCTGCCGGGCTGCCCCCTCCAATCTCGCCCTCGGAGGCTAGGACGCCTTGGGATCTGGCGTCAAGGTTACTGCGCAGCGGCCCCCCTGCCGAGCGGGCTGGCCAAGCCCAGCTCCGACCGCAGGGCTTTTTGTTGTTTTTTAAACACAATCTTAGTCCTGGTGTGCACCTGGGGGAGCCCGGGAGGACGAGGAGCAGGAGAAAATGCCCCCCTCACGGCAGAAATGCCCATTAAAGTGCGCTCGGTCGGTCGCAAGGCAGAGCCGGAGCCAGATCCGGTTCTGACGGGTCCGCTCCCAGGGGCCGGCCCTCCCTTCCTAGACCACACCTTGAGGAGGCGGTGCTGCACGCAGGGTCTCCCTGGCCTGCAGGCAGGGGCATCGGGCCACCTTCGCGGCCTCCTCGGCAAAAGCTGCGTTAAGAATATTTTCACCAAATAGCCCCGAGTCCTGTGATAATCAAATAAGTTCGCACCCCCAACTGAAAACCTTTTTGTCCCATAATCCCAATGAGCTTCTAAATGTGACCACGAAAATACAGCCGACATCAACAGAATCATCTTTGATGCTGTCCCTGGTCTTTATGGGAAGACAGACAATAAACGCCAGGACTTTCGTGGTCTCCTTTGGGAGGCGGACACAAGCTCCCTGGAGCAGAGGCACAGCCTTGGGACAGCGCAGGGCCGCGCCGGCGGTGCGGAGGTGCTTGGAAGCGGTCTAAGGGGCTGACCCCATGCACAAAGCCAGGCCGCCCCGTTCAATAGAGAGAGAATGAGATGAGGTCCAGAAGCCCCGGGGGAGCGCACCGGCCCCTGCTCCGAGGGCCCGAGTGTCATTTAAGGCATCACTTCTGGGCCCGCACCCTTCATAAACTGTTCCTTTGCTACTAACCACACTGAAAATCACTGCCATAATTTCTAAAAGCTGAGCTGAGTGTCTTAAGTAGAAAACTTCGTGAAAGGGAGAGGAAAAAAAACAGGCCCGGGAGACCTGGTCATCAAAGACTGGCTTTCCGACCTCGGGGAGGACATTTAAACTGACGATTCCCCTCAGAAGGGAGATTGCTTGCTCCCTCGTTTACTAGAATATTGTAAGAGCAGAGAATACAAGCTACTCACGGATACAATGTCCTAAAGAAGACATTCTGTACGTTTAAGGCATTCTCATTACTATGTTGGCGCTTTACCATACGCCACTTTCCGCAGCGTCAAGGCCGTAACGCACTGGGAGAACAACTTAGAACAGGAAACCGAAAGAATTGTCTGAACAAGTCTAACCGCGCCACTCTCCTCTTCCATAAACTCCAGCGGCTCCCTATTACTTTTAGGGTAACCTGGCCCCCTCCAAGCTTAAAATCCCCTCCTCGAACGTACGCCTCCCTGCTCATCCTCCCCCATAACCTTCCATCTCTGACTCCAGCCAGTTTCCCTGGCTGTCCCCAATGCTTGGAGTTTTCTCCCTAACTTCCCTCAAGTCCCAGCTGGTGTCATCATCTGGCAAGGAGACTTTCCTAATGCTGGCCCTCTGGGATGACCTCTCATTTACCCTGGACATAATTTATTTGTACATAGATGGTCACATACCGTTTCTCCCACTAGACTGCGAGTTCCTTGAGGACGGGAAGTCTTTCTTTACCTTTCTTTACATCCCTCATGGTACAGAGTAAGTGCTCAATAAACAGTCGCTGCTGATAGTGCTTTAAAAGACATTACAAATCTCTGTATAAATAAGAACTCCCAGCCTTTATTCAGGACAGCGTATCACCTCCAAAGGCTCTCTTCTCAGTCTACTACTCTTCTGTTCCCACAATTTCTTTGATCTCAACTATATGTACACATCTGATCACATATGTGCAGATCATTCCCAAACCTATATAACTAAATCAATTTTTGCCAAAGCTTTGATTCCACTTCTCTTAACTGAACACTGGAAATCAGGGGGCCAGTGGACAGCCTGCTGAACAAATAAGAAATAAAGAATTCAAACCCTGATTCAGACTAGCAGGTGCCCCTGGGCAAGACGTTTAATCTCCAAAATGAGGGGCTGACATCAATGGTGTCTAAGATCCCTCCCAGCTCTACATTTATGATCCTATGACTCACTTAGAAATGACCTACAAGCACTGCAAACTCAACATTTCCAAAATTCAATTAATCATCATCCACATTCCCTAATTATGTTAAGGGCACTATGATGCTCCTTAACAGAAGTTTGCCAGCAACCAAAGGGTCAGAGAAGAGGGGTACACCAAAAAGTCAACCACAAGCAAGCAAACAGGCAGAGATGTCATTTCGGTATGACTAAAAAGAAGCCAGAGGTGGACAGATGTACAAGCTGCAGGGCATTTGATCCAGGGGTAGCAGACCCAGAGAGCCCTAGAATGGCTGCAAACCTACAAAGATGTACCTGGAAGACCCCCAGAAGCATCAGGGATCAATTGTGGCTGAGGCAATGGTCACTGCAATAATGGATTGATCCATGATACCCAAGGTCCCCAAGAGACTTAGCACTCTGTCCTGAATCACCATAAATGGTCCTGAAGATTCAAGGAACCAAAATTCAAAAGTCCATGGCAGGTACTAATGCTAGAAGGTGGTTCAGCACAGGAATCCCAGAGACCTAGGGAGAGATGAAGTAGGGTCAAATAGCCCTCTCTCAAATCCCAATTCAAAAAGGAAATCTAAAGAGAAAGAGTAACCAAAGAAGACAGCAACCAATATAGAAAATTATTACTAATCTAGAGATGCCCCCATAAGGAGAGAATAACTTCAGCAACAACTGAAAGCAGAAACTCCAAGAGAAAAAATATATTTTTAACAATGATTAAATGAATACCTAGAAGATATGAAGCAAGAGATAAAAATGAAATGAAAGCTCTGGAAAAATGAATCAAAGAAAAATAATCCATTAGTGAAGATAGTAAATATTACCCAAGAAAAAGACTAAAATAGAACAAGCAAAAATCAGTGATGATGAGACAGAAATATCCATAACAACAAAACCAAAAGATTGGAAAAATATAAAAAACTATAAGGTATCAGAAACAAATGACCTGAAAAATGAATCATGGAGAGATAATTTAGGAATTGTCATACTCACTTAACAATGACTTAAAAAGGAGTTATACATCATATTTTGAGAAATCACAAGTAAAAATTCACAAAGTTAGAACCCAAGTCTAAAAAACGATAGTCTGATGTTCATCTTCTGAAAGGAACTCTTAAGTCTCAGGGATATGATCACAATTCAGAATTCCCACAACAAAGAAGAAATACTGCAACCTGCAAATATCCAGAAAAAGATGACCTCCCTCTTCTCCCCCTTCTTCATCTCACTATTTAGATGCTTTCTGTCATTATCTCTTTCTTCACTCCTATATCCCATGGAAAGGTAACCCTTCCCTTTCCCAAGGCTAAGCCCTTTTCCGTGCACAAGTGATCCCATTTCATGCCATCTCCTCCAGAGGACTGGCTCCTCTAGTGTCCTCACTATCCCACTTAACTTCACTTTCTTCCTGTCTTCTGGTTGTTTCCCTACTGTCTAGAAACATTCTCATGTCTCCCTCATTTTCAAAAGACTCTCATTTGATCCATCCATCCCTGCTATCAGCCCAGATCTCCATGCTGTTTTTGACTGAATTCCTTCAATCAATGTCTCCACTTCCTTTATTCTCCTTGATAATTAGAGAGAGCACTCAAGTGCTCAAGGCTTTTCCTTAATTCTCACTCTTCTTGATATCTCTACAACTTTCAATACTGTTGATCACAATCCTCTCTATGTTTCTCAGGCATTGCTTTCTCATGATTCTCCTCCTACCTGTCCTACAACAAAGCCTCTTTTGCTAGATGTTCATCCACGTTGAACCTGATGACTGTGGGTGTGCCCCAGGACTTGGTCTTGGCCCTTCTCTTCTCCCTCTATACTATTTCATTTAGGTGTGAAATGGATGTCCTGTATACATTTTAAACTCAGCATGTCCAAAACTGAAAACATCTTATCTTCCCTCAAAATGCTCCCATCCTTCCTAACCTCTATTCCTGTGTACTGAAAATGCACTTTTGCTTATTGTTAATGTAGTTTTGCTTCTTAATGAGAAAACTGTTCCTAGCCTTCAAAGGCCCATGTGATCTACTTAACTCACATGGAAGCCTGAGTCACAGGAGTCAAGTCACATGGAACAGGAAGGGGTGGAGCTAGAGCAGAGCTGAGAGAAAGTCAGAGAGCAGTCAGAGCTGGGAAGGACTCACGCAAGTAGGCAGCTGGCTGTGAGTGAGAGAAGGACACTTTACTTATGGGAGCTGGTTTGCGGGAAGGCCTGGGGCTGATGTTGTCCTCTGCCTTGTTACTGTGTATCAATCTTTGTTACTATGAGGGATTTGGCTTTCTGGTGTCTGAATAAATGTTTTGGTTCTGTCTTCCACATGTAGAGTATGTTGTATTTTATGATTCAGAACTGTGCCTGCATATTCATAGCCACCACAGGCGCTGTGAATATCACACATATTCATAGCCATCACAGGCTCTGTGAATATCACACTGGTGTTACATCCAATCAAAGGTGCCGTCATCCTCCCAGTCACCATTCATGCTCACCTCTTCACTCTTTTTCAAGATATCCAATCTGCAGCCAACTTCTGTCATATGGTTCTTTGCAACATCTCTCAAATGTTCCCTCTTCTCTCTTCTGATGCTACAACCACCCTGATCCACATCCTCATCACCTCATGCCTGGACTATAAGTTTATCCCCACTCAAATCCATCCTCTACTCAGCTGTCAAAGTCATAATCCTAAACAATACATCTAAGTCCATTTAGTTAATTCCAGTGGTTTCCTCCTATCTCCAGGATCAAATATAAAATTTTTTATTTGGCTTTTAATGTCTTCCACTGACTCTATGATCAGTGACATCAGCCTCCTTGTTTTTCCTCCCACAAGAAATGCCATCTCCCACCTCGAGAAATTTTCATAGGCCGTCCTTCATGCCTGGATATTTCCCCCTCCTCAAGTTGGCCTCCTGGCTTCCCCAGATTCTTTCAAGTCATGACTACAACTCCACTTCCTGCAAGAAGCCTTTTCTAGTCCTTCTTAATCTCGATGCCTTCCTTCTGATACTATCTTCGGTGTATCCCTTATGTATCTTGTTTGTACATAGATGTTTGCATAGTGTTTCTCCCATTGGCCTGTGAGGGCCTTGAGAAAAGGGCCTGTTTTGTTTTTGCCTTTTTTTACATCTCCAGAATGTAGCATAGTGCCTGGCACATAGTGTACACTTAATAAATACTGGTTTACTTGACTGTAACACATTTAACTTTCTATGGCAAAACTGACATGCCATGAGAAGTGACTGGAAATGGTGAGATTCCAGGTTTCAAATAATCTCTAATAACTCAAAAGCTGCCTTTCCTGTATCTGTGCACATTTACTAGAATATCCTTTTCTCGATCTTAACTAGAAAACCTTAAATCAAATATATAAATTTTTTATACTATATCTAATTATCCTGAGAATTTTACTCACTTATATTCAGGAAACTTGGGGAAAACTAATCCTATTTTATAATTGTAGCAACCATATTCTTAGATTATTTGGTATTATGCTGAGAATGTTTCACCCCATATTGCGGGGTGGGGAGAATTCACCCTTTTGGCACATTTTCATTCTAATTCCCCAAGATATTTTAAGGTGCACCAAAGTAACTAAAGACTCTTGATAAATCCATAAATGCCGAAGAAAAATAGGTCAAAAGAGGGGAAAGGTGAATTGGTATCTATTTTCCTAGATTTGCACATAAGAAACATTCTCATACACATATAATTTCCAGAGCACCAAAAAGCCCTTTTCTTCTCACCACACAAACTGATCCTAAGGAGTTTCAGGGCAAACATCCCTATTCTCATCTGCATAAAGACAGAAGACTCAAAATAAAACCTGACTCAGTGTCAGGAAAGAAACACCAATTTCTCTCATCTAGAGCTCTATTCTTTACACTCTCTCATTTTGTGTGATTTGTCCTTTGCTCTCATGGTCCTCTCAAGGAGGACCATGACATCAGGAACATGATGCCATAACTTGCAAGTGAACTGGATTTAAGTGAGGCAGGGCTAACCTCACTTTACAAGATCTTCAGGAGAGTCATCCTACCAAAAGGACAAAAAAAAAAAGTAAATAGGAGAAGGGTGGTAGCATGGACTATCAACTGCAGGTCACCAGCAAGAGAGAGATGTGCAGTGTTCCTGGTCCAAAACTTGCTTATTCATGTTTTACTTCACTTTCCCAAAGAATAAAAATACCCCATTTCACATACAATTTAACAAGAGTAAATATATAGAAGAGGAGACTTTATATTTTATTTCAACTAATCTCTGTACGTTTGTTTTTTAAAATGTAATGGCATGCATTGCTACTCACAAAGTTACTTTCTAGTCTTGAATACGTACAAAAATAATTAAGTCATACTAAATGCACTTTGTGAATTATTGAGTCCAGAAACATTAGACTTTTCTTAAAAGTTAATTTCCTTTATGACTATAACAGAGCTTACAAATCATGAGTTCAGGAAGAATATTTTTCAAATTACAATATAATTATTTTTCCGTTCTTAATAACATTACATTTGGTTCACTGGTATCACTATTAATGTTACAGATAATTAATATTTATAACGATTATTATCAATTATAGTTGAAATGCCAAAGGACTTCAGGGTTAGTTTGAAAAACCCTATATTCACACCACCGTCTGTGATCCTTAAACTCATAGGGGTGGGAATAGGAGGGTGGAGGAGAATGTTTCAAAGATCTTCTCCTAACAGGTACATGTGTACTGGTTGAACCTAATTTTAAAAAGCCATTTGAACCTTGGTCGAAAGTTATCACACTGTACACCTTGTGATTCAGTCATACCACTCCTACGTCTGTATCCCAAAGAGATCAAACAAAGAAGATGAGTCTTATAGACAAAAATAAAAATGTTGATAGCAGCTCTTTTTGTGATAGCACTAACCAAGTGCCCATCAACTGGGGAATGGTCAAACAAATTATGATACATGAATGTAACATTACTGTTCATGATGATAAAGATAAATTTCAAAGAATCCTGGGAAGATTAGTATGAACTGATGCAGGAGGGAGTGAACAGAAACAGATTAACAATTTATACAATAAAATTGTAATGACAATTTTGAAATGCTTAAAAGTTCTGATCCATGCTGTGACGAATCATGATTCTTAAGGACCTATTCAGGAAGTATGCTACCTATTTCTGGCCAGACAGGTGTGACCATGACTGAGGGTACAGATTTAAAAGATGTATATGTTGGAATGTTAGGAAGCAGTATAGCAAGCTCCTTCTACAAAACTCTTCCTAAGAAATCCAGAAATTCAAGATCTACAACAAAAGCCTGATGGAAAAGTCCAGAAAAAGTCAATCATTTGTCCAGCCCATCTCAGCAGAGGGAGACAGACAAGGTCTTCAGACACCAGATTCTGGGACCAAGCCTGGGACACTCCAGTACCCAGGGAGAACATACACTCACTAGGACAAGAGGGGTCCCAGATCCATACTGGAACACCACCAGACCTATACTAAGGCACTGAATGTGACCAGGAGAGGTGCAAACTGCAGCTATGTCATCCAGTACCTAGTTTGAAGTCATAGATCCAAGGGGATTGAAAAGGGGACCTGTGCCTGTGGACAGGGGTAGGATTGCCTAGTAGGAAGGCCCTGGGCAGTGTAGTAAGAAAGAAGTAATTTAAGACTAAAGGAGCAATGGTGGGGCTCAGCACTCAGGCATAGAGCAGGATTTCCAGCATCTAGCCCAGACTATAGAAGAATAACCAGTTCCCAGTTGAGAACTTTGCCTTTTATTTCACTGAACCAAAGGACAGCCTACAATTCTGCCATTCTGAACCAACACAGATTTTCATCTGACTGATTGGGAAGGAGTCCAGCAGCATCTACCTTTGCGCAGATCCAAAACCAGCTCAGGAACTTAGAGAGCTCCAGCCACAGGGGTAGCAAGTAGACTTTGCTCAGTCACTTGGACAGCTTTGAAAGCTTGCAGGTCCCTAGCCTATCTATGGCTGACAGATGTTATAACACAGCACTCAATATCCCAAGAAAGAAGTAAAAGGACCAGCCCAAAGCTTCCCTCCAAAAACGTGGCAGAACCCAGGCATTAAGTCCAAAGTCAGGAAGTAGGGTGAGAGAATTAACAAAAAAAGAATTCCACCACAGAGTATGGTGTGAACCTCAGGACACAAACCTAGAAGGGAATGACTGCAAAACATGTACAAGCAAAGCCTCAGACAAGAATGGCAAAAAAAAAAAAAAAAATCAACCAGAATTCTTGGAAGAGATGAAGCAAAAATGTGAAAAGAAAAGGGGCTAAAAGCATGTTTTTATAAAAAGAATGAGAGTGCTAGAGGAAAATATAGGAAAAGAAATGAGAAGTATGGAAGAAAGAATTAGAAAAGTATTAACAGCTTGGCACAAGATATACCAAACTCTGCCCAAGCAACAATCTCCCTGAAAATCAGAATGGACCAAATAAGAGCCAATGACTCTATTAAAATAAAGTCAAAAGACTGAAAATAGAGACATATATATCCTATTTCTTTCATTTAACCATACATATTTGTTACAAAGATTTTCTTTTGTTTTTTCCTTTTTTCCTACAGGGCAGAGAGAAAAATCTTAATTGAAAAAAGTGAAATGTGATTTAACAAAAAATACTTTTAAAAAAAGTAAAGATCCTCCTTAAAAACCCCGAAAAAGGGTATCATTTACAATTCAGAATTTCTTCTAGGCCAAACCTTCTGGTTCATCAGTGCGTCAGGAATATAAAACAACTATAAATCCCAATCTAGGGAAGATCATATTGGTAATAAGGAGTTTGTCCACAGTGGCACCTGGAGGCAAAGTCTAGAAAAAACCCTGACCTGGCATCTACCCAAGCTGACAAAGTCCCACGGAATCGATTAGCATCAAATCAGGTGATAATGATTGCAGTAAAAATCCAATGAGGTCAGATTCCTGAAGGTTACAGACTGACAGTGAGCACGATGATGACTGTGCCCTCAAAGCATTCTGCTTTCAGCAGTCTTTCACGCTTGGGTTCAGGATCATCTCTACTTTGCAGATGATGGAAACTAAGTTTTAGATTAGTTTCCTCAGGACAGTAAAGTGTCAAAGGTGGAACTTGAGTTCTAGTAGTCTCCTTTATGTACAGATCAAGTCTTAACGACACACATCACCCACAAATGTTCTATTTCCTCGGTCATGAACTTTGAAATTCCCTTATCTGATCACAATCTCTTTTCATTCCACCTCTCCCTCTGCCTTGCAACCTCAAACCCTGGACTTCAGCTTCAATATGACTTTCAATCCCTCCCCCCACAAGTTATTTTCCAGGTCATCACCCACACTTACCACACTCTTTTCCCCTCCTCATCTTGACCCTTTGGTGAATTAGCTCATATCTACACTACCTTCTCTCTAGTTCCTTGGTTCCTTAAACCCTTATCCCATCAATAATTTTGTCCAGCAAAGCCTCAGTCTCACACCATCTGCTGCCTTCCCTCCTACACGTCTCCACTACAAATTTGTTACATAATCTCAACTAGATCCCTGGCTGTGGCACCTTCATAATCCATTCATAGTCCCACTCACCACCACAGCTTTTCTACATGTTTGAACACCTGCTCCAGAACCTCTCTTACCTCCTTCCCCCATTCTCCCAGCTGAGAACTTTGCCTTTTATTTCACTGAAAAAAAACTGAGACCATATACTGAGAGAGCTCCTTCTTAATCTCCCTATTTTCCCCATCACTTAGAAGCCTTCTGCCTTATCTCTTTCTTCACATCTCCTATAAAAAGATAGACTTTCTCACTGACCAAGGGAAAAACCAAACAGACGAAAAACACTCCATTCTGAAATGATCCTGATATCATCTCCCGGTTCTTCTCCTCAGCTTTCTTGGCTGGATTTTGTTCACGCTGAGCCCAATGACCATGGGGTATCCCCCACAGCTCTGTCTTAGGCCTTCTTCTATTTTCCCTCAATACTATTTCACTCAATGATTGCATCATTTCCCATGGATTCAATTATCATCTCTATCAACATAATTCTCAAATCTATTTCTCTAGCCCTAAACTCTCTCAAAGCTTCTAGTACTGCATCTCCAACTAAATATCCCATAGAACCTTGGCCCCTACTCTGATCTAGGCCCTCAGCATCTCACATTTGCAATAAATTTCTCCTCACTCCAATCCATCCATCCTCGAACTCAGAGTAAAATATATTTCCCTAAACAGAGGTCTGACCATTTCACTTCCTATCAACTTCAGGATCAAATACAAAATGCTCTGATTGGCTTAAATCCCTTCATAGCCTAGCCCCCTCCTACCTTCTGAATGTTCTAATCCCTCACTTACCTCACTACTCTGGGCAATCCAATGACACTGCCTTCCTTGAATAAGATACTTCTGAAGACTTGAGAGAATTTCCCCTGTCTATTCCCTCCAAGGGTAGAAGGCTCCTGACCCCTCACTTACCTCCCACTGTTTTTCTTCCAGTTCCAGCTAAAATCCTACTTTCTAACAGCAGTTTTCAAGATCTCCTTCCTGCCTTATCCAGAATGTATTCCATATACAGCCTTTTTGCGTATGTATTTCTTCCATTAGACCACAAGGGCCTAAGAACAGAGGCCATTTTGGCTTTTGCCTTTCTTTGTAATCCTAGCATTTAGCAGAGTGCCTAGAAGGCATTGCTTAGTAACAATGCTTGTTGACTAAAAAAATTTTTTATGAACCTGTTAAAAATATATTCCTCCTTATACTTTACAGATATTTTGAACTCCTTCCTCTTCTTTATACTCTAATTTTCTTTAATGCTTTAGTCAAGCATAGATATGTACATCCTTCTACTGATTTTGCAAAGGCTGAACACTCATGTCATATGAATATAATGACTTTTACTATGAAATAAGTGATTCAGAGAACATGAGAAGACACATATGAAGGATGCTTGATAAAGAATGTAGAACTAGGGGAACAACACATAAATGACTACAAGAATTCAAATGGTAAGACTAAGAAAAGGCATTAATTTAATTCAGATTCATCAATCAAATGTAATTGTCTTCTCTTGGATAAAAGGAGGGGAAGTACAGGTACAGAAAGTTGCATGGGCTATCAAACAGGCTGCTTTGTGAGGTGGTTTTGCTCAATTCTTTCCTTGTTGTTAGTATTACAAGGAGGAGCCCAGTGGGAACTGGCAAATTGAAAAAATTAATGTTATATGACAAAGGAAACATCAATAAGCAAGACAACAAAAGTGCTCCTCATTCTTAAAATGATGTAAAAGGGTCCCGTGCATTATTGGTAAGTTTTTTCCCCATGTTCTTGCTATCATAGAGCCATAAGAAACAAACTAGCTTAGAGGAAGACTCAAAAGGAAGAAATCCAATACAAAAATATATATAAAATCATTTTTGACTTTAGAGATGACTCCACTGTCCCAAACATAAGTGAAGTTCACAGGATACAAGATGCCTCTGAGTTGTTCTCCCAGGCACAGACAAAGTACACCCAGTTCTACCATAATACAGTACTAGACTGGACCAAGGCCAGTGATATTCCAAAGCTGCTCTTTCCTGGAAGGTATACTGTAACTTTGAAATAGCTGCTGTCACTGGAGAATCCCTAGGAAATCAGAATGGTTCTGAGGTTACCACCAAAAGGTGTTTAATTCCCTCCAGAGAGTTTACAAGTTAGCTTTAACATTTTAGGTACATAGAACCAAGTCAGGCACAGAACAGACCTCTCACATCAATTTCAAATGTAAGTGGGTTCCCTAGATCTATAATGGATCAGCAACAGGAAGCTCTGCCATTTTGACAGTCATGGTGTACATGGCTGGCCAGCATTGTAAAGGGAGAACACAATGGCTATGAAATATCCCTCTAGCTTATAATTTACGCCAGAGAAGAACAATAAATACTGAAAAGTCTGGTCATATTTGCACATATCCCTGTCTAGATGTGAAGGTCTTCTGGGGCTTTGATATTGGCACAACTGATAAACCAGCTTTTCGGTCTCTGGATAAAGCTGGAGAAAGAATTCAGCGAAAGATTGAGGGGGTGGCAAAAGGAATTGTGCATGTGTGTGTGTGTGTGTGTGTGTGTGTGTGTATGTGTGTGTGTTTCTACAGGAACAACAGAACAAGGTTTCCTTGCCTGCCTTCTAACAAGAGTCCTTTTCTTCCCTTTATTCTACTGTCCCAGAATATTAATTTAATTTTCATGAAAAATATTTAGTGAGAATTTTCACTCTAGAGCATATAATTCATATTTTGTATGCAAAAGAAATTGTTTTAAATACAATTATGTTGTGGACTAACTTTAGAGTAATTAATGTTCTTACCTCTACAAATTTCATAGTCGCATTCATAGAACAATGAAACATTAAACAGAATTAAAAGAATTGTACTACTCTGAATTCTAAAGAACGTTTGATTAAACCCAATCTACAATCTTTAAGAAAGAAATTGTGTGGGAGTTTTTTTCAGGAACCAAATGGGAATTCCCTTTAATTATAGATGTTCATGAATAATTATAAGATCTTTCAGATTTACAATCAACAAATATTGACTATATGGAATTTTAACTTACGTTTTGATTAACTCCATATTTTCTAGTTAAAAAAACCAAGAGACCTTTTTACTCAGCACAATTTCACAAGAACAGGGCTAGGAGAATGGGACCAAAAAAGAAAGTACTATACACATGTCAATGTACAGCAAATATTTTGGTTACAAATAGGGAACAGCAATAAAGAAGAATCTATCTAATGAGATTTCTGAGGGTGGTATTTTGAAGGTGGTTGTATGAAAGATGTCATTCCACGCACTAAGAAATGTCTAAGAGGTCAGGGTGGCATGAGGGGAAAGCCTCGGAGTTGAAGTAGTCAATTCATTACAGGATTTAGAGTTTTAAATGACCTTACAGATTATCTAGCCATCCCAGTCACTTGATTGTGCTCCACTGACACTCCTGCTATGTCAGACACTGGATCTCCATTTCCCTCCCTAGGATCATACTAAATTAGTGAGATCTCACTCAATGTGGCTTGCCCTGCCCACCCAGTTTGGTTTCACCACCATCCAGCAGCCCAAGTACAACACTGTCTTCCCAATACCACCTACTCTCCCCCACAAATATGTTTCCCTTTTTGCCTGGGGAACCAAACAGACCAGTACTCCCCCACTGCCCATGCCACTGGATTGTCCTACGGCTCAACCACGGCTCAACCACCATCTTTGTGACTTCACCCTTCCCCACTATATCTTGCCTCCTTTTTAGAAGGTAGACACCTTGAGACCATGGGTTGTCTCTTCTACTTTCATTACAAGTACTTAGCACTGTGCCACGTGGTAAGTTCTTAATAAATGCTTTTTCACTCATTCATCTATTCTGGATCTTCACTTCACAGAGGCCAAAGACAAGTTAAATTGTCCCAAGTCACGGATGTAAGAAGCAGCAGGGCCAAAATCTGAACCAGGTCTTCTGACACAAAACCCAACACTTTTCCCATGATGCCACAGTCCTCAGAAGATTCGTTTTAATGCTGGTTCTACCATTTACTAATGATTTGATTTTTAAAAAGTCAGTTCCTTTTCTGGCCCTCCATTTTCTCACTGGGACACAGTGTGCACGGCTGCATCAGAGGAGTGTGATTAAAAGCTACTAAATGATAACGGGCAAAGGTCCCTGAGACCCTAATCAGTCTGAGCTCCTCTACATGCATCATCCCCCTAGAGGCAGAGAGTGACAAGGCTGGCTCCGTGGTAACAACACATCCTCCTTCCCTTTTATGTTGGCTGAATATACAGAATAAATAGCAAAAAAATAAATAGAAATGAATGCAAAGCAGTTCAATTTCAGGTAACTTAGGCAAGTGAGGGTACTAGGCCCTGAGGGCATCGGGAAAGGCTTCAAGGAAGAGGTGGCATATGAGCTGCATTAGTAAGTAAGAGAGGCCTCAGAGGCATGGGACAAAGTCAGTTCTTCTGGGATCATGAATCTATCCTGACTACTCCTTATTTCATCTTGTTCAGTATTATCTATCTCCATTTCCTAATATGGCAAGCACATCATGGACTGAGTCATTAACAGTTAAAAGCAGTGGTTTCATGGACATAAATGAAAATTAAATACTATCAGATTACTGGCAGATTTGTTCCCTTTTTTATTGATTTGTTATTCTCCCAGTTTCATTGCTACACAATCTTGGGATGATCTGGCTACACTGAGTTTCCCACAAAGCTTTCTGTAGACGTGTTTTCCCTCTTTACTGTTTTACTATTTTCCAAAGTGGCACTGCTTATAATATTCTACTGTCTTTTCCATAACGTTTTGCCAATGAGTTTATGTTCTAAATTAGTGTTGTGTTTGGCTGCCATCTCTCTCTACTTGGCAAGGACGTGAAGTGTTTGCTGACGGCTTAGCTTCTGGGCGCTTTTCTTTTGTCTTTTTTTAGCATGTTTCAATACAGGTCAGTTGAATGTAGTGTAACTGCCTTCAGTCTCTTTCTGTAATCGTCATCCTTTAGGTGTCAGGTGCTGATTGGATGCTTTAATTCATCAAGATTCACTAATCATCATGAAAGGCTTGGCACATCAGTGTCCAGTAAAATATAATCAACCTGATTTTTCATGGTATATATGACTTGGTGTTCACCATATCCACTGCCTTGTGAATCTCCTCTGGAAGAAGGAATTAAATAATGTACAGGTGGAGGATTTTGGTGTAGTAGTGTAGCACCAACAACAACAAAAATACAAAATGCTTTGAGTAGTCATTCTTTTTTCTTCATTTTCTTGCATTTAACTAGAATTAAGAGTCAGTTTATCTCTGATAGGCCAAATAATGAATGGGCAAGGACAAGAGCGGAAAACCTCCCCTTCTTTTCTTCTCTTTTCCCATTTGTCTCCCTTTGTCAGGGTTGGACAGTAAATACTGTCCAATTTCTTCACTGCAAGGACCTTTCTTAATTCTTTCTAAAAATGAACACCCAAAAATTTAAATTGATGCAATTGTCTGATAATTAAATTACCAGTTTTCTAATAAAATTTACTTCCCTGAGATAAGAGAGCAGGTTTACCTGCCTGATTCCTTCCAGGCAAAGAGGAGAAGTTCCACGGAATCTTTTCAGCCACTGCGGCAGGTAGCTCCCATATGTCACTCTGATAGGTCCCAAGAAGAAACTTTCATTTCCAACTCAAAACATATCCACTTATCACCACGGCAGACACATTTCAAACAATGCTTTCTACTCAGTCACAAATGGGAAAATCCAACCTAACAAACTGTTTTCCTTATAAAGATCTGACTCTTTTTAATAATACATCAAAGATGTCTCATTTTTTCTTTGAGAGACAATTTAGACTTTCATATGAGATTTTTCCTTCTAAATGTAACTAAGAGGTGCCTTCAAATAACTAGGTATATGGCACTTCTACTATTAGAAAAACAATGAACACAAAAAGAATAAAGAAGATCATAAAATTGTGTTGTAATATACAGCTTCTTGAAAGGAGGAGTTTTTAAATTAGGTGTGTCTGGTGCCTAACAGAATGCCAGGACATAGCAGGTGTTTAATAAATAAATGCTTGCTTTACTGGAAAAAACAATTCTAAACAAAGTGATTAATTCTTAAATTATTAACCCAACATATCTCAAAACCAATATGACAAAAGACAAGGAAAATGTAATGCTAAGATATTTTGCTGAATTGTGTCCAATTCAAACAATGACCAGAATATTGCAGTCCAAATTGAGTGGAGAATTAGAGTGCTTAAGAAGACAATATACAACAATAAAACTCGCTGCACTTAGATTTGAACCACCTGGGTAATCCTTGCATTGAATTTATTATATACATAACAGGCAGTAACCTGAATTCTTCACCTGTCTTAACAATGAACTCCTGGGCAAAATTCTACAAAGGCCAGACTACAGTCATTACTTAAGAAATAACTCATTTTCTTTCTTTCTTTCTTTCTTTCTTTCATTTTCTCTTTCCTACTTTACATCTTTATCTTCCTTTTTCAGACTAAGCCTGTTTTGGTTTTCAGAGTTATAGAACTGTTTATAGATGCATGTAATTTAGGCGAGTTTCCTGGCTGTGGAAATTTGGTTTGGTGACACAAATCTCTACTTTAAAAAAATGAGCATATGTGTTAAAAAACACATAAGATTTATTTATTGTCAGAGGCATAGTGGTGTTAATGAGATCCAAGTAATACCTCTGAATAGCCTTTCCATTATTTTATGTTCAGTAAACTCTCAACGAAAATCAAGATTAGAAAGAGACAACTTAACTTGTTCCTTTCATAAACAAATCTGCCTACAGGTCTGAGACTCTCACATACCTGACAGGTGGTTCACTACAAACAGAAGTAATAAAATAATAAAAGGCAAAAGATAAGATTAAAAAGGCCCCAAACTAATTCACTCTAAGAATATTTCCATTCAAAAGGTAAAAAAAAATTGGAGAGGAAAACACAGGAAGTTTTTTCTTCCAGATGCTGCAGCAGGACTAGATGGTCTATTTGTCCACACTTTTAAATACTTTTCAAAAGTGACCAAGTATTTAATACAAAGCCGATAATAAAAACACTTTTAAAATACCAGTTTCTGAATAACTAAAGTACTTAAAAAATACTCTCAATTTTAAAAAGCAACTGATATAGTATTTATGTAATTTGCCCTTTTCTAATAGGTCCAAAATGTATCCTTCATGAATCTGCATGAATCATAACACATCACTAAACTATTTAATACCAAGAGTTCATGAAAATATTTCGTTTTCAGATGATATTTTGTCTTTTAAAGACCTCCACAAGCCAGCTCCACCCTATCATTCCAGCTTCAGTAAACATGAACCCCTTCCCACATTCTGAGGTCCAAAATCAAACTAGTTTTTTGGATGTTCTTCACACAAACTCCATCTACCTTAACTGTTCTGGCACCTTCTATCCTCCATGCCAAAGGCACCTTCTCTCATCACCTCCAGTTGAAAAAACCCTTTACCTCTTACAAAACTTAGCCCAAGCTCCCTCACCTTCAACTCAAAGACTTTCCTGATCCATCCCCCGCTCCCCAAACTACCTTGTATTTCTATAAAACTCTGTGGTATGTGGTGTCACCTGAGAAAGATAGAATGTAAAGTCTCTGCTTCTCAAAAGGCAGGCAGGGTACCCTGAAGGGGAAACAGGAAAAGAGCATATGTTAACTAAATCAAACCAACTCAATTTTTTCAAGCCTATGACATGACCTGAAATGTGCCAGTGTTACCCAAAAGACAAAGATCCTGAGAGGGACATCCCTGAATGCTGAACCCAAAAGCTTAAAAACTGCAGCATTCCCTCAATAACCAGACCTGCTTCCAGCCCAGATCCCACAATCATCATTGAGGTGATAAAGTCATGGAGTAAAAGGGGCCCACCTTCCTCATCACCTTAGAAGAGACCACACAAGTCCCCTTGGTGCATTCACTGGTCCTGCCTCCACTCCAGCCCAGCCATCCCTCACAGGGATCAACCAGAGAAGCAAGTCTTGTGCAGAAGGAGACAGCCACCCCCACCAAACATCACCACTGCTGCTCCCAGGGCAAGCAGGCCAACCAAGTCGAGGCAGAAAGGAGAGATAGGAGGCAGTTCAAGCCACTACCACCTCCCTGCAGACCCTGATGGGGACAACCCAGGACTCAGAACCCAAGAGCCTTGGGAATAGCCAGGCTTCCAGCCTAGTGCCCTCAGACATCTTCCTGGCCCTGTCCAATGGTTCAGAATGCATTGGAAATGACTATGACTTTATTGGTGGACTTGGCTTTAGAGAAAAGGCATTTCCATCTGCTCTGCTATTCTATCCTCAGGGACCTTTCCATTTGACTCACAGCTTTTTCTCAGGTGTTGTCTCCTCCGTTAAAAAGAGAGCTCCAGAAGAGCAGGCACTGCCTTCCTTACTCTTTGCCTGGCACATAGGAAGGGCTTAAGAAATGATTCCTCTCTTCAATCAAGGTCCCTCAGGACAGGCTGACACAAAGCTTTGGATTGACAGTGTAGTGTTTAATTGGGAGCAGAGAAAGGAGGGTTTTGTCTGTCAATCCTGAAATAGGGATTTTTCATTTGAAAAAATGAGTCTTTCTTTTCTTCAAAAACTCAACTTAATTTCCCAGTCTCCTTCCCCTCCTCTCTCCTTTCCTTCCCCCTATCCCTTCTCTCCTTTCTCCCTCTCCTTTCCCTTCTCCTCTTCCTCCTTTTCCCTCTCCTTTTCTCAGCCCCCCCTTCCCTCCCCAACCCCCGCCAACTCCACCATGGTCCACATACTCTTCAGTTCTGAGGGTCGCAGCTACAGGATCCAAGCTCTTCAATATCCCACTACCCTTTCCCAATGCCCCCACTGCCACACCCTCATCTAGCACACATAATGAGGTAGAAGGAGAAGAATAACCCAAATACAGGAACAATTAATAATATAACTAAGGGAAGAAATAAAGATGTTCAGAAAGCAAATGTCAAAACCATATCACTAATGATCCCTTGTGAGATTAAACTACCTATAAATCCCATAAACTCCACTAAGAGGTGTATTGAGCAGAATAGTCTGAAATGTTTAATGCATCCCTCCCATACAATACAAATGCACAGAAAAAACTCCCATTAAAGTTAATGAGACTCTTATTATCACCAGTCCAGCATAGCAAGTCTGAGATTAGTTTTAACTCCTCTATAAACTGAATAGGGAATGTCTATACCTTCACACACCTTTTATTGAATTAAAATTAGAGGTCACTTATTATTAAGCATTCTATTGTCTCTCATGTCCATACTAAGTATTAAAAACAGTCTATAATATAGCCTAAGCTTTTTCTAAGAAAAATTACATTTTCCTACTCTGTCTTTACCTTTAAAAATGTCTCTATTTAAATGTAAATTTTGGTTTCCACCAGGGACAGGCTAATAGTGTTTCCATAGTAACAGCAGCAAAAAAGTAAATCAATTTCTACATAAAGGGTAACCTTTTGTATAAATAATAGTTCTGTCTTTTAAAACGCATTGATTGTATAAAGCAAGGTATAATACACAACCTGTATTGCACTGAATGTATTCTCAGCAAAGCATTAGATTCACTGAATTCAAACTCTAACTACTTTGTTCTGGAAAAGAAATGTATGCATATACACAATCTACAAAGGATGCACCAAGCATCTTGCTTCATGAAAGAAAAAAAAAGAGACAGAAACATATATAATCAGGTTAGAAATTAAATGAGAGAAAAATTCTCATATTTTTGCCTTCAACGTATTTTTGCATATGAACTATTTTAGCTAGGCAGAAAGTTATCTGTGGGGAATTGCATCTAAATATTTATTAACAGATTAAAAAACAACTTCAAATTGATACATACAAGAATCTGGGCTTCTAATGTGGAAATTCTTTTCATGTTCACATCAATCAATAGGACGCTTTAGACTCAGAGACTTGTCTGGGACACTGAGTAATATACAGGTTCACAGGATGAGGATGACAGGACTTAAACCCAGGTGTTTCAGATTCCATAATTCAAACCTCTCAACACTAGGTGACTTCTCAGAACATCTAAAATTACTTTTAAAAATGTACTAAAGATGAAAAGGGACAGACAAAAGTTTACACTGTCCACAAAAAGCATAATTAAAATACTTTAATATTTACCCCTCCCCTCTGCCCAGTGTAAACTTATTATGGGAGGGGGGATGGTCATTACAAGTTCATGAAATATTTCCCAATGAAATTTTTGTCCTAGAGAAACAACATTAGACTCCCTTTAATCTTGGATGATGTACTTTAAATATTGAGATTTATATTTAAGCAGGCAAGAACTTTTAATAAAACATACTTTCAAATCAATTCACTGGTCTTAGATTTATGATTATCTCAGCTTTAAAATAAGTTGGTTCCTAACACGTAAAAATTGGAAGCTATCTCCTTCACCATTTAAAAAAACACCTGTTCATTTGTAGGTCATTTCTGCACTAGGAGACTACTTATCCTTAGCCTGTCAATTAATAAAATTCTCTAAACTACTGAAAAATCATCTCCACATTCATAGTTAATGGTACTTAATGACAATAAAACAAAATTGATAATGTTTCTTTTATTTCCCACCTCTGTGTCTTTGCATAGGCTATCCCCCCTACCTGGTACTCACTACTCCCCATTCACTGCTGCCTCTTCTTTCCTCCAGGCTCAGTTCAAGCACCATCATCTGTATAAAGCCTACCCTAATAACCTACATTCATTCACCCATCCCCACCTCTGAGGGCCTTTCTCCAAAATAATTACATTTACTTTACATCTATCTTGGAAATCCTCTGCTAGGTGTGTGGTGTCTCCTCCCTAGAACGTAAGTTCTTTGAGAGCAGGGACTGACTGATTCAAGTTTGTCTTCATTTCCCCACTGACCATAACAACGCTTGATGTGTTTGTCCCTTGTTGCCGAAGGAGACCATGCCATCAGAGGAATAATGACATGACTTGCACTTGACTTTGTTTTGAGTGAGGGAGGGCTGTGCAGGTCACACCAGCTTCGCTTCTCCTCCACAGCCATCTGAATCCAGTGACCAGATATTCATCAGGATGACTGGAGATGACCCAGGATGAGGAAATCGGGATGAAGTGACTTGCCCAAGGTCACATAGCTAGTGAGTGTCAAGTGTCTGAGGTGAGATTTGAACTCAGGTTCTCCTGACTCCTGCACTGGTGCTCTATCCACTGCACCACCTACCTGCCTTAGGATCCATAAACAAAGTAAGTGGGATAGCACTTCAGAGGGAGTTACTAGTGATACGAGAATTAGGAAAGGCTTCCTTTAGAAGAGGACATTTGAACAAAGCTTTAAAGGAAGCTAGAGGTTCAAGAGGCATGAGTGAGGAAGGAATGCATTCAAGGCCTTGGGAGGGAAAGGAGGTCATGGAACAAGGCACAGGGATTGTTTGTGTATGCTCTTTGTATAGCATATGTGATACACTGAATACACAGACTGTATGCAAGGAACAGAAAGAGGAAGACTCTTGTTTGCTGACCGCTTGGTTCTGTGACAGAAGAGAAACAGTGATCATGTGTGAGCTTCCAATTCAGGAGTATGGAAGGACCTGCAGTAGCAACTTGTGGGCCCTGGCTACTCTCAATATAGTTTTCACTTTTATTGAGTAAACTATCGTAGAAGTCCTGGCTGACAAGGAGATATCTTTAACCAGGAATCCAAACACGGTCCTTTTGGCAGCTACAATTAGAGATAATAACTATGCAGAGGTGCTCCTCTCTGGGAAAACTGGGAGCTTTGAATGGTCAATTGCCACCAGTTTATCCCCTTTTCTCTGTTCCCCCTGACAAACCTTGAAAGACAGAGAGGCAGCCCTGGGTCAATCTGTACATTTCATGACCCACTGTAGTTCAAACTGTCAGTGGAAACAATGACAGTGACTTGGCAAAATTCATTTGAAAGATCAAAGTGAAGACACGTGGACTCTCTGAGGCAGAAATCCCGAAATGAAAAGACGGGGAGATGGGGAAAAAAAAGGCACAAAACATCTATGCTTGGAGTGCTGGACTTGGAGTTTATTCCAACAGTTCTTTATACACTGATTGTATAAAGCAAGGTATAATACACAACTCTAGCTGAATAACCCTAGATAAGTTGCCTGTATAAAGCTAGAGAGAGTGTGGGGGGAGAGAGAACTTGATGATCTCTTCCAGCTCTACATCTCTGTTCCTGTTCGCTGTGGCCTGACAGTGTGGCTACTTCCTCCACTGGTTGAATTCACATAGAACTCTCTCTGCCTTTCCACCTGGTCTTTTCCTGATGTCTCCACACATCTACCCAACAGGCTGGCATGCAGGCAAGCAGGTTGGTCCTTCTGGTGTTCCTCCCTCATTCTAACAACTTGACAACTTGCAGGCTCACGAGCCCCCCAAAACAAGATGTTTTTCATGCCCTCTCACTCTATATTACAACTTTGCCACAGTGTTCTCTGGTTCTCTGGCGGTGAAAATGTCACAGGACTGAGAGCCACACAGGCCCTCCGCTTACCAGCACTAAAAGGATGGCCTGTGCTGAGAGGTAGCAGGTCCGGGGTAGTGAAAGTACCTGAATACTCCCCAAATGTAACTAAGTCTGAAGTCCACCCTCAGGAGCAGTCCAAGTCATGTGTGCTACATCCAGCTGAGCCAACCTGCTTACCTAAATTCCTGAGCCAGCTGGGGGGTGGGGAGCCTCACAGTAGAGTGTCTTCTTGCTAAGATAGAACAGGAGTAACAAACCTCCACCCCGTACTCCATGAGGCTCCTCAGGGGCAAAGGCAGAGAATAAGCCAAAGGCTAGGATTCACTCCAGAAATGAAGCACACACATTTGTTCAATAAAAATGTATTCAACCAACAAGCATTTATTAGGCACCTACTATGGGCGCCCTGGGTCTTATGCTGAGCACTAGGGACAAAAGTGCAACATTCACAGCCCTCAGGGAGCAAACTGTCTAACAAAAGACTGTATATATGTATGCATAATATAGATACATATAGATACACATACACACACAATGAATAATTTAGTTTTGCAAGAGAGAATACTAGCAGTCAGGAGGATCAAATTCATTGTTTGATAAGCATTGTGACAGATGCTGGGGCAGATAAAAAGCACAGTGTACAAGAAACTCCCATCTTAGTAAGGGGGTAAGACACAAATGCAATTGTCACTTAACATCCAAATAATTTACACTAATATACCATAGTTACTTATATCACAGAACTACAAAATTAAAGGCAAAGTTAAATCCAAAGATGTGTGGAGAGCAGAATCTTTAACAAACAGGGAAGATCAAAAAGGAATTCATGAAGCAAGTGACATCTGAAAAGGGCTTTAAAGGGCAGGTAGGAATTAAATAGAAAAAAATACCTCAGGTATTTCAAAAGGTGCAAAGACCAGTACAGACTATAAATACCTCAGTGCATACTCCGGAGTGCCAAGAGTGGTTCAGGCTGCTTAGAGGACCCTGAGGTGGTACCATACAAAGAGTTCTAAATTTGGAGGCAGCAGTTTCAAATTCTGCATCTTCCACCTGTCTTGCCTTGCCCAAGGTGGGTCTCAAGCCAGGTCTCTTGGTCTCAGTTTCTTTATTTGTAAAACAAGTCAATGACTTCTGAGCTCCTTACAGTTATCAATCCATGATGCAGAGGCTAAAACTGGCAACAGAGAGAAGGAAGTTTAAATTTTGCTTAGGAAACAAGGAATAAATAAAGGTTTCTGAGTAAGAACAAAATAATCATTTACAATTACCTTAGATAATTAGGTCTACTTCCACAACGAAGTTTTCACTTATCTCACTGCTTAGTAATGATTTCCCCTGGAAATTCGGGATTTTCGTTTGCAAATTGCAATTTTATGTAACGATTAATTAACATTCATACAGCATAATTATTGTTTTAGAAGACAAGAAGGAAAAAGAAGGAGCTAGTAGAGTCCCATGATCTCCTCTAGCTGGAGGAGAGGGAGGCATCTGACCAGCTGGTGGGCTGCCCCCTCCTTCAACCACACAGGGCCCCACTGGAGCTCATCTCTTCTGCTTTAACAGAGTGATTAGACAGACTCGGAACAACATCTGGCCAAATCCTTCATACTAGTGGTGGAAAAGGAGAAATGTAGGGTAAATGACAGTGAAATGACGCTGACGGAGCACGAGCTGGAAAGACTTTCAACCTGAAAGGAGCTGAAGGCTGGTGATTTCTCTTGGAGATTACCCTCCAACTACTGTTTTCTTCTATAAGGAGCACAGTTGTTTTCCATGTTGACTCCCCCATCATAATGTGAGTTTTCTGGGAGCTGGGATAGTATAGTTGCTTCTCTTTTTCTCCCTAATACTTAAAGCAGTGCCTGGAAAATATTAAAATGTTAAGAAATGCTCATAGACTGGTCAACCTGACATTGGAGTGTTCCTGGGATCTGGGTTCGACACTGTTTTTTTGAGGCAGCTAGGTGCTCAGTGGATAGAGCCCTGGGACTGGAGTCAGGAAGACCTGAGTTCAGATCTTCAGCCTCAGATACTCACTTGTGTGACCCTGGGCATATCACTTAACCTCACTGGAGGAAGAAATGTCAAATCACTCCAGTATCCTTGTCAAGAAAACATCCTGGACAGTATTGGCAGGCTGCGGTCTATAGGGTAAAAAAGAGTCAACGATAGTTTGGCTAAATACCCAGATGGATGGCACCATTACCAAATATTCAGATGGTACAGAATTGAGAGGAAGAGCTAATACACGGATGACAGAGGTAGAATTCAAAAAAGATCCTGACAGGTTTGAGCAGAAGTTCCTCATCTTGTCTATGTCAGAGGCCTCCTGCCCAGTTGGCCTGTGAAGAAGCCTCAGGACTCCTCAGAATCATTTTTTTAAATGCACAATATAAAATATGTAGGATTAAAAAGGAAAGCAATTTTAGTGAGATTGTTATCAAAATATATCTATATTCATTAACAAGTTCATGGACTTACTAGTTTGCTTAATAGTTCAAGTTAAGAATCCCTGGGCTGGAGCATCTGGCTGAATATGATAAAACAGAATTCAAGAGGGATCACAAACATAGGACAGGAGTCAGAGGAGGGATGGCTATAGAAGAGTTCATCTGGAAAAGAACTAGGGATTTCAGTAAACTGCAAGCTAGACATGATTCAGCACTGTGATATGGCAGGAAAGAAAGCTAGGGTCATCTTAGGCTGCACTGGAAAACAGCGTCCAGGACTAGGGAAGCCTGCTACACTGCCAGCTACCTCTGGAGTACTGTGTTCATTGTATTTGGATATCACATTTCCTGGAAGAACACTGATAAGATGGACAGCGTCCAGAAGAAGAAAGCCAGGGAGGTAAAGAGCCTCAATTCCATATCTTGTGAGGACTGGCTGAATTACCATGCTTCACCACACTTCGCTCTGATGAGATTAGTATGGGGAGCAGAGGGAACTATGATAGCTGCCTTCAAAGAGCTGCCATGTTGGGGGAGGGAGAAATGGAGAGGGAAGAATTAGACTGGAGGCCAGAAATAAGAGTGATGCATGGAAACTGCCAAGAGACCAGTCAAGTCTTAATGCTCAGGAGAAAAGATAAAACTCCCCCCTGCTCCCCACACACTTAGAAGCTACTCCAAAGGAGAAGGCCTGTCTCACAAAAGAGGCAGCAAACCATCCCTTCTTGGGGCACCTCAAGCCTGGGCTGGATGCCCATTTGTCAGGGGTGTTCTGGGTCATATTACTGAGCTCTTATTATCTTCAAAGACTGTGCCAGTATCTTTAGGGAACACAAAGTAAAAGACACTGCTCATGCCTTCACAGGAGTCACTTTCTGGTTGGGAATATAAACCATCAGTGCTCAAAAAGTTAACAATAACACAAATACTCTGAATATAAGAATTTAATAAGAAAATACAAGGAACCTCTCCCCCTCCCTATGGTAGAAAGCACTATCTGGTATGCTTTGAGATGTGGTGACCGAAAGGAGGAGAAAAATGGGCTGGGGTCTAAAAGAAGGGACAACTGCATGAACAAATCAAGCGTCTAAGATGTGGTCAGAGAAATGGCATTGGCAGGGAGCAAGCAAACCAATGGCCAGACAGAGCTCTGATGACCCTCTGTCCTCAAGGAGCATGTCCAACAGCAGACCAACGAGGGGCACCTGTACTTGGAACCCTGGGGTCCACATCATCCTCTCAATTCCCTGACAGGCCTCTCACCTGTGGGACAAGATTCCTTCATGCCCATCCGCTACTCCTCCTTGCTTTCACCATCTCTTTTCTCCATCACTCATTTCTCTGATTTTTTTCCTTCACTGTGCTGCTACACAAAACCTCTTAGAGTCACAAGTGAGAGTTAGGTGGAACAGGTGGACAACAAAGGTGGAAAGAGCCCTGAAAAGGGCTCGGCAGCCATCACACCAAAGGTACTGGTCCTCCCTGAACACATCCTATACCTCTGAAGTCGAGATGCAACAAAGTATGGATCAGTTCTCTGCTGCCTGTGCTAATCTGGCCTAATAATTAACACTAAGAAAACACAGGTGCTCCATCAGCCACCACCATACGTGGAACCCCTGGTTACAACAAAAGGAGAAATTTTGAATGCTGTGTATAAGTTCACTTACCTTGATAGTGTACTTTCCAAGGAAAAACATATTGACAATGAGGTTAATGCAAGCATAGCCAGAGCTAGCTCCAGTGTTTGGGAGGTTCCAAAAAAAAGTTTGGGAGAAAAGAGGTATGAGACTGTCTACCAAACTGGAAGTCTACAGAGCCGTTGTGCTGATCTCATTGTTGTATGCTTGTGAAACATGGACAGTCTACCAGCACCATGCCAGAAAATTGAATTGCTTCCATTTGAACTGTCTTAGGAAGATTCTAAGGATCACCTGGCAAGATAAGGTACCAGACACTGAAGTCCTTGCTCAAGCTGAACTGCCAAGTATTTAAACCACGTTTCAAAGAGTGTAATTCCGATGGGCTGGCCATGTTGTTCTAATGAAAAAATGTTCTAATACACTTGCCAAAAAGACTATTTTATGGAGAACTCACATGAGGCAGGTGATCACATGGTGGTCAGAAGAAGTGATACAAGGACACTCTCAAGGTCTCTCTCAAGAACTTTGGATTTGACTGTGCAACACGGGAGACACTAGCACAGGATTGCTCAGCATGGTGCGCCCACATCAGAAAGGCTTTGAGCAAAGCAGAACTGAGACAGCACGAAGTAAACACAGGATGGATAAATTTGGGATATCCACCCCAAATATTCACACGGACTGTCTGTACCCACCCTGTGGTAGAGCATTCTGAGTTTGTATTGGTCTGATCAGTCACAGTGAGACACACTGAAACTTCACTTTATCATGGTGATGTCATTTTGGTTCTCTTTGACAATGAAGGACAACAACCAACCAACACAAATTCTCACTGGTAATATCTTGCTTCCGATACTGACCAACATAAACTTTGCCATTTGCAACCATATAGGTCACATGCACCCTACAATAACTAGAGTGCTGGATCAGGAGTCAGAAGGACCTGAGTTCTAACCCTGTCCATAAAAAGGGGATAGATAACAATAGCACCTAGCTCACAGGATTGCTGTGAGGCTCAAATGCCAGAACCTACATAAAATGCTTTGCAAGATTTAAGGCTCCACGTAAAGGCTAGCTATTATTAGTAAACTGTTATCTGTTAACTCTGACTTTTCATTCATTTGCATTATCATCTTAATTAGCAAGGTTTTATGTACACATGGAAGCAACTAGGTGGTACAGTCAATAAGTGCACTGGGCCTAGAGTCAAAAAGATTTGAATTCAAATCCAGTCTCAGATACTTAGTACCTGTGTGACCCTGGGCAAGTCACTTAATCCTGTTTGCCTTAATCCACTGGAGAAGAAAACAGCAAACCACTCCAGCAGCTTTGCCAAGAAAACCACATAGACAGTATTGGCATGCTGTAGTCCATAGGATCACAAAGAGTGGGACATGACTGAATGACTCAACAATCTATGTCCACATAGCATCCAAAGTGATTTTTCTAAAGCACAAATCTATTTCATCACTTCCCCTTCTCCCTTCAAGAAACTCCAATGGAAACTCCTACTATCTCTAATATCAAATACAAACCTCTCTTCCATTTAAAAACCTTTCCAGTCTTATTACAGCCATTGCTCTTGCCTCCCTGGACCTTTTGGTCCAGATAAATAAGCTATTTCTGCTTGCTGTCTTTCACCTCTTTTTGTACCCCTGTGCTCAGAGCCTGGCACATAATGGGCCCTTAATGGTTATTAACTGACTGACACACGACATGCCATCTCTTCTTTATGTCCCTCTGCACAGGCTGTCCCCAGAGGTTGGAATGCAGTACATCTTAACTTTGCCTCTTCAAATCTCCTTGTGTCCATCACTTTCTTCCATAAGGCCATTTCTGGTCCCCCCAAGGGCTAAGAGCTCCTACCTCCAAGAGTTCTTTTCTTTATTTTGTACATACTTAAAGCACATGAGCCCCTTTGAAGGCAGGGGCTATTTCATTTCTTGCTTTGTATTTCCAATGCCTAGCACATAGTAGGCATTTAATAAATGTTTGCTAATTCCTTAATCATGAAGGATAAAATAAAAATGACAACAATTCTTTGGCAGTATCACAGATGAATAGATGAATGAAGCCTTTAATGGCTACATGGCTCATTTAGAGTAGTCACTACAAACACATACTGGGGAAAACTGGCTTTAGAAAGATGGGATTTTATATCAGAGAATGGCTTGAGATCATAAAAGTGAGCACCATGCGGTTTCCCAAGCACAACACCACCTGATTTTCCTTTCCTATATATAATTTTCTGACCAGTTCATTGTTCATTGGCAGCCCCAGATACATGCACAACACAGAACACAACAGTCTCCAAAGACTCAAACTGAAGAGGAACCAAAAAGCAATAGGGATATAAAATGTAAGGTACAGGAAAGTGGCACTTGATTACCAGCAACAACTTGGCATGCAAGAGATGGAGCCAAACATATAAATAATCCAGGACACTCAGGGTTAGAAGAGAAAGTGGGCACTGGCCAAGCAGCAAAAAGGAGAATAACCTATGAATGACATAAATGCTCCACTGTATCTTTAAAATATCATTTGACTCTCCCCATGATCTTGTGATATAGGAGCTTTCATTATTCCCATTTTACACATGAGAAAACTGAAATTGAGAGAGGTTAACAGAATCAGTCAGGGTCATTCAGCTCATCAAGTGTCTGAGGCAGGATCTGAATTCAGGTTGTAATGGCTCCAAGCCCCACAAACCTGGAAAGGTCAGCAAAAGGTCCAAACCATTAAAGACAAAAAGTTCAAATGCTCCAAATGCTCTCGAGGAGCCTAGGCATACTATTGGATAAAGCAAACTTCTGTGTGCTCTCTTCTCATGGCCCCCAGTAAACTGTTCTCTCCAAAGATTTCTAAAAGCTATTCTGTTCCTTCTGAACAAACCATCAGCAGTGCAAAGTTAAATGCTTGTTGGAATTGTTAAATTCAAAACAGCTAAGCTCCTGACATTCTAACAGGAGCTTGTATCAGAAGTTCAGACCCTACCTGCAATTCCAACAACTTATCACTAAGAGAGAAATAGGAATCGTTAATAAACATGTCACAATATCACTAATTTTAAGGATTTTTTTCCTATTTATTCTACCCTTTTCTAATCTATATTATATAAAAAAAAACACATTTCCATAAAAGATTTCTGGATTTTATTACTTGTAGTAAAATTTTTCTTTCAGATCAGACCTATGATTCCATTTCCAAAGGAAAAAACCAGCAAATGTTTGTATCTTGGTATTAAACAAAGCAAATCTGTATTAGAGACAGAATTGAAGTCCAGATCACACTCTGACTCCAAGGCCTGTCCTCTAGCCATATCACATGACCTCTCGATATTTACCTTAAAAGAAAACAGTTTAACATAAGAAAAATATGTATTTATCACATGTGCAAGGACAGATGTTGATAGAGGGTGTTCCTCATTGGCCCTTAAAATCAATGTACGTAAATTACCTGCCAGCTACTTCAGTGTCCTTTCACTTGTTTATAATTTGAAATATTTTTTTTGTAGAGTTTTTTTTATTCTATTCAAATTGAAACTTGGCTTTTGATGATGACCCCTACAACAAGAAAGAAAATCAGCCAAGTATCGTGTGCTCTTTTGTAGGAATTGATAAACTGTCAAGATGCTGGGCTGATTTTCAGGAGGTCTGGGCAAACATTGCAGCCCCAACAAGACAGACAGCCACCTAATCCACGAAGCCACCATCAATCTCCATAAATTACTGCCTCAAATACTGGGGCAAGAGATGACAACTGAGAAAAGTTCTAGACTTTCCAACCTTCCCCTTCTTTGGAAGCAGTACCAACCACTATGACATCAATAGATCCTGTCCCAATTTCTCTCTCTGCTCGTATTTCCATTTTTAGAGCCTTTTCTGTTTACCTGGACTTAGATTAAAAGAGGGAAGTGAGCTCTCATGGCTAGAATGACCAAGCCTCAGTCAAAAATGGACTATGCAATCCTACTAGAAAGGCAGCCTGGATCAGGGAAAGAGAACCCTGGTCTTAAAAGAGGAAGGAGTCTTGGGTTCAGCAGGTCCAATGTTTTCATTAAAGTGTTTTCATTAAAGTTCATAAAGTGAAGTATAAGCTCAATCTGAGGCAGTAGAGTGTCTGTAACATAAGGGGCAATCTAGATTTTGGGAACTCAGCCTTAGCCAGAACCAAGCCAGATGAGGGCATCCCATTCTGGGAACCAGTTTTAGGAAAGATACTGATACAGTATGGGGATACAAAACAGGTGGTCCGAATGGGGAAAGAGGTCAAGATCATCACATGTGAGCTCAGGCGAAGAAGCAGACATGTTTAATCTAGAAAAGAGACGACTTAAAAGTCAATTCTAACTTCCGAAACGGGAGAGGATGTTCCATCCCAGAAGGGTGAGACTTATTTGACTTGGTCCCAAAGAGTAGCCCTGAGAGCAATAGGATGGAAGGTGTAGAAGAACAGATTTTGGCTTTTGGCAAGGAAATAATTTCCCAACACCTAGAAATGTCAACAAATGGAACAGATTGCCTTAGGGAAAGTAGAGAGTTTCCACTACCAGAGGTCTTTAAAAGAAAGGTAGATGGCCAAATGTGGGCCATAGTGCAGAAAGGATTCTCAGATGACTATGGTCTGCCTTTGAGGGCATTCCCAATGCAGATTCCTTGACTTCTGAGTTGGGTAACTAGGAACAAATCACTGAACCTCATTAGGGCAGCAAAAATTCCACTACTCACATTATTACAAGTGTGCTTTGAAAATATTCAAATTTTTAGCTGTTATTAATATCTTGCCTCTGAAGAAGCAAATGCCAATGTCAGGGAAACCTGTCTCTGAGGTAACTTGAGGGAAGCCTTCATGGAAAAGAAGGCACCTCCTCATGCAAAAGGGAAGGGAGTCCAGGGTACATGAAAGGTCATCATCAGTCAGGAAACCCTGCCTTTTCTCCACTCTCACAGCTCCCACTGTGGTTCCGGCACTGTTCACTGTGTCCACTATGATGACACAGCCTCCCAACTGGTCTCTCCCCATCCCAGTATATTCTACACATTGCTGCCAAAATGATCATCCTTTGTACTCCCAGGGTTTAGCACAGTAGGTGCTAGCACAGAGTAGCTGTAACAGTGGCTCTAGGATTGAACACAAGCTCCTCCACTTGGCTTTTTCCTAACTTTCCAGCCTCAATGGACATGACCCCTCCTGGTACACTGTAATCTAGCCAAACTCAGCCCTCCACAGCACTCCATCTCCTCCTGCCTTTGCATCAGCCATTCCATAAGTCTGTAACGGCCTCCCTCCTTATTCCACCTTCACAGATAGCCTGTCTTCATTTAACTGCTAGGGGGAACCACAGCACAGACAGCACAGGAAGACTCAACTTCCTGAGTTCAAATCTGACCTGGGACTCTTACCAGCTGGGACCCTGAGCAAGTCACTTAGCTCTGTTTGCCTCAGTTTGCTCCTCTGGAAAATGAGCTAGAGAAGGAAATGGCAAACCTCTCCAGTATCTCTGCCAAAAAACTCCAAGTGGGGAGATGAAGAGTTGGACAGGACTGAAATGACAACTTTATTTAACAAATAGCAGGATCCCCCTCCTGCTAGTGCCCACCTTCCTGAGCCACCATGTATTTAACTCCTTGATATATAGGTGCAATTTCTATTTATGTGGCACATATTTTATGTCTATTTATCTCCTTCCCTTAAAATGTAAGCTTCTTGAGGAATGGAGATTGTTTCAGTTCCTTTTTTGTAACACACAATGCTTGGAACAAAGCAAGGTCTTAATAAATGTTTGTTGACTGACTGAACAGTATAGTCCAGTCTGGTGAGAATAAAAAATACATGAAAGGAAGTCATAGGAACTAAGGCTGGAAGTGCAGTCTGGAAAGCCATAAATGCCAGGCTAAAGAATTGATGATTTATTTAGTAGGTAATAGGGTGTGAATAAAGGTTTTCAAAAAAGGAGGGGAATAGAATCAGATCTATACACTAAGGAGATTCTATTACCAGTCATATGATAGATAACTCAAAATTGCTGAAGTGTTTATACACTATTTAATGGGAGGGGGGTGGCAGACAGGCAGGGCTTACTAAGAGCCAAAGGGGAAAAAAATCCAGCTCCAGCTAAAGTCTAACAGTAAGTTTCAAAAACGGTATGAAAACAGAAGCTAGGATTTATCATATTTTAAATGAAAGCAGCCTAATTTAGTAACAGATGTAGACATAGGGGTCAGAGGAGAGCAAGCAGTTGAAGATGACCATGGGATTTGCTAAACCATCATCCTCTCCAACCAAAAGCACAGTGAAACTGCCTAGGTTCATGGTGACGTCTTGGTCAGCACCAAAGAAGGATCATTATTTCCAGGAAACTCAGAGACAGTTACTCTCCACCAGGGCTGTCCAACAGAAATACTGATCCTACTTGCCCCAAGCGTATTGATGTAGAAAATCACCCAGTAAGGTCATCTACATTCTGGTGCATCGGTGTTGTGTGCAACACTTCCCCATTCCATCTGCATGCGGTTGAAGTCACTGCACCTGACACCTGCCCTTTAGAGGTAAGAAGCGGGGACTTGAAGTCACCAAACCTGGGCCCGATACCAGCCCCCATCCGTCTCCCATTAAAAGCCCAGGGGCACTTCAAGGCTGCTCAGCGAAACGTAAACACGTTACTAATAACTCCTGGCCCATCTATTATTGTAGAGTAGGAGCTGAGGAGAGGAAAGGTCGTCTCCCCCTAAGTACCTTAGGTAGCATTTGAACCCAAGTCTCCAGCTTCAAAGCCCAGCATCCTATCCACTATATACTCTGCACGCTAACATCCTTGATTTTTAAGTTGGGAAGGTTTAATGTGAAACATCTCCTTTTCTTTTAGTTGGCACAGGTACCTCTAATAGGTAAAAATACAGCTCCTTTAGCTGTGAATCACTACTCCACGTGTGCACTTATTCTACAAACCTGGGCCTGGGGTGGTGGGCAGCGGGCACGACTCCGTGCCACTCTTTGGGGGTCTCCAGGTGTGACGGGGCGTCCCCTACGGACCCGCCACGAGCGCGGGGAGCGAAGCCACAAAGTTGGGCCGGAGGCAGTGGGGGCCCCCGGTTCCCTCCGCGGACTGGTGGCCAGGAGACCACTGTGCCCCCAACACAAGTGCCCCGGAAGGGGCTCGGGGAGCGGCTCCCCAGACCCCGGTGCCCGGCCCCAGCGGCTGTCAGTCCCCGGGCAACCAAGCGGCGCCCGGCAACGCCCTCGTGCCCCTACTCCCGGGACCGCTGCTCCAGAGCGCGCGCGCGGGGGGGGCCGCCAGAGGAGGAAGCGGGGACCTAGCGGTCGGCCCGGGGAGGAGGGGGAGGGGCGGCGGGGACCGCAAGTTCTCCTGGCCCTCAGTTCCCCGGGATCCCCCGGCTCCCCACTGCGCGTGCCCGAGCGCCTGGGCCCGCCGCCAACAGCCGAGGCGGGCCGGAGACGGCGGCAGCCAATGGGCGCCGCGCAGGGGCGGGGCTGGGAGGGCGGGAGGGCGGGAATCGGAGGAGCTACGGGGAGCGGGGAGGAGAGGGAGGGAAAAGAGGGAGGGGGTGCCTCCTCCTCCGGCTCTCGGAGAAAGAAGCTCGGGGCTGCCGAGCGGAGGAGCGCAGAGGGCCCGAAGCAAGCCGGGCCTGCGAGCGCCCGCCCGCCCGCGCCGGGGGTCAAGATGGTGTCGTGGATGATTTCCCGGGCCGTGGTGTGAGTGCGGGGCTTGCAGGGGGGTCAAGGGGGGTGCTCACCTGCGGGACCTCGCGCCCGCCGTTCCTCCCTCCGGGCGGGCGCCTCGCCGTGCCTCCCTCCGGGCGGCCGTCCGTCGAGCGCCCCGCCGCACTCTGGGGAGCTCTGGCGGCGGGTCGTGTCCCGCGGGGCGGCGGGGCCGGGCGCGCGGTCCTCCGGGCAGCGGGGCACCGCCCTGCGGGCCCGGGACGGCGGCGGAGGCGAGGACGGAGCAGCGGGAGGAGTTGGAGCGGTGTACGGGGCGGCCACGCGGCTCGGACCACAACTTGCGTAAAAGCGGCCGGGACAGCGAGGGGGCGGGCGGGGGGAGGGGAGGGAGGGGGCGGGAGCGAGCGCGGGGGGGCGGGGGGAGGCCGGGTCACGTGGCCTGCGGGGGCGCGCGGGTGAGAGTGCGC
This sequence comes from Potorous gilbertii, assembly GCA_028658325.1. Classification (NCBI taxonomy): domain Eukaryota; kingdom Metazoa; phylum Chordata; class Mammalia; order Diprotodontia; family Potoroidae; genus Potorous; species Potorous gilbertii. The sequence goes on from CM053769.1 coordinate 480,840,455, forward strand.
CCGGACCGCCCCCCTGCTGGGCCCGTTTGCCCCGGGAGCACCCACTTGGTCCCGGAGCGCCGCCGTCCCGGGCACAGAGCGGGCACGAGGAGGCGACCTGCGGGGGAGGATGAGGACGGAGCGGGAGGGACTTGGACGGGCTGACTTTGGCCATGACCGCGCTGCATCGGACGTTTGCGGGAAAGTTCCTTCCAGAGAACTTTTTGTGGCGCTTGGGGCTTCTTGAACCAATCTCATCAAAGCTAGAGGGCCCAGAGAAAGTTTTCCCTCCGTACAGGAAGTTGTGCCTTTCTGAGGGCCCGAGAGGGCCGGGCGTTGTCGGAGGATCCTCGGGGTGGGGCTGCTCTCTGGCCACGGCGGAACCCAGCTCTGCCAGCTGTCTGTGCGGACTGGGCACCTCTGGGGAGGTTCTCCCCTTATAAGCGTCCTGGCTGGGATATCCTTTAACTCCAGGACCTTTTGATGGGTCTTGTAGAGATTGCGGAGACAACTGAAGCAGTCGCCTAACAAATACTAGTTACTTAATAAGTATTCATTAGCACCGGGAATTGACACAGTCCCTGTGCTCAAGGATCTGACAGTTTAGGGGGAAAGTATGGACAAGGAGCTACAGGCTGTTTAAACCGGAAATAATCCAGAGAGGAAAGTTCTAGAAATAAGGGGCTGAAAGACTTGTGACAGAAGGCGGGACCTCAGCCGGGCTCAGACTTGACACCTACCTGTCCAAGTGCTGCATCAAAGAAAGACTGAGGCCGAGGGGCCGGGGAGAAGACCCATGGCTACCAATGTGTCAGGAGGTGAGGAGGAGGGGCGTGGGCTCAGGTGTTCTCCCTTACCTATACTGCCTCTGAACCGAGTCTAGGCCTCCTACAGGATCGTTCTAGGCCAATTCAGAGACTTGAGGACTTCTTGAACCCCGCTTGTGCCATTCAGTCAGCCCTCTTTTGCACTTTGGTATCATCCAGAGCTTGACGAGATTCCACTGGGGACTTTATTTGTGGCCAGTGCTTTAGTTGTCCGCCCGAACGTGAGCAGGAGCCAGCCTGCAGTCCTCCAGCAGCAGCCTCTCTTCACATAGGCACTAGGTCCCACGACTGTAGTGTGTTTATGAGAATTCATCCATTCTGCATCCCACCAGCCGCAGTATTAAGTAGTCCACGTCTCTGCATCTTGTAGAAAGGAGTCCAGGAGTTTACTTTCTTCCACCTAAAATCACTTAGTTATCGGAATTGCGTTTCTGAAGTGACAGTTGCAAACTTTGCCTCAAAACCCCAAGGTCAAGAAGTGTGGAGTTCACTGGAGAAGAGGCTTGGGTCCTCTTGACATAGTTTCTTCATCTTTGTTCTCTCCTTAGGTTTTAAATTGAGTCTGGAGACCGTACCAAGAGGTTTAGGGAGGTGGTGGAGGGGTGGGGAAGTTCTGACGCCAGGAAAGTAAGAGTCAAAAGGAAAAAACAAAAACGCATGTCAGATATCTTGGTGAAAGCCAGGTAAAAAATATGGATAACATTTCCCTGATCTGCTTTTCTCAGAACTTTGTCAAAAAAGGAAACTTATTCCCTAGCATGCCAGAAAGTTAATCTGGCATGATGTGTGCTCAGTGAAGCCGTACACTCTCAGAGTATTCACAGACTGTTCTTTCCAGTCCATTCTAGAATTCTGACAGGAGTTAACATTAAACTCAATCATCTCTAGTATTAAAGGGAGCATCTTCTTTCTTTTTTGTGTGTGTAAATTAAGCACTTAATTATTAAGCACTGAAACAGAAGCTTAACTTTGATATAAAAGGTCACATAAACAAATTAGAAGACCAAGGAATTAACTTTCAGAACTTTGGACAATGGAACAGTTCACAGTCAAACAAAGTGTCATAGGACCAATGTTTTCTATTGATTTCTCTCTTGAACCACCCCCCTCCCCCCAAAAAAGAGGGAATTTGCTTTTCTCCTAAAAGGTAACAAAGCTATCTTTAGGACTTAATTGGCCCTTGATTCTTTTGATCCAGCTTCCTGGTTATCTTAGAGTCTAAAAGTCCCAGGGGGAATCATCGTGGAATTTGTAACTGGGTGAATGTCCAGACTGTGGAGTCATCACACCCTCCCTGGCTTACCAGACATATTTCCGTATGGAAACTGCTGGTTTGGTCTGTAGAAGGCAAGTGCCTGTATCCTTGTTGCATCTTTGCTTTGTTAGGGCAAAGTAAACCTTTTGTTAACTACTCTGATTTACAAGTGCCTTCTTTTATCTTAAAATTAAACCTGAATCACTGGGGTGCTGACAGCAGCCCATTCCTGCCCAACACAAAGAATACAATCACAGAAGATAAAACGAACAATTGTAATTCCATTGAATTTTCTAAAGCATTTGCATTTTCTTTTTTTTTTTGTAGAGAAAAATTTTATTTTTATTTTGTGGAAAAGTGGAAACTGAGACCTCAGATTCCAGAAAACTCCTGAGAAATTGTCTGTTTCCTTAAAAAATACCATCATGTCTTTACCACACCCTTTTCTTCCCCTGATGTTCCCTCCCCTCCCCAAGAGCCCTTTTCTAGGTATTTTCCTTTTTTCCCCATGTCCCCTCCCCAACCCTTACTATTTCTGACTTTTCTTATTTTGCCTCTATTTGTTTTCTAGTCTACTTCCATTCTTCTCCTTTTTTCTTTCATTTTATAACCATTTGTCACTTTTTGTCTTCTGAGACAAAAGCGGGATCCAGTCCCTTCCCTCCTCTCTAGCATACAAAAAAGACATTCTCTACCCTTTCTCCCTGGGACTTGATAACCTTTTCCTCATAACAGTTGCTCTCTCAAGAATTTAAGAGGTTTCCCATTCTATTCCCACCCAAGGACAGATATAATTTTGGTAAAATTCCCTCCCAATTCCCACCTACCCTACCCCAATTGGGTTGTCTTCTCTATAGCTTTCTTACTCAGTGATAAAGCCATCTCCTATATTCCCCTTTTACTACTCATACCTTGCTACCATCCTCACCTCAATAATCTACCTATTCCAGAAAAGAGCTATTCCTCTTCCTGGTCCTTTTTATCCTAGAAAACAGGAACCATTTCTTTCCTCATCATCCCAAGGAAAGGTTAGTTAATCTCAGCCAGGTCTAACCCCTTCTTATTTCCAGAGGAAGACCTGAGCAGCTGTTCCTTTATTAAGACCACTGCCTTTAACCCCAAGATGTATGTTAACTCTCCTGGAAACAGAAAAGCCCCTTTCCCCTTCAAACTTCCTCCCCTTTTGGAGAGAGAATCTTTCATCACCCTTCTCCCCTAGTTATCCCTCCACCAGCTAGTGGAGGAGGGCATTGGGCTCTGACACACTGGCATCAAGGACATTCTCTGCTGTGGTCTTGCCATGTTGCTCCTTGAGGTGTCGACAGATGGCAGATTTGTGGACAAATCACACATCACAGTAAGAACAACAGTGGATCAAGCCCCAGAGTGAAGGTTCAGGGGTCACGTAGGGTGGACTTCTGCATAGAGCATTTACCACAAATACTGCAGGAGTATGACTTGACACTTCGGTGGACGTTCATGTGATGGTTGAGGTTGCTGCTATGATTGAACTGCTTCCCACATCAAAGGCACATAAGGATGAAGTGCTGGGCTCTCACGTGGAACACAAGTTTTTCCACACCCTGAAATACTTCTGGGCACTTGGTATACTTGATGTTCTTCAGTGAGTTTCCCACTGGGGAGCCCCTTGGTATAGGACTCCTCATGGCTCCATAACTCCCAGTAACTCCACTGCTCTGTGACATAGTGGCTGCAGCTAAGGCTTCATCTCCCATCCCAAGGGTAATGCCCTCCCCTACTTGACCTCCAGGAAACAGCAACAGACCCTCCCCTTCCTCATCTTCTATAAGGCTATAGCAGGCCTTCACCACCCCCTGGGGTGCTGTGCTATCATCAGGGGCATCAGTAGTTTCTCCAACTTCATTGATCAGGAGTCCACTACTCCAAGGCCAAGACCCCCCTCCAAGGTTAAGGTTTCCCCTAAGACCAAGGGCCCCCCCCCCCCCCGATGCCTGCAGAGGGGCTTAAGGCTCTGTGCCACTTCCAGTGCTGATTCCACCTTGACAATGCAGATATCTAACACATTCTTGTCTTCATCCTCTTCTTCTGCCTTTAGCTCAAGGTCCTCATCAAGGGGAAATTCTAGCTTCACTGGTCAAAGAAGAGGAGGTGGGGGGGGCAGAGTTTGGGAGCTGGTTTAGGGGTTTGAGCAGGTGGGAGGAGTGACTTGGTGGAGCTGAGGCCAGTCAATCCAATCCCACCACTGACTCCATTCTCTTTTAGGCCAACCTTGGGTTCAGTGAATTGGCTCAGGGCATTTCTATGTTTTTCTACCACGTGCTCTATTTGGAGACAGGAGGCAGCAGTCAGGTAGCTGACAATGTCACAGATGGCAAACTCCAGAGCAGTAGCAGGAGAGGAGGAGGTCTGCCATGATTCTGGCACTGTACATTAGCGAGACCTGCAGCTCTGAACTGGGATTGAGGAGAAACTGCTCACAAAGAAATGGGGAGCAGGCTGCCAAGATAACCTTGTGGCAGTGGAATTTGAGGCTGTCAGCCACAATGGTAACATTGCAGAAGCGCTCTTCTGTTTTGAAGGGTAGCAGCCTCATGTCCTGGGAGCTAGAATCGCAAGACTTCCACTCCAGAGGCCATTGGTACTGGGTGTGCTGGGGGAGTTCCCTGGATTGGTTCCACAAGTTTTTTTTTCCTTTTTTGCAGTATTTTCTCTTTTTTTAGGAAATTACCTAAAATTAGAGGAGAAGTATTTGGGTAAGCAATCTTTGCAGCAAGTTTCTTTGCTGAACATCTGATTTTCAAGTTACACAAGGATCTGAATACATTTTATAAGAAGAACCATTTCTTAATTGGTAAATGGGCCAAAGATATAAACAGGCAGTTTTCTATGAAAGAAATCCAGGTTCTCAATAGCCATGTTAAACAAACGTACACACAAAGACATGCAAATTGAGTCTGAGTGGTTGGAATGACCAACCCTGCCCACAGACACCAAATTATTAAACTTAGGGCTGCGTTCTCATGTACAGTTAGATATTGGATGGCTGTGTTGTCATGTACAGTTAGATATTGGTTAGTTATCACAATCTAACAATTCTTTCTTGTTACAAAATGGGGGGGATAGGGTATGGGTCATAAACATGGTATAACAGAAGACATCACTAAAGTTTCTGTAAAAGCAAAAGATAACCATCCCCTAAGATCAATGTCTTTACACCAAATATATTTTTCCCAGACCTCATTAGACTTAATAACTAATTAAAAACTTCTTCATTCCTGTATCTTAAGCCAGAACCCTAAAAGCCAAATCCCCTTCTCAGACACCAGTTTCCTGTCCAGGACTCCATAATCCCTAGAGATAAATAAAGGTATCATTCAGGGGACTTCTGTGTCACCTTGTAGACAGTTTGACATAATAAGTTAATATTTCCCTTTCTTGAAAATTTCTTAAGCCTAACTGCATCCAGCAAATGTCTGACTCACTATACTACTCTGGCTCTAATTGTACTTTGGTGACAGGTAGAATAAAACAGAAAGTTTAGTATGCTGGATTTTTTTAGCTACTTAAGTTTAGGTAGGACCTGGGATTTTTTTCTTCCATTTCAAAACCAAGCCCAAGGTGTACAGTGATAGCAATTGCATGAAAGCCTTTGTCCTCTAAGTTTAAAAAGGAGCATGTAGGTATCTGGCATTATAAGAACAACCTAATGTACTATTTCTAATGAGTTTCCCTGTCTTTGAGAGAAGTATGTGTGATCCATGATCAGATGGATTTGAGTTTGAGCCATAGAGGTGTTCCATAAGTCCTCATGGACATGGAGAAAGTAAATGAAGAGAAAGCAAACTCCCTGAGAATAGTGATGCTTTCTTCTAGCTTTTGTACTCAGATTCCTAGCATATGATAGGAGCTTAATGAATGCTTATCAGATGCATGAAGCAGGCTTTGAGTCAGGCCTTGAAGCATGGGTAGAATGTGTAATTCTGAGGTTATCTTACTCAGCTGACTTTTTATACACATGTGTGGACACACGCACACGAAGGAAGATAACGAATGTGGCTTGTATCTAAAGTGACATTTTCCATTTTGAAGTCTACAGAAACACAGACTTAATCTCTCCAGTCCCAGCGGGATGGCATTTGGTTCTGGCAAAGGGAAGAAACCTAGAGGATTTTATTACCACATTGTTCCTTTTTTTAAGAGTATGGCCTGTTGGCAATGATATTAAGTTACATTGATAAAGAAGGGGAAAGAATCAGCCCCACCAGTGCAAAGCCCTGCTGTCTCCCTGTTTAGGTCCTGATATGGATGAGCTGCCAGCAGGCCCCTAAGAGGCCCTGGAGAACACATAAACAGAAGACCTTAGGCCCCTGGCCAGCTCCTTCAGAGCTTAGGTCAAGGGACTGGAGGAAATGATATCTGAGGCACCCCTACATCATCCTGGGACCCTTTTCTAGTGCCAAGAAAGACAGGCACTTCTCTGCAGTGGCTTATATCTTATTGGAGGAGAGAGCACATACAAAGAGAAGTGTACATGATCCTTTTCCCTCCTCGCCCACCAAATATAAATCATTTGCAGATAGAGTTTGGTGTCTGTGGGACATTTAATTTGCGCTCCACATCTCATAATTTCCATTAATATAATCATTAATTGGGACCTTTAGAGTATGTGTTATGCCAGAAGAGATGATTTATGCTTTTGAAGAGATTGCAGTTATTTGGATAAGGAAAGAGATTAATGGTTAGTAGACATGATGACTGCTTTCCAGCATTTTAATGACTTCCATGCAAAAGGGAGAATAGATTGGCTCCATGTCATCCCAAAGGGCAGAACCAGAGCCAGCTGATATGTTTTGACTGAGTATAAAGAATACTGTTCTAACAGTTACAGCTCCCTAACCATGAACTGTACTTCTCTTAGAGCAGTGAGCTCCCTGTCACTGGAGGAATTCAAACTGAGGTTGGTGATAATCTGTCAGAGATGCTAGGACTACATTCTTTGGGGTACAAATGAATGAATGAGTCAATAAATGCACAAAGCACTATAGTAAGCCCTGCAGGGTGATAGAAAGAGAAGAGGAAGACTGTCCCTGTTCTCCAATAGTCCCTCTTCTAGTGGAGGGAGACCCTTCCTAGAAGGTTTCAACTGAAAGTCATAAGGAAAGACCCCAGGGTCCTTTGGGTGCTGCAGCAAAGCAGATGGAAATACCTGTTCTTTAATGTCAAGTCCACCAATAAAGTCATAGCCACTTCTGAGACCATTTGAACCATTGGACAGGGCCAGGAAGGTGACTGGGCACTGGACTGGAAGCCTGACTATTCCCAAGGCTGTTCCCCATCAGGGTCTACAGGGAGGTTGTGTGGTGGAGGTGGGGGTGACTTGAGCTTTCTCCTATCTCTACTTTCTCCCTCAATTTGGCATATTCATTGGAATAGGAAGACACACCATTGGTTAGCATTTTTTACTGTTGATAAAAGGAAAAGTTTGGTAGAACAATAGAGAAAAGGTAATGGTGTTATTGGAGATTTTGCCCTAAAGATTATGGCGATAGCAAATAGTCATTTGGAGATGGAATATGCAGCTTGGAGTCAAAAAGATGTGACCTCAAATATCTCCTCAAGCCTTTGGCAACTCTTGACTCAGAGCAACTTACTGCAGGATAGGGATAAAACAACCAAGTCACAACTATCTCAGAGTTATAGTTAGGATTCTATGAACTATTCAATAATCAGATAAAAGAGCTCTTTTTTGTTGGAATAAAAACATTCTTGTGTCAGCCCAGACAACGTAGGCTCCCTGAAAACATTGTTAGTATGTCTTGTAACTGGTGGGGAACAGCAGGGTTGATGAGCACCTTCTTCTATCATGTTGTCTTTATGTCTTTTAAGATTATCTGGCTTGATCCTTGCTTGGTCTCTGTGACCCTCATGAAAATTCATTGAAGCACTAATATTGACTTTCATTTTATACTGGTTACCACTACTTTTTACTTAGAAGCATGGTAGAATAAACTTCTCAGTATATTTTGTTTTTGAATATTTGTAATTCCAGAAATACATAAAAAAATAAAGTTTTTCTTTATTTTATTATGTTGGGTGCATCTTTCCTGCCCTAATTACCAAAACTTTTGCTTTATATGTTCAGTATCTAAATATTTATATATATTTTTTATATATTTATATATATCAGTATCATGCATTTTATTTTTTGTGAGAATATACAATATTGTTCTCCTTTGGTCTTAGTCACTGATAACTTCAAACTTCTCAGATGTGATGGCATTTTCAAGCCCATCTGTAAACAGTTCTTTTCAGGTACTTTATATTTTGTTTGATATAGTGTGAATGCCTTATCTAAAAATAATATATAGCTGTAAATAGTAACTCGACTGCAAGACATCTTAAAAGATCATACTTATGAAGATAAAGGAAGGTCATCATTTGAACAGTAAATAAGAATTAATATTTTAAGTAATCAAAAAATTGACTAAAGTAGATATCAAACCTTCATACTGTAAGATTTGGGGGGCCTGGGAAGTATACTATTCTGTGATAAAAAGGTATTGGTTTGTAAGTCAGAAGGAAAGCTAGAACTAGGAAGTTTTGCACTTGGGTCAAGAGGCAGGTAAGGCACCCTCCTTTGGTGATTGAGCAGAGATAGAAACCCCAGGTTCCTGATGAGAGGGTCAGTCCATTGTGCATTCCAGACCTGAGGACAGGCAGCTTGTGCCAAGGCAGGCTCCTAGCAAATGAATAGCAGGTCTGAGCAAGAGCCAGCAGACCAATGGGAATACAGAAAGTTCCAGAAGCTTTTCATAACCTCCTACCCCTCCCTCCATCTTTCCACTCTTTTTACCCCTCACTTCCTGACTTGTACACAAAAAATAGCGTACCTGATAAGTGTACCTCCTAAGGAGGAGAGATGCATATGATCCGAAAGGGTAGTGGGTAGGATGGGAATGAAAGACAAGAAGGGGAAAGACAAATCAAATTTCCATGGCACCTACTAGGTGCCTGGCATTGGTTCAAACACTTTGTAAATACCATCTCACTTGAACCTCAGGGTAATTTGAGGCAGACTAGGATGAAGAGACTTGCCAAGGTCACCCTGCAAATTAGCTTCTGGGGCCAGATTTGAATTGGTCTTGCTAGCTTGTGTCTAGTCTCCCACAAATGCTGTATGCCTCAAACAGTAAGAGGATAAAAAAATCACCAGAACATGGGCAGATCCTCTATGGAAGATCTATTGGAAACCTTGGGCAAGGATTAAGATGAAAGGAGAGGCAGCTATACCCAAGCCAAGCTGAGCAAGAATTATTCAGAGTTGAAGTACTCCATTTCATATTTATTATGTACATGTCACTTTGAAAACCAATTCTTGTAGTGTAGATTGGCAGAAACCTTGAGAGAGATGAGAGAAAGAGGTGACTATGTTGAAATTTGAATTTAAAAATTTGTAACACTCAATTACAAATTCAAACAGTATTTCCAGCTGGAATTTGACCAAAATTTTCCAAGTGTTCCCATCTGGCCTTTTTTCCTTCCTCTTTTTTTTAAAGTGAAAATCATGAACAGTGTTGGCCTAAAAAGGACAGTGGGGACAGTGTCCTCTGGGGGTCACTCTGCTATTGCCTCTACAGAGTATCAGATTTTAGCATCTAATGTTTTATTGACCTGAACTTTGGAGTATCCCTAAAAATTCCCAAAAGTCTAACCAGGGGTTCTGATTTAAAAAGTTCCCTACCTTTTTGGTTTTATTTTGTGCCTTCTAGAAGGAAGGGATGTTTCCTATTAGATTTTTGAGCTAGGAACACAGAATTCTGTAACTTTATAAAGGTAGAGTATTAGTATCTTCATTATAATTTAGGAACCTTAATAATTAGTAATAAGTTGCAACTGTATCCTTGGAATATTAAATTTAAATTCTTGTTTCACTGTTTTACAAAGAAGCCACGATTTTCATAGTGGTGCTTTGATTTAATCAATTATCACAGCCCTCTGTAATGAACTGGCTTTGAACTCGGAGCATGATGAATTTAAGGGATTAGATTTAGATAGATTTGGATAGACTATTTTATTCTTGGAAATGAGAGACTTTTATAGTAATTTAATTTTTAATAAAGTGTTAAAAATTTTCATAGTATTTGCATCAAATGAGATAATGTATAAAAGACTTTAACAACTTCCAAGCACTTTATAAATGGTAACTATTATAGATAACATGACAGCCTTATTGTAAACATAAAAATAATAATTTTGATTTTCCATAGAAACTTAAGAGACTGAATATGTTTAAAAATATGTAAATGCCTGGAAGCTATCAACCCTGTTGCTCATCTGAAAAGGATAAGACTCCCCAATAAATTTGATTGGTCATCTGGTATAAATTACAAAAGTCATGAAGTAAAGTAATACTGTACATGTAATGCCTGGACCTCATTATAACATTTGGTATTGTTACTCATGAGAGCTGCCTTGGAATTAAGACTCCTTCCTGGCTTCCTAGGTTGACTGCTTGGAGGAGCTGATACTTGTCTCCTAAACACTAAATGTCATCACCCATGTGGATCTGTGACATTAGCAAAGGGATGGGCGTTCCTCCAGTGATGCCCTTGGAAAGGTCTGGTGCCTCTCTGAAGATCTTGCATCACTAGCTGACCTCGCTAGTGCTGGCAAGACCTTCCCTCACACTCTGGGCCTGCAAGGCCTGGACATTCCTTGTTTCCCAGTGCCATTTAGATTTCCCTTGCCTCTTTAAGTCACCTTTCCTTTTTTAGAAAGCTGTTCAATTCAAAAGTTTCCATCCCATTAAAATTATGGCAGTGACAGAATACTGACTTGCTCATGGAGGGCATCGAGGAAGAAATCTTTCCTTCCCAGTTCACTGGGACAGTGAAATGGAGGAAAGGAGTCACCTTTTTAAAAAAAAAAAAAGAGAGAGAGAGAGAGAGAAGAAAAGGATTGGAAGAGGTTAACAGGCATGGGTCAGTACTTGAGGACCATATGTGGCTTCAAGGCCACAGGTTCTCTACCTATGCATTAAGGGGAGAGGACTGATACATGTCAGAGAAAATGTCAGTCACCCACAAGAAAAAGAGAAGTACCACCATGATATGCTTGGAGCTAAGAGGTCAACTTGAGCCCCTTCTTGCTTTGGAGAGGCCAGAATCCCTTAGCCTACATGGAATCAGGATGTCAGACCCCAGCTGCTGTCAGGGGAGAGACTGGCCTCCCAAAGTAAGAGGCCAGGCAAGGATGGAAGCACATGTTTGACAGTGGACATGTTTACGCTCTAGCCAGGCCCATCTTTCCAGAGTGACCTAGTGCCTTTCTTCTGATTGTTTAGGGCACCAGTGATATTGTTAGCAGGAACAGAAGAAGCAGAATCAAAGACTGGCAAATCTGGGGAAGGAGATCTCAAGCCTCAGGGCCGCGTTGAGATTTGTTTATCACGGGGTCCCTCCTGAAGTTTGAGCCTTTACCCTTAGTTCTCCAACTCGAACCATTCCCTGATTTCAGAGGTTCTTTTGCATATTAAGAGAAGCTTAACTACATCCAGTGTCTATGCAAAGTATGGACATTAATTACAGTTCTTTAGGTGCAGGACCTGACAGGAAGGGTCCCAGCTGCCCTCCTGCTAGTAAATCTTATCTGAGGACTGCCTTTTCCCTTCTGGCTTCCTCGGACTCTCTCATTTGGCAGCCAAGGAAGCTCTCCAAGTAGCTTGTTGAAGTTAGTCATGCTTGGGCTTTCCTTGCCTTAACATTGTTAAAGGTCACTCTTTCCTTGCTAAACTTTTATTAAGAACTAAGCATTTTGTTTTGAAAAGGTTTTTCACTTAAAGAGTTTCTTCCAATGGTAGAACTGTGAATTTATTTTTTTAGTCACTTGGATAAACTATTGGCTTTCATAACTGCTTTCCCATCTTGAAAGTCTGTGGTAGCATTGTTTGGAATAACATCTCGTAATATGTTGGAAGGGGAAATTCTTAAAAGAGAATTAAGCAAAATATTTTGTGTTTATTTCATTCATACATAATTGATGCATTTGATACTTTGTAGTGGTGAAAGAAATGGTATCTGGTTTTTGTCATTTTGTAGAGAAAAAGACTTCATGGCTGCTGCCAGAGGTAGGGCGTCATTCCAGCTGTTTCCATGCAGTTTTTAAAACTTATGAATATCGAATTAAGTGTATACCATATAACAGTTCTGAAACTTCCCTTTTGTAACCATAATGTCATTTAAAGTCCTTGCTACAAGCATAGTAGGGCCACTTCTCATTCCCTCAAACCAGCTTAGTTGCTATGGTCATTTTGTTGTTCACTACTCTGAACTTGGGACTTGCTCAGTCACCTTCATAGACTTCCTGTTGCCTAAACTTCTCCATTTACTGCAGAAAGCCCTACAAAACCTGAGCCTAACCCACCTTTCCAGACATTAATTTTCCTACTACATTCCTTAATCCAGTCAAACTGGCCTTTGGTCACACATGACATATACCTCACACATGATCTTCTATCTCCAATTTCTGTGTCTCCACATTTACTATCCCCCAAGCCTGAAATTTGCTCTCTCATCTTTGTCCCCAATACCTCTCCTTTTAAGACAGCTTAGGTCTAGTCTGGAGAAGAAGAAGCCTTTCCTGATTCTACCCTCTAGCTCCTGGTGCCTTGAATTTCACCATGGGAGAGTGTTAACACATATTAACATTGTATTTTTGCGGGATGCATGTTCACGTGGGCTTCTGTCCCCCATTAGAATGTGAGCACCTTGTGACAGCACCTATTCCTTCTTTGTTACTTCTGGCACATGATCAGCACTTGGGTAATACTTGTTAAGTCATATGTCTACATACATACACACATAGAGAAAGACATAGATAGATAGATAGATAGATAGATAGATAGATAGATGCACACTTAAATATTTACATTCCATCTTACCTCAAAGAAATGAGAGACAATGTAGAAAAATCTATGTTCTAAGGTTGAATTCAACAAGTATACATTAATCATTTACAATGTGCATTGTACAACGGAAGCAGAGAGCCTTTGCCCTCAAGGAGCTTATAATACTCAAAACAGAAGAAGATAGCTACATACATACCAATAAATGTGCACAGGAGCATTCTCACACAGAGGAGGAGTTTGGCAAGTGAGGAATCACATCTAGCCAGAGGAATTCTCAATGACCGAATTATCATTGATATTTCTTATATATTCCCCAAGATTTAGGGTACTGTACAATAATTCTAAAGGTAATGAATGAAGAATATACAGGGAAAAAATTCTACATACTTAGAGCCCATAAGAGTTCAGACATATGGGAAGGCTGATGACAAGAGACAGGGTTTTTGCGAATCTTCTCTATTTGCATTAATGGTTTCAACCAAGACTTAACTCTGTGGCAGACTCCATTCTAAGGACCAGAAATGGGAAAACAAAAATGAAACAGGCCCTTTTGTCAGTCAACTTACCTTCTTTTGGGGAGACAACCTATGGATAGAGGTGTGGATAGGTAGATGGATGGGTGAATGAATATGGATGGTTGGATGGGTAATAGAGCAAACATATATTAAGTACTGACTGTATATCGCACTGAGAATACAAATAGGCAAGACAATCCTTGCTCTTGAGACCTTTATGTTTCAGTGAAGGAAGACATAAAGTGGAGCTGGGAAGGTGGGGCAGAAATATGCTCCTCAGGAGCTTACCTATCACAGCCCCAGCATGGGGATGTGGGGCTCCAGGGTAGGGTATTCAGTCTATCTGTGGAAAGGATGTAGAGGTGTTTTGGTTTGGCAAGGTATGGAGGGGGTCTGAAAGTGAACACCTACTGTTTAAATATGTTTAAGTAGAACTAGGTGTGAGACAGTGTGATCATTGATAGAGGGAATGTCCAGGTAAGGAAACTTCCTCTACCTACATTGGTTGATTTAACACCCCCTTTAAAACTAATAGTCTTGGAAAGAGTTGCTTGGAATCCCAAATGGCATTGCCTCATGTTATGTAGTCAGTATGTGTCAGAGACTGAATTTGAACCCAGATCTTTTTGACCTTGAGGCTGGTTCTCCATCCTTTATACCATGCTGTTTCTCAAAATTAATATAATGTAATTTGGTAGAGAGGGCAGCAGCTGGGAGGATCAATAAAACCTCATAGGAGATGGAATTTAAACTGAGTTTTGAAGGAAAGTAGAGGTTCCATGAGGTAGAGGGGAAGGTTTAGCATGTGCTCAAGGCATAGGGAACCAGTGACCTGGACAAAGCAACAGAGATGGTAGATGGAATGTCTTATTTGGCCAGAACAGACTTCAGAGTGGTTATGTGCTGAAGCAGGGAGTGTGTATTTGGTGTTCGAGTTCATTTGGAGCCATTCAAGTTCATTGAGCAGATAGATGTAGTCAGACCTATGCTTTATTTAGATATATATAATTTTGGCAATTGAGTGAAAAATGTATCCAAGAAGCAAGCTGTTTTTGAATTGTATTCAGATAGTCTTAATAAATAGGTTTTGTTCTGAAGGCATACCCTTCTTAACACTGCCCACAATCATCATGGTTTTGTGGTAATACCTTTAATCTATTACAGTCCAAATCTACCATAACCCAAACATAAAGTCATTTCACTAATAACTTAAGCTTCAAATATAGATGTTTCTGACTCTGGACCTAAGTGATCCTAGTAATATTAGTTGATGTAACATGAATCTATTTTAGAAGCAAATATTAGCATTATGAAAAATGTGCTTGTATTACTGTATTCTTCATAAATATTAACTGGAAAACCAAGGGAGCTTAAGTGTATAGTTGGGAAGTATTCTGTCATTGCTCACATTTCATGTTCCCCTTTTTCCAAACCTAGTTGTCCGTGTCTAAGACCACAGTTTTCAGAGGATGAGAAAGCCAGTTCATTTAGTTGGGTGTCAGCATACGGATACAGTTTGGGCTCTTGTCTCGTCAAAGCAAAACTGGCGTTGGGAGAGTCGAAGGTATTCAGTGCTGAGAAGGCCAGGCTGTCATTTATAACAGAAGTACATGAGGAACTTGTAGACAAGAGCTTTCTGATCATGGTACCTTTTATCTCTGCCCAGAGAATTCTGAAAATTATATTAGCTTTGTCACTAAGATATGGCTATTTCTTTCCTATTGATTTTTAAAAATTACTGAGAAACTACCTACCAAATTAACCCATCTTAAATCTAAAAAGAAATAAGGCAGCAGTGAGGAGGAATTTAATGAAAAATATTGTTGGACTTGGAGGCACTGAAATGGAATGGATCCAGGGAAACCTGAATTCACTTGTTGTCTCTGACATAAACTTTATAACCTGTGGTTAATTAACACACCTTTATTAAATACCTTCTGCATGTTGAGTCATTTCAGGTGTGTCCAACTCTTTGTGACCCCATTTCAGAAATTTCTTGGCAGAGATACTGGGGAATGGTTTGCCATTTTTTTTTAGTCCAACTCACTTTACAGATAAGGAAACCAAGGCAAACGGAGTTGAGTGACTTGCCCAGGTAAGTGTCTGAGGCCAGATTTAAACTCATGAAGATGAATGAGTTCCTAATTCCAAACCAAGTGCTCTATCCACTGTACCACCTAGCTGCCCCCACCTACTGTATGCCAGGAACCAAACAAGACCAGTTTATTACAGGTGCAGACCTTATTTTGATTTGATTTGATTGAAATTTTTTTAGTGGGTATACTTAACATCTATGCGGATGACTCACAGATCCATGTATGGAATTCCTTAGCTCCCTCAATTTCAGTCCCCTTCACCAACCATCGGACATTTTAAACGAGGTACCCTGGAGACATCTGGGCCTGACATGTCCAAGCAGACCTCACTGCCTTCCCCTTGCCTTACATTCCAGTTTAGCTTTTGAAGCCCTTCCCAGTTTGATCCCATCCTTCTCAGCTGATGCATATGTTGCTCCCTGCCATCAAGAATCCAGCTAAACTTGCCTTCTCTCTGTTCCTCATAGACAATATTCTTCCTGAGCCCCAGGCACCCATCTCCCCTGCCTGGAATGCACCCCATCCTCCCCTCTGCCTCAGAGAGTTTCCATACTGTGGGCAAGAAGCCATTTGCCCTCCTGCCCCACCTGACCTTAGCTTGCACCCCCAGGAGCAGAAGGGAGGTTTCCTTTCTTCGTGACCATCCTCAACACCATGCCTGACATATTGGCACATATCAAATGGTTATCAACAGTAGAATCATGATCATAGGCAATTATGATTTATCTAGTGCTTTAACGTTTTCAGACTCCTGATATTATCCTTCTCAATCTTCACGACTATCCTATAAGGTGGGTGATACTGTTATCCCCATTTTACAGATGAGGAAATGAAGGCTAAGAACCATTAGGTTTTTTTGTCCAGGGTGCCACAGCTTGTAAGTGTCAGAGCCAGGATTTGAATTCAAGTCTTTCTGACTCCAAGTCCAGGACTCTACCCACTGGGCCACCAGCCCTGTCATTGCAGCTTCCACATTTAAGAAACCATTATTTCCTTAGTGACATAGATATAATTCAGTAAGTAATATTTATATTTACAATTTATATAAGATCCACGTGTGTGTGTGTGTGTGTGTGTATACTTGCAGTAAATTATATTTACTGAAATTACTGAATGTCTGTAATTGGGGAGAGGGATAAAGAAAGCAGAGTTTGTACATTATAGCCCTGTGAACTTGACTGTGAATGAAATGGTTGTCACAAAAGAGAATCAGGGATTCCAGAAAAGCTCTATCAACAAACGTGACCCAACTTGTCACCTAGAAGGGGAGGTCTGCTTCAGCTTTTGGTCAGGTACCTCCTACTGCTCGTGAGGACAAGCTAGAAAGCTCCAAATCTGAGGAGGAGACAGCCTCATGAAGCCAGACCTAGGCGGGCAGCTGCACTCCCATAATAAGCAGGAGCTGTGAAAAGGTTTTCCCAGGACTGGGGCTTAGCAGGAGTTATTCGAAGGATGTGGCAACTAGAAAATCCATTGTGATCCTAGGCCCAGCATCCCAGAAGGCCAAGGGGATGGTGCCACGGTCCTTTGCCCTCAGTCCACCTCCTGTAGAGTCCTGTGCTCAGAGGAAGGCAACGAGGGAACAGCTAGAGGAAGTGGACAGATTGAGTGTGGAAAAAAGAAAAATAAGAGGGAGCTAGAAGCTCTGTGTTCAGGTAACTGGATTTGTTCTGTTTGGCTCCCAGAGAGTGGAACTAGGATCAAGAGGGGGAATGTTAAACAAATTTAAGCCTGGTATCAGGAGAAGCTTTGTAATTTTGTTAGAGCTTACCAAGGCTTTCAGGAGGATGGCCCATGGTGTGGGAGGTGGGGGTGGGGAGGTGGTAGCAGTGATTGGTAGTGTGGGAGGAAGACAAGAGTAGGAGTGTGGCTTCAGGGACATCGATAAACATGTATTTAAGCACTCACTGTGTGCCAGGCACCACGCTTTCTAATGATCTCATTTGATCCTAATGATAATAGCCAACATTTAACTAGCCCTTACTGTGTGACAGCTGGGGCAGCTGAGTGGTGCAGTGGAGAGAGCACCAGACCTGGAGTTAGGAAGAAGATCTGAGTTCAAATTCATCTGTGTGACAAGTCACCCCGTCTAGAGAAGGAAATGGCAGAGCACTGCCATATCTTTGCCAAAACATGGGGTCCCATAGAGTCAGACATGCCTGAAGAGCGGTGTGTCAGACACTATGCTCGGTGCTTTCCAATTATGATTTCATGTGATCCTAACAACAATAATGAACATGTATATCATCCCTACTACGTGCCAGGCAGTGCGCTTGAACACTTCCCAGTGATCTCATTTGATCTTCATAATAACTCTAATAACAATAAATAATAGTTAAAAAGAACTGCAGAAAGAAATGGCAAACCCCTCCAGTATCTTTGCCACAAAAACCCCAAGTGGGGTCACGGAGAGTTGGACATGACTGAAATGAACTCAGCAATAACAGGTTGTCAAGCATGTACTAAGGAGTCTACAAGTGTTATCTCATGTGATCCTCCCAGTAACCCTGGGAGGTAGGGCTATTATCACCCCCATTTTACAGATGAGGAAGCTGAGACAGACAGAGGTGAAGTCCAATCCAATAAATGGTTATTATGTGCCTACTGCATGCCTACTATGGGGCAGCTAGGTAGTGCTGGGCCTGAAGTCAGGAAGACTGAGTTCAAATTCACCCTTAGATACTTACTAGCTATGTGACCCTGGGCAAGACACTTAGAGAGCCTCAGGTCCTCATCTGTAAATGGGGAAACACTGGAGAAGAAAATAGCAAACTCCTCCAGCATCTTTGCCAAGAATATCCCCCTTGACAAATCCACGGGGTCACACGTAGTCAGGCCCAATGAAATAGCCAAGCAACATGTGGGCGCTGCACAAAGTGCTGGAGATCCCCGTAAAGCACCAAGCCAGTCCCCTTCTAATGAAGGCAGACAGCAGCACCCAAGGAGGGAGGCCTAGTATCTGGAGGGTCCAGGATTGAGCACCCTAAGGAGAAAGCTCCCCAACCTGAGCCTGGGCCCAACGTTCTGATGAGAGGGAGAAGAGGAAGTACGTGTGCTTCTCACTCAGGCTTAGGAACCTGGACCTCATTTACTTCATCTGTAAAGGGAAAGGATACTGCAACACTTCCCAGGGGTTGTAACAACAGTCATAATAGCAACTCACCTTTACCACCCTTACATATATTATCTCATTTAATCCTGTCAGCAACCTTGCAAAGACAGGTGCTTTGAAGCTGTTAAATGAAGTGTAAGGGTCAGCATCTCAGATGAAATTCTCCCTCAGCCAAGATGCCTGTGGAGGAAGGGCCCTAAAAATGTTAGCTATCGTTACTTTGATACTGGGTCCCTAATCCCTCCTGGTCCTAAGACTATGGGATTGTTAGAAAAGTGGAATGTCAGAAATTAACTGGGAGGGAAATTCTCTTCTTCAGGGATGGAATCTAAAAGTCTGAGTTGTATGGGTGGGTTACTGATTAGTCTAGAACATAGATCCTCAGAAGACAGCACTCACTTCCAGTTTACTTGTTTTGTGGGGAAAGAGAGAAGGCAGCCATAGTGATAGGCATCTGCTTTTGGAAAGCTGCTGTGAGCCAGAGGTGCCTCCCTAGGTGACCTTTTTACTGTTCCTATCAGAGGGTGGCTGCAGCGGGAAGCTCATGGGATTGAACAAGTTTACTTGATTTTTTTAAAAACATAACTTGGGATGGGGGACAGGCTTTTCAGTTGCCCTGGCAAATCTCATGAAGCTTGAGAGAGTTCAAGAGGTTTGCATTTAATCCAAAATGTGACCAAATATGTATTTGAGAGATGAAAATCTATATTTAACTGCAAGTTTTGAGAAAAGGTTCTTTTCTTTTTCTCTCTCTCTCTCTCTTCCTCCTTCCCTTCCTCCCCTTTATTCAGTGGGCTGTTCCTGAACCTGTCAGCATATCCAATTTCTGCCTGAAATATTTATTGTATATTTAATGAATACAGGTTTTACTATTTTTTCTTTTAATTTTTAGATTTTAAAATGTTTAATTTTTTGAAACCTGTCTTCAATTGTTTAGCCTGTCATCTGTCTCTCACTAACCTCAAAAAAAAAAATAAGACCAGATGTCTTTTTTAAAGTGTGATATCATTTTGGTGATCCCTTTTTCTGATATGCTGGGGAATGGGGAGGAGAATTGTGATGTAGTGACCAAATGGATTCTCACAAGTGCCTGCTAACAGTGAACAGCCCAAAAGCCACATTTGGATGGTTATCATTGAGTACTAACATTTGAATTACATTAAACTTCCTTTTTTCCTGACCTTAGTCATAACTGATTTGTCCAGTCCCCCTCCTTTGCCAGTCTATGAAGTACAGTTACCTAAGTAACCCTGCTTTTATCTTTACAATCAGATTCCAGTTATGCTTTTGCTCAAGCTAACAATTTGGAAAAAAGAGATTGTTTTGAAATACTCATGTAACCCGCTTGCCAACTTTTCTTTTGCCTCTTTCTGTTTCTGGGTAGAGATTTGTTGTATGAGATAAGAAGACTGACCATAACTCATTAAAGAAAGACAGCAAACTCTCAGGGTGCCTAGAAGGAAGAGAATTTCAGAGAAAAGGGAGTGAAGGAGGAAGCTTTGGAGCTGGGAGTCAGTACGGGGGATCCAGGGGATCCAGGGGAGGGTCTCAGAGGGGACCCCTGTGTCTGGGAAAGGATGAATGAACTGGACAAATCCATCATGACCAAGGTCAGGAAAAGAGGAAGCTTAATGTAATTCAAAGGCTGGCGTTTAGCTAAATGAAAAAACAGTGTTGGATTTTAAGGAGAAGAGATAAATTTCCAGGCTTAAGGGATGATGTCAAAGAAAGACCTGAATGGAGAACTTGATCTAAGGAATGTTGCATAGATAAAGTCACAGGAACTTCCACCCTCCATTCTTCATTTTTCTCTACAAAGGTGGCATCGGTTTTTCTTCACAATGTGAAGCTGGTTCCACAGCACTGACAAGGTTGGGGGACATGAAGTCTTTTACAGCAGATGCAAAAAGCCATAGTCTTTCATTATGGGAACATTTTGACTTAGCCTTGAGAGCTCAATGCATCAGAGCCATGAGGAACAAAGTGCTCTGGGCACAAAGGACATATCCTGGTCTCTGGTACCCAGTGGACAAAGATGCCACTGGGTCATGGTCAATGAAGGGGATTCACTGGGCTGGACGAAAAGATTAAGGGGGTCACTCTCCAGGATCTTGAGCTCCCCTTCACCTTCAGATGCTGCACTGAAATGATCCTCAGCTTTGGAGTCAAGAGGATCGCCTTGGTTCAGTTCTCAGCCTGTCCACTTCCTGCCCACACAGCCTTGGGAAAGTCACCTCAACATCTCTGTGCCTCATTCTCCTCAACATAAAAGGTTTCTAATGTAGAACTGGAGTGCTCATATCAATTTTTAAAATTGGGTGGGTTTTTTCAGTTAACAAAAATTATTTTCTCTTCCTCATACCTCCCACTTTTTGTGGGGTGGAAGGTGGGAACAAGAAAAAAACAAAACCCCTGTAACAAATGGATAGTCAACTAAAACACATGCCCACACTGCCACATCTAAAAATAAGCATGTTATATTGTATACCCTGAATCTGCACTCCATAAGGAGATTCCCATATCATTTTTCAAAAATCAGTGGCAAAAATTCTTCAGTGTCCTCAGTGCAGGTTTGAATGAACCAATGAGTAAATGATTTTACTTAGTAGGTGATGATTAAATCAAGAAAATCTTGTCCAAAAATGCTTACATTTCACTATTATCTTAGTTCCGCCTAAGAAGAAACAAGTAATTATTTCTTCCTGTCTCTGTGTAAAAACAATGTTCTATTTTATGGACAGACTTGCTCTGTGTATGAAAAGTTTGCCTTTTATGAGCTATTAGTTTTTCGACATCGTGGCTTTTTAAAATAGACTTTATTTGAATTCATTTACTTGCTCAAACTTTGACTTTATGCCAGACCTCCCAAGCTTCAAGTCTCCACAACAGCCTCCATTTAGTGTCCTGAAGAGCAAGCTCAGAGAACCTTTGAAATAGAAGTATTGGTTTGAAAAAGAATAGGAAAGAAACCTGTAAGTGATGGTCCTATGGAGTATTATTCAGTTTTGATAGATAATCATGATGTTCCTGATCATTTTGTACTCTTGACATTCAAAGAAAAAAAGGTGAAAAGATCATATTTCTGGGAATGATATTGATTTATGTCACTTTTCGTAATATGCATACTTAATATTTTATTTATTAAATATCTTTATTACAAAATTAGTAATGTTTTCAATGAATACAAAGTAAATAGTATGGAGCTGAAACCCAAGGGGGAAAAATCTGAATTTTCTACATTTTGATCAAAATCAAATATTGTAATAACATTACAATATTCTTTGTTAACTTAACAAAAGAGTCCACCAAAGAGTTTAAGGAGTTATAGTCTTTCCACCCAATGAAACTACAGATCTCTAAAGTATTAAAGTGAGTTGACAATAAAGATCAATTCCACATGGGTTGAGATCATCTTTTGTCTCAGCTTTGTGTGTATCTCCAATGCCTTCCCTAGTGCTCTGCCCACAGGCAAGAGGCTTGTAGAACAGAGCTGCCAGAATATGAGTGCCCATTGAAGGGCCCTTCATGGGTGGGGCACTGTCAGTGAAAGGAGGGGAGATGCTTATGTATATACAAATTGGAGGGAAAAGATATAAATATAAAGATGACAACTGAAAATGGCATATGCTGAACCAAGTACAAGTAAATGGCTCAGTGAAACAAAGATTTCAGAGAAGGACACAGAAAGCTCTCATGAAAGAGGTGGTGCTTGACAGGACTTTGAGACCAGTGCATAGGACTCAATCAAGTGAAGAAGGTATCCCTGGAGTAGTAAATGAAAGGAGAACACAGGCATTTAGCTGGCAGAGGAATTTCTTTTGGGGCAGCATTAGAGAGACCTGAGACTTCATCGGGGGCCATCTCCAGTCATCCAGATCTGTACCTGGCCACGGACCTAGATGGCTTCAGCAGAGCAAGTTGAGGCTGGTGACATTGCACAACCCTCCCTCACATAAATCCAATTTCCTTCCAAGTTATGGCATCACCTCCCTGATGTCACAGTCCTCTTTGAGAACCAAGGACAAACAACAGAAACAACAGAGACAGACAGGAGCCGCGGAGGGTCTTGGCAAAGGAAGCTAGAGTAAAGCTAATGGGAAATGAGGATTCTGCTTTAGGCCAAGAGGTGTTTTAGAGAATTGATTTAGAAGTGGTATGTACCCTGGCTTGGAAGAGTCCTGAATTGGAGTACTTACAACAAGAAGGATGAGAAGCAGACACACCAGACCTGTATTGGTACAGGCAAACTTCAGCACAATTAGTAGGACTGCAAAGGTCACCATGTCAATTTAACCCCATTATCCAGCACAAAGCAAGTACTCTCAAAAACTTGTTTCTAAGCCAGTTGTACTCTGCATTGTCCATAGAAAGAATGTTCTAAAGTGTTTTGGTTCTCCTTCCAGTCCACAGACACACATTTAACTAATTATGGAGCTGAACCTGTATAGTACTAAGTAGCTCAGCATCCTTTAATCACTCTCTACAACACTGCTTCTTTAGGAGAAGCTATCCTAGCTTCCAGCCAGGGTAAAGGAACACAACTTTCCTCTTCTTTGGTCTCCAGGCTTTGGCATATCTAGGCTGTACTCTCTAGAATGCTCTGTTCCCTTCCAGGCTCAGTTCCCATGCACCTTCCCCAGGAGGTAAGGGCTTGGCTTGATTCTCCCCGCTTTCTGTTGCTTCTCTTTCTCTTCATTCCAGTTATTTTTATAGGTTTTGTACTATCTGTATACATGTTGTTTACTACCAGTAGAACATGCACTCCTTGAGGGCAGGGCAGTTTTGCTTTTGTCTTTACCCCTAGCGTCTAGCACAATGCCTGCTACAGGGTAGGTGTTTATACTTGCTGGTTGACTTAGATGGGGTGGGAAAGGGAAAGATGAATCAAGATTGATTCAAAACTTTTGGAACACAATAATTAAACTGGAGAAATCTGGAGGAAGAACTGGTGTCTGGAACCAGTTTTTATTTTGAATGCTGTGAGTTTGAGTTTGGAGATACCATGCTGTTTGGAAATGTGCAAGAGATGGGCCGTCTCCTTAAAGTGCAAACCTTCGTTACAGCTTCCTGTACATTCTAAAGGATTCACACAGGCCCTGGGAAATGGAAATATGACTCATGCTGGACCTTCCTGTGTTTCAGCAACCTTGAGAAAAGAAGTACAGTCAGGGTCAGCTTAAAAACCACAACCCACAAGTTGTTCTTCCCCGGTATTACCAGGCCTTCAATCTTTGGTCAGGACATGTACTTCAGTAGAACTTTATCCCCAAGCACATAGGATCACAGTGCCAGCTCAGCCATTTGCATTTTCATTTTGTATGTAACCTTTAACAAATGTATACCCAAAGCTGTCTTTACTGTGCCTTGTAGGATGTTTCTGGACCACTCCCATTATTTTATTTATTCTCTTGGGCCCCTCCTCTTTTAGTAGATGCTCGGGGGATACAAGGTGATTTTGATATTTTAAGTAAAATATAGTGGTTCTGCTATTAAAAAAAAAACTTTAATCCAAATGAAAATGTGTTATGAGTCATCTGTACTATTAGTGATATCCATTAACAATTAGTTATGGTGATTATATATTGTTTTATGTTAATAATTATAATAGCTAACATTTATATGATGCCTACTGTGTGCCAGGTATTGTGCTAAGCACTTTTCAATTATTTTCTCATTTGATCCCTAGATAATCCTGGGAGGGAGTTTCTTTTATTATCCTCATTTGTAATTGAGGACACTCAGGAATACAGAAGTTAAGTGACTTGCCCAGAGTCACATGGCTCGTAAGTGTCTGGGACTGGATTGGAACTCAGTCCTTCCTGACAGCAGGGCCAGTGCTCTAACCATTGTTCCATGAAGCTGCCCATTAGGACCCAGTTAAATTATGTGTGTGTGTGTATGAAGATAATGTTTTGATAATCAGTGTATTCAAAGTTTTATGTACCATGACTTAAAAAGCCAAGCTATTCTGAGAAAGTGAGATTTTGGAGGTACTTAGAAAGGATAACCAGAGACTAAACAGAAGGCCATGTGGAGGGTTCAGGAAGGACTGAAAAAAGTACAGAGGGGAACCATGGGTTTCTACTACTGGGTTTAAAACATACTTTTGTCACGGAGTCCAACCTCTGCTCCATAACTCACATTGTCTAGTTAGCTAGTCAAGAATCCAGTTAAAACCAGGCCCTTAAGTGGTGAGATGTTTATTGTGACAGTCTAGTATTGACAGGCCAGAGAGTACAATAAGACTGATACTTAAAATAACAAGGTAACAAATTTGCCTCGACTTCACCTTTTAGAAGAAATAAGCAGATTTCCAAAGACAAATGTAATCTATTACACATTTTTCATGTAAAAATGAATTTTTTCATGTGTTTTATATTAATTTTATAATGATATTAAAGTATTCTGACATTGAAAAAACTTAACTAGTTTTTCACACCTTTTGCTTTTTGCCAGGTTGATTTTTGGAATATTGTATCCTGCTTATTATTCCTACAAAGCTGTGAAAACAAAAAATGTCAAGGAATACGTAAGTCTGACTCCTTTATTTTACATTATAACTTGGCTGCTGTTCTGGAATGACTCTTTTTAAAGCATCCCCAATGATGGGGTCTTTGATGTGAGGTGCACATCTTATGCCTGAAATGCCACTGCCTCTTGATCTGTTGTGATCAGCCCTTTGCTGAGGAGAGCAGGCCTTTGGGTGTTCAACTGGGCTCCCAGTCTGTCCTGGAACCTCTAGGGCATGGCCTCCCCTAGAAGCAGCTGTGGCTGCCTGCTTTTCATGAGGAGGCCCTGGAGTTATGTTTCCCATGCAGTATCCTGACTAATAACTAATATGGCAGTGTGTCACTTAAGGGTGGTTTTCTGTCATTTCATACACAGGCATACATCAATCAGAAACCATTTTTTTTTTCAGTGTAAACTCTTTCTCTTAAAAAGAGTATATTTTTTTCAAGTTAAAGAAGAAAAATTATTGGTTGAATATTTCAAATAGATATAACTCACGCTCTTGAGTATATTCTCCATCTATAAAAATGGGAGATAGATCTTGGAGAAAATCTGGAGATGACAGGTCAAGTTAGATCCACCCTGGAAACCATGGAATATTAACACCAAAGGAGTCATAGATGGAGCTGTTCCCCCACCCCCAGCATTTGTCTCTTGTATTTAATATAGCTCTCTATTGTTACTCTTGATTTTAAAAAGTTACCAATCTAGGAGGTGGTAAACAGGAAGACGATAATGAGTTATGTTTGGAATACGTTGAGTTTGATATGACTATTGGACTTCCCATGGGAATGCTCACCAGGCATTTGGTAATATGGGACTGCATCTCAGGAGAGAGACTGAGGAGGAATACAGAGATCTGAAGTCATCTAAATTGTGGTAATTGAATCCATGGGAAATGATGCAATCTCTGAAAGAGAATGAAGGCAGTGGCCTTGGATCTCAGAGCCTTGCAGTTCACTGGCAGTTGCAAACAGGGCATAGGTAATGATCCAGCAGAGAGAAATGAGGAGTAGCCAGACAGTTTCAGAAAAATCGGAAGTTGCTTCAGGAAAACCCAGACAGGCAAGAAAATCCAGGGAGGGTGAGGGTTCAGTGGTCAGGAGTGTCACAAGAAGGAGGACTAAAAAAAGACCTTCCAGTTTGCTAATTGAGAGGTGATGATAACTTTGAAGACAGTAGTTTTGCAGTGGATTTGATTTAGCTAGAAGCAATTTGGGGTAGGTCTGATCGATAATTAATTGGAGCCAGTCTAGTGGCTCATCAAGCTGAGTAGGAAGTCTATGTAGTTTAAAATGTCCTTATGTAATCATTGCTAAGAGATACATTTTTTTGATTTGAGTATGAAACATCAATCAATTGAACAAATACGTAATTAAGCACCTACTGTGTGCAAGGCACTATAGAAAACAATAGGTAAGGTAACAGATTAATGAGATAATTCTTTCACTCAAGAGCTTAGTCGTTGGGATAAGACAAATACATAAATGATAGTAATTCAGGGCAGAAAATAAATGTAATAAGAGAGGTACAAACAACATTGTAGGCGAGGCAACCAATTAATATTCGATTAAGTGTCGAGAAAACAAACGGAGCTTTATTGGATTAATTAGTGGAATCAGGGAAACCTGTTTTAGAATTTTGCCTCAGAAAAGAGCCCCTATGTATAAAAATATTTCTAGTAGCAAAAACCTTGACACCAAGGAGTTAGCCATCTATTGGGGAATAGCTAAGCAAATCATAATACATGAAAGTAGTGTGATATTATTGCCTCATGAAGAAAATAATGCATGAAAGATTCAGAAAAATCAAGTTAAGTCTTTCATAAGGGCCTTCTGTTCCAAGTAGCAGGCTAAGAATTGGGAATATAATGCAGGGTGAAAAACAGCCCCTGCTCTCCAGGAGTTCACACATAGTCTAATGGGGGAGACAACCTGCAAACAACTGACTCCACAGATAAGCTCCAGAAAGGATAAATCGAAGAAGCAATAGTGTTAAAGGGCATCTGGGAAGTCCTCTTCTAGAATGTGGGATTCTGCCTGAGACTTGAAGAGAAGCCAAGGTACCCAGGAGGCAGAGATTTGCGGAGAAAATTCCAGGCCTAGGGGACTGGGAAGCTGGTTAGGTTGCAAGAGATCAGATTATGAAGACTGGGAAGACTTATATGAACTGATACAAAGTGAAGTGAGCAAAACCAGGAGAACAGCATATGTAATAATAACAACATTAAAGAGGAAAACAACTTTGAAAGCCTTGAGAACTCTATCCAGTGGAAGGAACAACAAACTGTGATGCCCAGGGTCTGAAGAACTGTATGGTGCCAGCCTCCAACAGTGAGGTAATGAGCTCCTGATGCAGAATGAGACGTACTTTTGGATATGGCCAATGTGGCGATTAGATTTTGCTTGACTGTATGTATTTGTTACTAGAGTTGTTTGTCTTGTCATGGGGGAGAGGAGAGAGAATAAATGCTTAATAGGAAAAAATAAAGCTAAATTTTCATGAATAACTCCTCAGACACTTGTGATCTTCAATCAGTAACTTATGTTTTTTTCTAATCTTTCTGAATCTTATTCTACAAAATGGGAATGATAATACCACCTTTTAAAAAAAAAAAAACAACTATTGCTAGAATAGGGAGTTTGGAGCCCTTCCTTGAAGCAGTAAAAATAAGGTAAATAAAGCAACTATGCGTGTGATGGCTCCAAGGGGAGAAGTGGTCTCTTGGTGGTATGTGAAGAATCTCCAAAAAAATCTTGGTAAGTGTTCTACAAGGTAGCACACTGGAATTAAGCCTGAGGGACCCTTAGATCCTCTTTTCAACCCCAGGACTTATTTATTAGGTATGAATGCTTTGTCTGGGATGAGGTTTTCTGTTTGTGGTATGTTCAGTGCCTTGTCAGACTTTGGAGTGAGCTTCATAAGGCCTTGCTTAAGAATGTGGCTGTTGACGCAGTGAGCGTGCATGTCTCTCAGTTCCATCTGTTTCTTGGACCCTGTCCCTGAGAAAGTAATCTCAGTGCCTACGTTAAAGTCAGTCTTTATAGTCATTTGAAATCATGTTTAAAAATTATCCCATGGAGAAGATTATTCCTGGTACCAATGTGATAGAAATAAAAGCCTCCCTGGGTTGCTTCAGAGAGATGACCAGCTTTGGTACATTGCTCTGTGAGTGCCGCTTTCTGCCTCATGTCTCATCCCCGTCCAGTTTACCATACACAGCTGCCAAGGTGAGAGGCCCAAGGAATAGAACTGGCCAGATCATTCCCTGCAGCCCAAGGAATAGATCTGGCCAGATCATTCCCTGCACAGGTTCCAATGGTTTCTTGGTAGTCCTAGAGTCCAGTACAGCTCCTCTGGTTTTTAAAGCACTATTTTTCTATGCATCTTAGAGGGTCCTACCTCTCATATAGTCTCAAATTCCAGATCATCTGACCCCCTTGCTATACCTGTGCACAACATTCCATCGCTCATCCTTGCACCTTTTCACAGGTTGTCCCCTATACCAGGAGCTCCCTCCCTCTCACCCCTACCTCTTAACATCCTGAACTCAGCAGCTGCCTCCTACAGGAAGCTTTACCCAGCCTCCCTCCCCCCAATAAAAGGGTCACGTGTATTTATCTTCTCTTAAATGTTTGAACATTTTTTCACCTGCTCAAATATAAGATGCTTAAAGACATGAACTATTGTGTCTTTGCATCCCCCAGCATCTAATATCATCATCACCATCACCATCACTAGCATTTATAGAGAGCTTTAAGGTTTGCCAGAGCACTTTATGGACATCTCATCTCAACTTCACAATTACCCTGGGATGTGTGGGTTCTATTTTACAGATAAGGAAACTGAGGCAGGCAGCAGTTCAATGCTTTGCCCAGGGTCACATAACCAGTAAGTGTCTGAGGCTAGATTTGCATGCAAGCCTTTGTGACTACAGGTCTAGTGCCTTATCCACTATAGCACCTGAGTGCCAGTCTGGAGCATAGTAAGATCAAGATCAAAGAGAACTACAAAAGTATGGATGAGACCACTAAGGCAGGGTAAGGACTGAGAAATTGGAGGCTGAGAGAACCACTTAGGAGGCTTGTGCAGTGGTGGAGGGGGAGAGAACAAATAATAAGAAAAAATGGTGGGCATCAGAAAGGTACAATACTACAGAAAGCAAGGAGGAGAAGATTTCAGAAGAGACATGGAAAGACAAGTTGAATAACGACTGACGTCACATTCCAAAGGTTGTGGGAGCTGAATCCCTAGGGATATGTTCATTTTAGTGGAGACATGAGAAGAGGAGGTTGGGCAGAGTTGATTTCCAATCCCAGCTCTGCTCCTTTAGCTTGATGACCTCAGGGTCATGTTGGCTGGCTCATGTTCTTGGAGTTAGGATACATGATCTCTAATAGCTCCTTTGGCTTTAAGGCTGGTGATCAGGTGGTCTTTTGAGATGTCCCCCAAGAAAGAGAAGAGTGATGGGAGTAAGAGGAGAGCCATTTGTTAGGATGCAGTGATGAGCATGTTTGTGGAGAACAGACTAGAAAGAGATGTGGGGAGAGAGAAAGAGGCTAACCATACCCTCCCAGCAGACAACAGATCGCATGCATTCTGTCATCCAGAACCCAATCTCTGCATTAGAAGGGTTTGAACTTTGCCCCACTGAATTGCCAGAGTGAACCATGATTGGTCTTTTAGGAAAGGTTTTATTTTGTTTTCTCAGTTCATTTTTTTCAGTTCATTTCCTTGCCCCCACCCATACTGCTTCTTTGCCTTTGAAGGCAGCAAGGGGCTTCAGGCACCTGAGAAAATAGCTGTCGGAATGAAATAGAAAGGCTGGAAGTATGTCCACTTTGGCTGCTTTCCAGTCTCTTTCCATGACTCTTTAAAACAGCCTTCCTGGGGAGTCATTTCCTGTGCAGGATGGCAGATGCAGCCTGCATGAGATCTTAAAGGTTACAGGATCTCAAACAGAAACTCACATGGGTATTCATAGAGTTTGGGGGCATCTTTTCAGCCTATGATTTTTTTTCAGCTCAGACAATTAGGTAGACTGTTTATTTCCAAATAAGTATGTATGATTTTCTGCTATTTTGCCAGGGAACCAGAGTTCTTTTTATGAGAAGCACTTACATTAAAACATTGACCAATACATCAAAAGTTTTCCTAGTGATGCAAAGGAAAAAATACTTTACAAAGAAAGGATTATTCATTAAAAAATGGAGCCAAGCGCATTGAACTCATCTCATTTTAGATTGAGAGCTTGCCTGATGTGAAAATTTATGTCATATTCAAATCCAAATCCCATTTGGAGATTTTTCTGGCAAAGATGCTGGAGAGGTTTGCCATTTCTTTCTCCAGCTCATTTTCCAGATGAGAAACTGAGTCCAACAAGGTGAGGTGATACAGCTAGCAGGTGTCTGAAGCTGGATTTGATGAACTTGGGTTTTCCTGACTCTAGGCCACTCTCTATGCACTGCACCACCTAAGTGGTACAATGAATACATTGATGAACTTGGAGTTAGGAATACCTCGGTTCAGATCCTTCTGAAGACAGTTTTTACCTATCTGACCACAGGCACTTAATCTCACTGAGCTTCACTTTCTTCATGTGCAAAATGGGAATAATCACAGCACTGACCTCCTAGAGTGCTTGTGAGAACCAGGGAAATAATCTGTGTAAAGTGTTTTCAAACCTTGAAGCATTATAGATATAGTATTGTTGGTGAGAAATTCACCCTGTAGTTTCAAAACTTTCCTACTTGTCTGTTGCTCTTCGATGCTTTTTTTTTTGTTCTGTTCTCTGCATTTTTTAAAAAAGGATTCTTCACTTAGTCCCCTTTCTTTTTTGCTCCCCTGTTCCTGCCCTCTCCCTTTCACCTTTCATTTCCCTTCTATAAACATAAGGAAGAAGCCTGGTGGTGAAAGTGCCAAGAGGAGGGAAAGGGAGCCAAGTCCCAGTAGGGCTTAAGACAATCACTTTCAAGATACTCCAGGGGCTTTGTGTTCCTCTGAAAAATGGAACAATTATAGAAAAGCCGGAATCCAGAAGTAGAGAGGATGGGGCCCCAGTTGGTTCTCATGTTATCCTGGAGCTCCTTGGTAAAAATAGTCAGATGAAGAGGTCTGTGCCATGATGGTGGGCTGGGAGGCTCAGGGGGTCTGTAGGCTTGGATTATCCAACGTAGGGGTGAGAGTGGAAATCTTGAATCAGCAAGAGAACAATGAAACATGGGTGAATCTAAAGTTCACAATGAAGTTACCCTGAACGTTGAAGCGGGCCAAGACTATTATTTTATGACCAGAGATATTTGTGGAACTGTCTGCAGTGTTAATGTAGGGAGAAAAGTAACCTGTGCCTAGTGGAATGCTTTGTAGCAGGTATGGAAAGAATTCATTGGGCCAGAAGACATGGATTCTTGTCTTGGCTCTACTGCTAACTGCCCAGGTGATGGCAAAACACAGGCCTTTTTGTTCATCTGTGCATCATTTGTTTTATTGTTGAGCACCAATGTGTCTCTGCAGCTTCCTTCCACCCAGCCCTTCCTCTGCCGCTAAGTAGATCGAATAAAATCCTCTTCAAAATAAGGCTGCCTTCCATCCTCTTCAAAATAGGATTGCCTTCCAAATACTGGAACACAATTCTGATGGCCCTCCAAAGGCCTCCTCCATGCTCAACATGGGCTTCATCTTATGGTTTCTTAAACCATGTTTTGGACTCCTTTGGTAGTCACTGGTAAAACTGATGAACTCTTTCTCAGAATCATGTTTTTTAATACATAAAATATGTTGGATATTGAAATACAGTTATCAAAATAGATTATTTTAAAAAAAAAAACCTCACAGACCCTGGGTTGAGAACCCCTAGATTAGATAATCCTGAAGGCCTTCTTCTAGCACTAAAGTTCTAGGATTTCGTGATAGGCACTAAGGAGCAAGAGTCTAAGATGTTAGTGAGGACCTGATGAGATGGCAGACCACTGAGTGAGTTGGCAAGGTACCAGACTGGGTGGTGTGAGAGAAGTTGGGGCACCAGAGCAGACCCATTCCACTGAGTGTGGAGGAGAGTTAGATAAGCAGTCATTGTTGAGCAACACAGATACTCATTTATCCTACAGGCATTCCTGTTCAAGGCAAAATTGCCATGAATTTGTGAGTCTAAAATAGAATAGTCTTCATTGAAATAAAATCTCACTGGGCTGAATGCCAGTCTGCTATCTGTGGATATTGAGGGTCATTGGAATGATAGGTGTCCTGTCTTCCCACTTGGTAAAACCAATGAATTGCTTTTTCCCAAGCAGTCTTAATAGTTTGAATCTTACATTTCACCATGTGCAGCAATTAAGGATGGTTGGAGATAGGCCAGCCTAACCTGGCCAACAACTGCCATTCTTAACACAGCCAATATCTCTATATGTGCTAAAAAAAAAAAAAGCCATATAATTTCTTTGAACAAAACCTTCACAACACTTTGAATTGGTTGTTGTGAGGGGGGAAAGGCCTTGACTCGAGAGGAAAATAAATCTACAACAACAAGCAGCTATTGGCTTTTTTTTCTAAAGTAATTTGCCTGTGTAATCCATTTGCAACTATTCCCAGACTCCCCCTTAACATAGGTTTAGTAAGGGTGGAGATTTTAATGACTTTCTTTTCTATATGGTATGTGCTAAGTAATTTGACACAATATGCCAAATTTTGTCTTTCCATAATTTGTTTTACTCAGAGTGAAACCCCTTTTTCATGAGTAACAATCTAAAATTAGTCTTCTTTCCCATTTATTCATTTTTGTGATATCCCATTTGCATTTCATATTACCTCATCTCTTTTCACTTTTTTTCTCTTAAGGAGGTCTAAGAATTTTTACATGTCCCAGGCGCTAATAAAGGAGACACAAAACCCGTACCTCAAAGGAAATATTGATTTCTAAGTTGTGTGGTATAAAACATAAGTGCATTCAGAATTTCAGGATAGGGGAGGGAGAAATTAACTTTGCTGAAACCAGCAGAAGTTTCCTGGAAGAGCTCAAATTTGAGCTAGTTTTTGAAGATTGCATAGTGTTTGGTCAACAAAAAATCAGGCTGAGGACATTCCAAATCATGTAGACCTCCCAAATCCCAAAAGATACAATGAATCCGACATAGGTCAACATAGAGACACTTTCTGACTGAATTTGAAGGTTTTTTGTTATGAAAAGGCAATGTGGCAAAGTAGTTAGGGAGCTGCCTTGTGACACATCCTGGCAACATGGCCCTAAGCAAGGCACCTACCTACATAAGGTAGGGTACCATAGAGAAAAGGTCTAGCAATGGTGAACTTTAACAAACTTTAGCTGTTAACCAACAAGTTTTGGTTCTCTAGGAAGAGAGTTCTATTTGCAGACCATTATTTTGTTGTGTTGAGATCAATTTTAGTTGCAGCCTCTTGGAGACCATCATTTGTTTCCTAATAGAGAATAATTGCTAAATTGTAATATCTCACCAATCCAGAACCTGCAAAATTCTAACATGTTTATCTAGGATCCAGGCCCATTGGAACTTAAAAAATGGGAAACCCAGTGGCCTATCATGTACCCTCTAAGGTTTAATGTTTTATGGTTGTAAGTAGGACAAGGAAATATAGAATTTTAGTGTTGAAAAGGACCACTCATCTATCCCAGACCAAGAGTTCCTTTTATAGTGTACTCATTGCCTGACTGATCAGTAAGTAAATGTTCAGCTTGCAACCTTTATTCAAAGCTTGCTAATGATGAGGACCTCCCCATCTGCCCGCCCACCCTTCCGTAGGCCTCCATGTCCATTTTGGAATAGTTCCAGTTATTTGAAAGAGTTTTTTTACATTGAGCTAAAATCTGTCTTTCTGTACCTGGGCTTTATAGTTCCGCTTTCTAGGGCCAAACAAATCAAAATAGTAATATATATGTAGCACTTTAAGATTTGTAAAACAGAATAGGGTTGGGTTGTCACCTCCCTCATTTAGGATCATACACCTTACTAATGTAACCTAGGATAGTATTCGACTTTTTGGCCACCATGTCACTTCTTGATCATTCACCTTCTTATCTGCTCAAAGTATTTGTCAGAATAATTTACATGCATATTAAGAACTTCCTTGACCAAAAAGATAAGGCAAAACAGACTGATTAAGCAAGTCTTTCTCGAATATGTTAAGATCCTACAAGATTCTCTGATAAATACAGCCACAGGTATAATTTTGATAGTTGGTTGGTTTGTGGTATGGTTGTTGGCCTTCGTTCCCAAAGAAGACCAAAATGATATGACCATGATAAAGTGAAGTTTCAATGTGTCCATCTGTGGCTGATCAGACCAATATGAGCTCAGAATGCTCTACCACAAGTTGGGCACAGATAGTGTGAATACCTGGGATGGATACTCCGAATTTGCCTGTGTTTACTTTGTGCTGTCTCAATTCTGCTTTGCTCCTAGAGCACATCACCCTTTCTGATGTGGACATGCCATGCTGAGCAATCCTGTGCAGTGTCTCCCATATTGCACAGTCAAAAACAAAGTTCTTGAAAGAGACTTTGATAGTGTCCTTGTATTGCTTCTTTTGACCACCATGTGATCACCTGCCCCATGTGAGTTCTTCATAAAATAGTCTTTTTGGCAAGAGTACATTTTGTATTCGAACAATATGGCCAGCCCATCGGAGTTGCGCTCTTTGAAGTAGAGTTTGAATACTTGGCAGTTTAGCTCGAGCAAGGACTTCAGTGTCTTGTACTTTGTCCTGCCAAGTGATCCTCAGAATCTTCATAAGACAGTTCAAATGGAAGCGATTCAGTTTCCTGGCATGACACTGGTAGACTGACCATGTTTCACAAGCATACAACAATGAGGTCAGCACAATGACTCTCTAGACCTTCAGTTTGGTAGTCAGTCTAATACCTCTTCTCTCCCAAATTTTTCTTCAGAGCCTCCCAAACACTAAGCTAGCTCTGGCAATGCATGCCTCAACCTCATTGTCAGTGTGTACATCCCTGGAAAGCACACTACCAAGGTAAGTGAACTTATCCACAGCATTCAAAACTTCTCCATTTGTTGTAACTGATGGTTCCATGTGTGGGTGATATGGTGATGACTGATGGAGCACCTGTGTTTTCTTGGTGTTAATTATTAGGCCAAAATTAGCACAGGCAGCAGAGAACTGATCCATACTTTGTTGCATCTCAGCTTCAGAGGCTGCATTGAGTGCACAATCATCTGCAAACAGAAAATCATGCACCAATACCCCCTCCACTTTGGTCTTGGCTTGTAGCCTTTTCAAATTGAAGAACTTACCATCGTTATGGAAGTTGACCTTGATGCCGTGTTCATCCTCATTGAAAGCATTTGACAGTATGACTGAAAACATGCTAAAAAGCGTGGGAGCAAGCACACAACCCTGTTTTTCTCCATTGGTGACTGGGAAGGCAAGAGAGCATTGTCCATTATATGGAATCTGGGCAAACACACCATCGTGAAATTGACATACAATAATGATGAACTTCTCCAGGCAACCAAATTTTAACATCATTTTCCATAAGGCCTTGAACAAATCTACAAATATTGTGTACATACCTCTGTTCTGCTCCTGGCATTTCTCCTGAAGTTGTCAGGCAGCATACACCATGTCAACTGTTCCTTGGCCCGTTCTGAAGCCACACTGGCTCTCAGGTATATGACCATCTTTCAGGTGAAGGATCAGCCTATTAAGGAGGAGTTTAGCACATATTTTGCCAGCAGTGAGTTGAGAGACCTCCCTGTGACTGTTGCAGGTCAGTATATTCCCTTTACCTTTATAGAGATGGACAATGGAGGCATCCTTGAACTCCTAGGAGATGACTTCCTCTTGGTATATAACCTGGAAAATTTCAGTCAGATTTTATATGAGCAGTGGTCCCCCTACCCTGTAAATCCCAGCTGGAACAGAATCAGCACCAGGTACTTTTCCACATGAGAGGAGCCTAATGACATTTAAAACCTCATCTTCATTTGCAAGTTCAGCTAAGGAGGGATTGACTTCAACCTAAGGCAAACCAGTCAGTGGCCTCAGCATTGATTGATGATAGTCTGTTGAGAACACTGTGGAAGTGTTCAGCTCATCTCTCTAGGATTATGTCCTGATCACTAATCAATGTGGTTCCATCAGCACTAAGTAGTTGTCATGCACCATAGGTTTTTGGTTCATAAATAGCTTTCAGGGAATCATAAAAGCACTTTGAATTGTTATTGTCAGCATAAAACTGAACTTCATCTGCCTTCTTATTAAACCAGGAATCCTGCATCTCTCTAAGCTTTGCTTGTACTCTGCTTTTGATGGAATTAAATACTGCTCTCTTAGAGGTGGATGAACTCTTCTGCTGGTATACCAAGCACTCTAGTGGAGTTCTCATTTTTCATTTAGCAGTTTCTGAATTTCCTCATCATTTTCAACAAACTAGTCTTGGTGTTTGCAAGTGTTCTGACCCAGATGAGCAGATGCAGTGCTGTACACCAAATCTCTGAAAGCTGCCCACTCCTTTTCTTCTCCACTGTTGCCAGCTATGTGTTGGCTCAACTTTCCCTGCAAATTAGCAACAAACTGTTCATGCTCAGAGAAGAGCTCTAATTTGTTGACATTAATTCTTCTGGTAGTCAGTTTGCCTTGGGGGCAACGCTTTTGATGAATGAGAATATTTAGCTTGGAAAGGATAAGTCTATGATCAGTCTAGCACTCTGCACCACACATTGCCTTTGTCACTCTCGCATCATCTTATCTCTTCTACTTAAATCACATAACAATCTTCTGATTACCAGTGTCAAGCAAAGGAGATTACATACTTAGCAAAAGTGTTCTCTGTCATGGAGAATGTCCACTCAGCATCCAAATGGAAATGAATGCTCCCTTTAGATGATGAGACCCTCACCATCATACTCCTGTTTGTAGTTGTTATTGTACCGATTTCAGCAAGCCCTCAGAATACTACAGGATCTTCTTAGATCAACAACCACTCAAATGAGATCAACCTAGTAATCTAAATAACTGAAAAATGCCTGTTATAAAAAAAACAATACATTTTGGATGGATAGATAGAGGGTATTTGTGACTGCAGGTGAATTGGGCTTCAAAAGTAAACTAGGAACAGGCTAGATTACATTTGTGAAATTCCTCAGTGCTTTTCACAATCCCAAACTACTGCCTAACATAAAAACACTCAATTTTTTTTTAACATTACTATTTTCTTGATGCTACGTGGGAACTGTGGGACACTAGAATTATTGAAAGATCAAAACTTCAGGGCACCTAAAAACCAACTGAGAGACAGAGGAGGAATATGCAGGGTATTGATGACTTGAGTGTATTCTAGAAATGCACAATTATGGGCTGGAATAAACAGCCTGAGTAAAGTAACCGAAAGCTGTGAAAAGACCTAGAGGCTTAATGCCTCTAGCATATAGGGTAGACCCTCTCCCCTGAAGGTTTAATTGGAGGCCACACCCAGGAATCACCCAGAACAAGAAGGCTCCTCGACATTGAGGAGGAGCTCCATCCAAATTGGTTCTTAGCTTACTTAGCATATGTGAAGTACAAATTACTCATCACACCTAACTTTCCACTAATTTGAAATTTGACATTTTATAGTTAAAAACAGAAATAAAGAGTTGATTAAAGTTTTTCAAATTTCTAATTTTAAAATGTTTTACAGAAAAAAGAAAGATATACTTAATAAGGGCTAACATTTATGTAGCACTTTGGTGTTGGCAGGGCACTTTATCAAATCTCATTTGACCCGTGCCAACAACTCTGGGAAGAAGGTACATTATGATCCCCATATTACAGATGAGGAAACTCATGCTTAAAGAGGTTAAGTAGCTTACCTAGGGACTCACAGCTAGTAAGTTTCTGAGGCAAGATTTGAACTGAGGTTTTCCTGACTCCCAAAGACAAAGCTTCATTCGCTATTTTGGTTTATGAAAAGGTCCTGTCTAATATTGACAGCCTACGGATATAACAGACTTAGGGCTAATTTATTATGACATAGACATTTGAAATAACTCTTAATTAGTTCACATTATGTAGTGTGCTTTTTGGGAAAGCATACAACAGCTTCTAGGTCAGTAATGCAAGTATAACTGTCCCCATTTGATAAGAGAAAGATTGATGCCAGAGAGAGGTGACGTGAGTTGCCAAGGGTCACAGAATTCAGAAAGCTTGTTAAAGACGTGGATATAGTACACTGCCTCTTATTACTATACTCCTTATAATATAGAAGTAAATAATCTGATAATTAAATAAAAGGTTCTTTATAAGGGATAGTTTCAAATATCCTAGATAATATTTTCCAAGACCCTGGCCATAAACATCTCCACCACGCTTATGCAGTGAGATATAGGAGTGACATAATGTGATTTCTGCTATGCTTGTGCTGAATGATTGTATTGCTAAAGTTAATCTATGAGGCTATTGCTGGCAATATGCCTTGTCTGTTGCCCTATAAATCAAGTGGGCACTGATCAGTAAGTGGGGAAGCCAGAGGTGAATATGACAGTATAATGCTGTGTGTGCCTTGATCAGCCCCCATCAAGGCTTAGGGGGAACCCATGGGCATTTGGGATGTGGGTAATGCATAGAGGAATACATGTACCTGCCTCAACTGGCTTCCATTGAGGCTTGAGGGGATTTAGAAGAGTGCACAAAATGGAATGCTGTGCCTGTCTTAAGTGATCCCATCAAGATGGAGGGGTAGCTGCCCCCCTTCCCTATTGGCCTTTCGAGAATGGTGGTTAGGAAATGCTGTAGGAGTTGGTGCTCCCATTAAGAAGATTAGACTAGAATAAAGTAAGTTTATTAACCTCTCCGAAACTGTCTTCCTGTCTTTTCTGCCTTCCCAGATCAGGAGTGAACCTATTAGAGCCTGGAGTCTAAAAACACCAGTGCCTCCTGTGAAAATAGTCCCCCTTTTCAGAGCTTCACAGGTTTAGATAAATTTCACTATAATTAAATGTTTAACAGTGTGTTTGATAATAAAATGTCATATGCCATCAATTTATATATAAGATGTTATCATATGAATTACATCATACAGATTTGGGGATGTTTTTGTTCTACCCCCTCAGTGCACAGGCACGCACCCCATCTAGCACTGTGGATCAGTTAGCTAATTGTATCTACTTTGGCATTCTGCATTCTTTGTGTGCTCTATGTATGGTTTTATCTTAATGGCTCAGATTTCTCTCCTTAGGCTTTAACCAAAGTCACCTTTTCCCTTTGTAGTTCAGGCCCTCATCTTAGCTCACTGTAGCTCCCACTTGGGATAAAGGCCTAGGCATAAAGCAATCTGCCCCCCCTCCCCTAGCACCACAAAAAGCCTTAAAGTCTTTCTGAAGCCTTCTTTTACTGTTTGTTGTTGGACGCAGCTACCATGCCCTTGTATTGTCCCAACAGAGCCTGGGATTCAAGGTGTTAGAAGACCTTCCTCCCAGAATCCCCTTGTCCCCACCTCCCTCATTGCCTTCCCCTCAAGCATAAAGGTACTGGGTAGAAGCTCACCTCAAGCTTAGGGACCACTGATACACATGAAGAAATTTTCCTTTCATTTTAGAAAATCAAGGGCACAGCAATTCCGGTGATGGGGAAAGTCCCTTCTGCTTTGAGAATAAAATCTTGGAATGGATTAGCCAAATCCTTTGAAAAGGACACAATCAACGGCTCTTTCTTTAATGACTTCAATATTGAGGATCCTCTAATGGATTAAAGAAGACTTAAGTACCTCCCCTTGACCTCTTTCAACACCTATTTGGATCCTACTGTAAAACCCCTCCCTGGGGTTTCTATCCAGGAGACTGAGATACCAGGCCAGAGAACAGTCAGCCCGGAGGTTGTTTTCATGCGACTTTAGCTTCGCAGGGCCAGTGTGCACTTGGATTTAGGAAGAGTTAGGAGAGAATGCTTGATCAGGTTTATCAGCTGACAGGAATGTGCCCTAGAAGCAGTGGGATGAAAGCTCAGCTGGATTCTGGGTGGCCAGAGAAAGCTCCAGGAAAGATCTGGGTAAGCCAGCTTCAGGCAGACTGCTTGAGCAGTCAGCTTTCAGTTGGAAGAGAGAGACTGCAGAATTCATTGTTATTACCCTTCTCCTTTCTTGGCCTAGTGGACTGAAGTTTGAGTGGAAGTTTACTGTATTCTGTACTGTGATTTCTCACCAGTACCTTGAAGTTCAGGCCAGAGAAGATCAAACTTTTGGTATGAGACTTGGTGAGTCTCCCATCTCTACTGCTCAGCTTGATCCATAAGCCCTGGGTGTTGGTTTGTCTTCAGCAGATATTTCTTAAGTTCCTGTTAGATGTTGTCCTTCTCCCCAGGATTTTCAGATAGTCCCCAAGCATTTATTAAGTACTTAGTATGTGCTCGACACATAGTGCTGAGAGGGCAGAGATGGTCTGAAACAGCCTTATAATCCAGTGTGGAAGATCCATAAATAAATAGGGACAGGCTAGATAAGTTCAGGGCAGATGGAAGGTAACCTTAGCACTGGCAAATGTCACAGTTTAAGTAGATAAGTAAAAAAGAAATAACTTAGGAGAAAAGGAAAGCAAAGCATTTAAGTGCGTACAGTGTCCCCCAGACTGTTCTGAGACCTCATGTTCTTAATGGGGGGCCAAAACACACAAGAGGGTTTACCTTGATGCTGTTGATCACTCTCTCCTCCTGACCTTTTCTATAGGTTTTGGGGACACTTCTCTCTCCCAGTTCTCCTCCTCCCTAGCCAGCCTCTCCTTCTTAGTCTCCTTTGCTGGATTCTCCTTCAGATCATACATCCTTAATCGTGGCAGTCCCAGAGATCTCTCTGTCCTGGACTCTTTTCTCTCACTATTCTACTTCACTTGGTGAAGTCATCAACTCCCATGAATTTAATTATCTTCACTGTGCTAATGATTTTCAGATCTCCTCATCCAGCCCTAACCCCTTTATGGACCAACAATCTCACATCTCCAATTGCCTTCCGGACATCTCAAACCACATGTCCTGTAGACATCTTAAACTCAAAACAGAACTTGTTCTCTTCCCCTATAAACCCTCCACCTTCTTAATTTCCTCCCAGTCCCTCAGGCTTGGCCACCTAGAAGTCATCTGGATTGCTCACTCTCTTACCCTCCTACCATGGCCAAGCTGCTTCTAAGGCCTGTCTTCACCACTACACCATCTCTCCAGTATGCCCCTTCTCTCCTCTGACCCTGACTTCACCCTGCTGAAGACCCTCATCACTTCATGCTTGGATTGTAGCAGTAACTGCTGGGGGTGGGGTAGTCTGCCTAGCTCAAGTTTCTCCCCTCTCCAGGCCATTTTCCATTCAGCCACTAAAGGGTTTTTCCTAAAATACTGGTCAGATCAGGCTACTCTTCTCGTTAACTCTAGTAGCTCCCCTGTCACCTCCATGATCAAATACAAAATGCTCTCTTTGACATGCAAAGCCCTTCATCACTTAGCCCTGTCCTATCTTTTGCAGTTTCTTACACCTTACCCCAAGGTATATAGGAGGGAGAACTAGTACCTCTGGGGTGAGAGCTGCTTCCCCACCTTTAGTGTCCACCTTTCCCTGCTCTCACCTCTGCTCCAAGGAGCTGTAGCATGTGCAGTGGCCACACCCCAGTAGATCATCTTGGCAGATAGGCTAGACCAGGTTGAGGATAACCAAAGGGTCACAAACCTGTTGGTGAGTCAGGAGGGTATCTGCCCCAAGTATATGAGGACTTTCCCTGGTGGAGTGAGTGGTTGAGAACACTTTGTTTCACCAACACTGAAAGTGACTGAAGCAGAGCTTGGTCAGACATCAAAGACACCAAGGTTATCCACTGAACCCTGGGTCATCAGCAGTCATCCTGACTTTTGTGTTGCCCCTGGACTTCAGTGATTCTGGAAAAGAGTAAGGCTGACGACTTTGTGCGGCTCTGCCTCACTTAAATGTAGGTCACACAGGAGTCGAGACATCACCCTGTGATATCACGGGCCTTTAATGGACAAACCCCAACATCACCGCACTCCCCACACACACTCTTTGATCTAACAGTCCTATTCCTCCATCTCCAGACTCCATTTATTCCCTCTGGCCACCCATGCTGTAATGCTCTCCCTTCTCTCTGCCTCCTGACTTCCTTAGCTTCCTTCACATCCCAGTTAACATCTCATTTTGTACAGGAAGTGAATCCCAGCACCATCTTAATTCTTATGCCTTCCTTGGATTCATTATTTCCCTTTTATCCTGCATGTGGTTGTATTTTCTGCTTATCGTCACTCCCATAGAATGTGAGTTCCTTGAAGGTGGGGACTTGTTCTTTTCTTTGTGTCCCCAGATTTAACACGTGTGGCACATAGTAGGTGTTCAGTAAATGTTTATGGACAAATTTCAGCAGTAGGGTAAAAGAGAGGCCCTTAGGGTGTTCTTTCAGCCTCCCGGGAAGACTTGATTTTCATCCAAAGAGTATCTGCTGCCATGTGAATCCCACATTCAGGAACCGAAAAGGGCCTGTTGTTAGTCTTCTCTTGGGAGTGGCTGTGTTGGTAAGATCTGAGTGGGCAGAAGGGGAAAGAAAGAGGGAAACTGACAAAAGGAGAAGATGAATGAGAATTGAAACTGTGGGGAGAGGACAGGGGTCAAGAATAACTTCCCCATTCCAGCGAGGAGGTAATACATTCCAACCATTCACTGATGTCAGTTTGTGACAAGAATCCAAGGCTTGAGATCCTGAGATGAGGAGTCACTGGGGCAGGAAAGGCAAGTGCATAATATGTCTGGAAAGGTAGGTTAGTGGCATATTGTAAAAGGCTTTAAAAAGGCTGTGCTGAGGAAGGCAACTGGGAGCCATTGAGGAGTATTGAGGGCAGAAGCACCAGTCAGATTTTTACTTGGCAAGGATGATGATTCATTGACATGGCACTTTGAATGTTTGCCAAGGGCTTTGTGTCATTTTTCTAATC
This sequence comes from Potorous gilbertii, assembly GCA_028658325.1. NCBI lineage: Eukaryota > Metazoa > Chordata > Mammalia > Diprotodontia > Potoroidae > Potorous > Potorous gilbertii. The sequence goes on from CM053769.1 coordinate 480,883,577, forward strand.
ATCCCAGTTGTCCTTTTATACCCAATAGTCACTCCTTCCTCACTGATGTTTTCATCACTTTTATTGACTTGCATTTAGGAGTAATCAACCTTCTGGAGTTGTTATAGACATTGTCACTTTCATAACCTCATGATGATTCTAAATATTTAATGGTGGATATACAGGTATCCTTTTTAAGAAAAATTAGCATCCTTTTGCCTAGTTCTCAAGAAATAATGGTCATATTAAACTCAGAAAATAAAGAAATGATTAAATCTTAAATTTTCCCGAAAAAATAAAAGAATGTCAAGTAGAGGCCTGGCCTTCCCTCATCATTTATGACCAGTCACAGCCTGTATTAAAGGAAGGAGATACGCCCCAATGACATGGAGCACAGCTTGTTGGGTGGACATTCACACTTGTGTATGCTCACTTTACAGTACACTCAGGCCTAAAATAGCCTTTAATCCCCCAAGAGAAGGAAGCAAAGGATACCATCACATGACTGACTGAGTTTCGTCCAGATTGAAATGCCAAGAAGGTTTTGTAAGCTTTATGGGGTCCAAGTAAGAATTAAGGCAAGTAGAGGCGTGTTCAGTCTCCTGGGCATGGCTGTAACCCATAGAAATAACCTTCAGCTGCTTAGTGCACTTCCATATGATGGCATGGCTTTCAAATTCCAAGGTGAATCATTATGAAAGTGTTTTTCATTTAAAGTACTACATTTTTATAAATAGATTAGTTTTGTTATTTCAGTGATTTCACAGAAGTATTCTTTGGATAACTCTAAGTATTTGTCGTAAATGACATTGTCTTGGTTTGTTACTTGCTTTCAAATGAGATGAAAAGTATAAGTTAGAAAATAATGAAAAACAACATTTTGGATAGAGCTTGGAGTGGGGCGCCCTAAAGTTAGAAAGACCTAAGATCAAATCGAGCCTCAGGCATTTACTAGCAGTGTGACCCTGGGCAAGAAATTTAACCAGTTTCCCCAATTGTAAAATTAGCATCATAATAGTACCCATCTCACATGTTGTGATAATATTTGTAAAGCACTTAGCCCAGTGCTTGGCACACAATGGGCACTTAATAAACCCTTTTCAAACTTTGAAGCTGGTTTTGGGGGAAATTTATCATTCTCCTATGACCAGTTTCAATTATCACTATAAAATAGTGATTAAAGTTATTTAAAATAGAAAAATGATATACAATTATACTGGTCCAGAGAACACTTCTCAATGATTTGGTACACAATTGAGAACTATGAACTACATTTTTAAAAAACCATATGCAGCCAAGGCAGATGTCACCAAGTCTGTTCTCTTGGACTCTGTTCAGTATCAGTAGCAGATGCTGTATTCCCTGACTCAAATCTGCTTTTTAAATTTAGAGTGGGATCTCACTGCTGCCCACCCCTCAGTCAGCCCTTCTGATACTTCCAGATGGCTTTGCTGGCCTCCTGTCCCCCTTATAGATGCAGATTCCTGGCCCTCTTCGCTTGCTGACCCCCTGTCCGCTCATTGGACACGCTCCTTGGCCTCTCCTGTACCTCGAGACAAATCCCTGGCTCTCTGCCCTTTCACACCATTTGCTGTCTCAGGTTTTCAGTTGAGTGCCTAGGACCTTGCACCCAGCTCTCTTAGTGAAGCAGTGACCATCAGACACATTTCACCTTGTATGCCTATGCATTCTGTGAAACTCGCTGCCTGACAGATGAACTGCATGAACCAAGTCATTTAATTAATGCAACATTAGTAGCCCAGATGAGTGGATGGAGAAAATATACCCATGGGCTTGAGAAATCATTCAGGTGGAGCCCCAGAGGGATGATCTGTCAAGTAGAAGGAGCTGATTGGTGCTTCATTTACTTTGTTGACTGTGGAACGGGAACATTGTAGAGATCATCTAGATTTCAGCAGTCTTCCCTGTTCTTCTATGTGCATGATTATTTACATGTCTCCTCCAAAAACAACACCCTGTCCCAAAATAAGGCCCTATCCTCAAGGGGCTTATAAGCTAAATTAACAATAAAATAGAAGTTCCTTCAGAATAAGGACTGTTGGATCTGTTTGTATCTGCAGTGTTCCCCACAAGGCCCCCACATACATGGTAGGTGTTGATTCCTACCAAGGCATAACATTCCATTATTTGTAGCCATTTAGCATTGGTATTAAAGAGATTGTCTTTTTTGGCAGCAGCCTACTGGGAATCCTTGAAACCTTTGCCCAGTTTTTTCCCTGCAGCCTTATTCTCCTGTTCAGTTCTGAGCCTCAATCATTACACAGGTGTGGGAGCGCCTTGAGCTACTGTGAATCAAGGATGAGAAGGGATTCATTGCTAAAAAAATTAAAAAAATAAAAAAAGAAGCAGTAGTGATGTGAGTTGGAAAATTTGGGTTCTAATCTAAGCTTTATGGAGGGCCACAGCCTTTTCCTCCTTGATTGTATCACTTTAAAAGCCAGATTTTCATTGCAATTCTTTCTTTTCTTCCTTTGGCTTAGTTTTATGTATTTGCATAAGGTATCACTTTTTATGATTGCTCTAGAACATGGCTCAGCAAACTTTGCCCAAATGTAGCTGTTTTTGTATCCCCCATGAGCCAAGGTTTTATGTTTTTATAAAAGGTTTATTGTATTTAAAAATAGAAAAAACGCTTCCTAGCTTGGACTATACAAAAACAAGCCACAGGCCAGATTTGGCCCATGAACCAGTTTGCCAACCCCTGCTGTTGAATTAAAACATGTTCTGATTTTATAAGACGTAAGAAATATTACAATTCAGAATCTCATGTTTCTAGATTGTCTTTTGAAATATGCATCTTTTTTTTAACCTTGACTATTGTTTCTCCTATATCCTTTCAAGAAGGCTGTAAGTGGCCTTGAAGTCAATTTTTAATAAAAAGCTTTGCTAACCTAATCCTTTACTATCACATCACTCCCCAGTCCATTAATGGACCTAAGGTTAAAGTTTGTGGTTACTGCTTCAGATGACACAAGCTCTCATTAAGATCACTTGTAATTCTTCACCAGCCTCCTCCCTTATTGGAACTAAATTGTGGATGTCGTTGTTCATTTCTTCACCTTCATGTAAAGGACCAATGATTAATTCTGAAATTCCAAGAAAAATAATAGCAAAGAAAATATATATGAAATTGTAGCATCCAAATTTAGGAAAGTTTAAATCTGTGATTGAAGTTAGTACTCAAGATGATTGAGTATCTTTTTCTTAGAAAAAGGATGTTTTCCTTGATATTATTCCATTATCTGTTTTTACATCCCAGTGATACTGTTCAAGTTTTATTTGTAGAAAGCACAACTCTGCATTTTGAACTTTAAAGAGGGATATTCCAACAGGACAGAGTGACAAAGTTGGGCATTCCAGGACCATAGCAGTAAGCATTTATTAAGCACCTACTGTTGCCCTAAGGCACTCTCCTTAAGTGCTAGGGGTACAAAGAAAAGAAAGATTGATCAATAAACATTTATTAATTGCCTTCTGTATGCCAGGCACCATAAAAACCAGACCTTGCTCCCAAGATGTTGACATTCTAATTGGGGAAAAAAACATGCAAATAGCTCCCAACAACATTCAGACAAGATCTAGACTGAATATTTGGAGATAATAAGCAGAGAGAAAGCACCAACATTCAGGGTAATCAAGAAAGATTTCCTTTTGAAGGTAGGATTTTAATTGGCACTAGAAGGAATCTTGGAGGTGGAGATGTGTAGGGAGAGAGTTCCAGAACCTGGAGCCAGAAAAAGTGCCCAGGGCCAAGAGAGGGAGTGTCGTGTTCACATATGGAGGTGGGGGGCTGGATAACATGCTTAGACCTGTACTTTAAGAAGATAATTTTGGCATCTGAATAGAGGACACACTGAAATGGGGAGAGATTTGTGGCAAGGAGAGCAAGCGGCAGTCTCTCACCAGAGTCCAGGCATGAAAGGATGACTGTGTCACAGGAGAGAAGGGACGTGAGAGATGTCATGGAGGTAAAGTCGGCAGGCTTGGGCAACAAATGATTGAATGGGGTCATGGTGGGGATAGGGTGAGTGACAGGGAATAGTTGAGGATGACGAGCCCGGGTAACCAGGATGATGGTGGATCCAGAAGTTAGGAAGAGGAGAGGAGTTTGAGGGGAAAGACAATGAGTTCAGCTACGGATGTGGTGAGTTTAAGATGTACACTAGATGACCGGAGGAGAGCAGAGAGGTTAGGGTTAGATGCAGAAAAACCTAGGAAGAGCTATGTGAACCAAGGTAAAGTGAGGTGACAGAACCAGGAGCACGTTGTATTGTGTTTGTAATCATTGTAAGAATGATTCGTTGTGGAAGACTTAGCTACTCTGATCATGACAACAATCCGATAGAATTCCAAAGGGCTCGTGGTGAAAATGCCATCCATCTCCAGAAAGAGAACTGATGAACTCTGGAATGCAGGTTGAAGTATATTTCTTTCACCTACTTTATTTTTCTTGCTTTTTTTGAAACATGGCTAATATGGGAATATGTTTTGCAGAATTTCACATTACTTGCCTTCTCAATGGATAGGGAAGGGCTTGGAAAGAATTTGGAACTCAAAAAATGTTTAAATAAATGTTAAAAATATTAATGTTCAAAATCATCTGCACAGTGATAGTAATTAAATTCATGGGAGCTGAAGAGATCATCAAATGAAGTACTGTAGAGCAGAGGAGCCTGCAAACTATGCCCCACAGGCCAAATTTGACCTGCTATTTTTGAAAAAAGAATAATATTTCGTGACTCATAAAAGTTATATGAAATTCTCATTTCGGTGTCATTAAATAAAGTTGTATGGAAGCACAGCCATGCTCATTAGTCCTCATTCATTTCCATGTCATAGTCTGTGGCTGCTCTTATACCTCAAGGCAGACAAGTGGTTAAAAAAGGAGACTACATATGGTTCTCTTATGCCTTCTCACGGCTTCTCGCTGCACTCCAAGCTGAAGATAACTGGAGATAACCCAAGTGTCCTATGTATCACCATAACATGGCATTTTCTTTTATTACCAATGCATATCTATCATGTCAAAACAAGAAGGAAAGAAGAAGTTAAGATTTTTTGAGCACAGGACCAAGATTGAAGTTTTTCTGAATAAGATGAATCACCCTCAACCACTATTAACAAACACAAAAGAGCTTTTGGAAATTAGCTTTGGGTTGTAGACTTGATAACATTTCTTAATTGATTCAGCCAAAAATTTAAAAGCTTAACAGTATTTATCTGTGAAATTTATACTTTGGTAAAGTTAATTCAATGACAATGAATGTTGTTTAAGTCACAAGTAATGGTAAGCTGCTTTATACACCTTGTGCTGTCAGAGTTGAATAAGAACCAAGATCTCCATCCTGACCCACATTTGCAGCTTAGAGGATGAGCCTAACAGCACTTGTTGGACCTTAATGCAAGTGCAAAAGAAACTTCCATATCTCAAAATCATTGAACTGTTAAGCTGAGGAGATGCCACCTTCCTTTCAGTGGAAGTATTTAATCTGTAACGTAAGAGATGCTAAAAAGACAAAATCAAGAGAAAAAAATCTAATAGAACTCTAAAAATGTCTTCCAAGCTTTGAATATGTTCCATTAAAATCATATGCTTGTGGATTGATATCAGCATTTGGCAGTGCCTATTTCTGTGAAAAGATATCTTCGAAGATGAAATACATAAAATCCTACTAACAGATGAATGTTTACACTCAGTTTGGTTGATAGGGAACACTAATTTTGAATCCCCAATTAAGCAAAATGTTCTTCCTCCCCCCCAAAATTATATTCTTGCCATTAGTCTGCCTGTGTTACAATAAATTGTAATCAGTTATATTATGAATTTCATTAGTAAAAAAAATTGTGGAAATGTTTTCTCTCATCATATAAATACCTAAATAAGATAGTTATTGTCTGAAAAATTCGTTGACCCCTAGTATCAAAGGATGAGAAGAGGACCCAGGACAAAGAGATCTTTGTGAGAGACTCACAGTTAATGGGCATGACTTGGCTGAAGAGCCAGTGAAGGAGACTGTAAAAGAACAGGCAGATAGGTAGAAGAAAACCAGGAGAAAGTGGTATCCCAGTGACCTAGAGAGAAGACAAGGCTACCAAGGAGTAAAAAGGATGAGGGCTGGGGAGAGGACGGGTGAAGAATGTTGGATTTTGCAATTAAGAAATCATTAGTAAACTTGGAAAGAATGGTTTAAATTTAATAATGAGGAAAAAGCAAATGGGAGTACCTATTGTAGACCATCTTCTCAAGGAGTTTAGCCACAAAAGGGAGGTAAAGATAAGGGGTCCTGGTGGACAAGGAGAGACTGAAGAAAAATAAGAGCAGGGATGGTGGAGGGGTGATCTGCTAGAGAAGACAAGCAATGGAGTCACTCAGATATGTGGAGGGGGTTAACTGGGCAAGGAGAAGGGCCACTTCATTGTGTGATGCAGGGATGAAAGAAGAGCTCATGACAGAAGACATCTGAGTGGTGTGAGAAGGCAGAGTTCTAAATGAATGGCCTCAGTTTTTGTTTTTTGATAAGATATGAGATGAGGGTCTCAGCTGAGAGGGGAAAGGGGAGTGAAGTTATGGGACGTTCAGAAGAGCTGCTGTTGAGAGTGGGAGAGTTGCTAAGGGAGGTCTGAAAGGTTTGTCTTAAAACAGAGCTTCATTGAGGTTTTATAACATAAATTTATAATGGACTCAGTCAACACAATTTTGAGATTTTCTCCAGCTTTGTGCAACAGCATATGTTTAACAGCAAAAGCTGGGGGTTGTGGAAGCATTCAAAGCTGAAACTTTGCAGGGCAAGTTCAGGGATACAGTAAAGGAAAGAAAAGGACAGTATAGAGTTAATCTGGTTCACAGAGGGGTCAAGATGAGGAAGCAAAGGAGCATGTGGGTCAGTTCAAGGGAAAAACTGAAGGTCACGGTGTAGATCAAGAATAGGATGTGAGGAGAGGTGAAAGGGTGATCTATTGAGATCAGATAAGGGAAACCCAGAGTTTGTGAACATGAAAGTGGTATATTTGTGCATGAGGGCAAATTTGAGGATAAGATCCCTTTTTGTGTGGCGTAGGTGGGCCGCAGGATTGGTAAGGTTAGGATGAGCTTTGGGTATTTGAGGGAGTATTGAGGTGTGGGTGTGTATTTTTGAGGTCTTCCTACAGGGTGATTGACAACAGCTGCAGATTCAGTAACGGTACCATCCATGCCTTTGTACGGATTATTGATAAAAATGTCACATGAGCAGTATCCAGCACAGATTGCTTGGGTGTACTTGCATCTAAACAATACCATCTAGCCCCCATTTAGCTTTTTTGCAGCAATAGTTTGCGATAGTTCAGACAATAAACTAAAACTTAGCTAAACTGGATCTACAGTATCCCATTGCATACAGGCCAATTGTGATCACCATGTCCTGTTACTCTCTCTTTAAGAGTATGTTTGGGAATATGACTTCAGGTGCAGTCCTGTGGTTTACAGGTGCCATTCTTGTCCCTTTCTTGAAGGTCAGGGTACTTGCCCTCCTCTGGTTCTCCAAGGTCTTTCAGAGATTACAAACAGGGCCCCAGAAGGACCTCAGGGTCTTTTTTTCTTTCTCTTGCAGTGTTGTGAGTAGGAGGAGAGGGAGAAAGGAATCCTTGGGAAAGGAGGATAGTGTCAAAAAGAGCATCAATAAAACACTGAAGAAAAAAGGAGTTAATGTGAGAAAAACAGTTATTAAATAACCAGTGGCAATAATGGAGTAGAAGTGAACTGCTCAACAATTATAGAAATAACTGAAAAGAAGACTGCCCATGCATCTGATATCTAGTTTGTATCATGGTATATTGGATATCAGAGCCATCCATGGTTCTCCTCCCCCATTCTAAGACTGCTTCAGTAGTGTGAGAACACGAATAGAAGCGGAACCAAGTCTGGTCCTTACTAATTCTTTGTAATCACTATACAGATTGTGAATGACATAGAATTTTTAGTTGGAGACCGTTTTTCTTTATAATCCTTAACACTCTCCTGTTACCTTTGCTGTTCTCAGGTTCGGTGGATGATGTATTGGATTGTTTTTGCCCTTTATACTGTGATTGAAACGTTGGCAGACCTAACTGTTGCTTGGTAAGTTCCAAGACTGAAAAAGCATTGGCCCTTGAAGGGCCAATAATGAATTTGATTGGGTTTCTATCAACTAACTGACCAAAGGCAGTTTCCCTGACTACTCTGTACATGTTTTCTTGTCAATAAAGCAGAATATCAAGTGAGAAAGAGTGAAAGTACTTTTGAATTAGGATAAAGCTATGTATGAGATAATGGTATTGTCATCATTCATGGAAACTGAAGCCTTTCTTAGTTTAATATTTCCTTTGGGTTTTGTTGCTTTGTTTTTGCAGAGGAGAATTTTGGTTACAACAACCCATTTTGTTTACTCCACTTTGAATATGAAATTAGTTAATTCTTTTAAAAGGTAGTAAAGAAGGTGTCTGCCCTTAACCCTCTCCATGTGGTAAATGGAATTATAAAATCTCCTGGGAAAAAAATCCAAATTTGTTCTCTACCACAAACACTGTTGGAGCCTTTTTAACTGTTAGGAAAGAAGAATATTCAGTATACAGAAATCAAGGAGATGTTATAAATAGAAATTTTCTATGAGCAGTATTAGATATTTCTTTTGGAGATTTTCTTTAAAAAGGTCAATTTGGATACTTTGAGGTCTAACTTAAGTGTCTAATGGTTTTCTAAAATTTCCTGGACAGGTTTCCTTTGTACTATGAGATGAAGATTGCTTTTGTCATTTGGCTGCTCTCCCCATATACCCGAGGGGCAAGTTTAGTCTATAGGAAGTTCCTTCACCCACTACTTTCTTCAAAGGAAAGGGTAAGAAATGAGACAAATTTGTAACCCATCAATTTTATCTTTTGAAATGTTCAAATATTGCAAAAATTTTCAATATGTTAGAACACAAATTTCTCCTGTATATTTTGCAATAACATCCTAAATTTTAAGAAACTTAAGTGGCCATGGAGGTATTTTTGATGCCTTTTGAATCCCTCACCCCCTTTTTTTCCCTAGGAGATCGATGATTATATTGTCCAAGCCAAAGAACGAGGCTATGAGACCATGGTAAACTTCGGTCGCCAAGGTTTAAACTTAGCAGCCACTGCCGCTGTGACTGCTGCTGTAAAGGTAATTTACAGTTTCCATGAAATGTTATAAGTCAATGGGTAGAATGAATTAACAATTTTTATTTAGTTATCAAGATTTTAGACTGAATTACAAATTTAATATCATTTATGGAATATTTGAATGAATAGTTACTTTTGAATATATGTAAAACTTTCATTTTTTTGCCTTATTCTTAACTTACCTCAGAATGGGTACTAGTTAACTGAATTTTTAAAATAGCACTTTCCTCATAACTTTTTCAAATTCCTTACTGCATAAGTAGCTAGTCTCTGTCCCCTTTTGTAAGATGACCATTCTTTCTTTCTCTGTCTTTGGCCTGGCTCTCTCTCTGGGTGTTAATATCTTGGTAGGATTTCTGGCTTACTTCTGCTGCTGTCCTTCAGTCAATTTGAGGTAACTTCTGCTATTTTGTGCTTGAACGTTGTACAATAGTAACGACAGACGGACATTTTAATGATTTACTAACGCTATACATGTGTTGTGCTTTTGCAAGTCACATTAGTGCATCTAGTGTGCATCATGGGCTTGTTTGCATGTCGTAAGTGTTGTGGGGGTTTCCATTATCAGTGCACGGTCATTTCATTACTTATTAAATCATTACATTCAATTTGTGGTTGCTAAAACGAATTGGGTTGGGCGGTACCTTAGTCAACAATTTTAGGTCTTTTCAATACCTAGTATATAACTAGATCAGTTGTCTTATGGCTAAAACAATAACAAAATTTGTAGGAATAATTTATTATTATTAAGAAGTGATTTTATATAATGCCCAGGATAAACCAAGCCAATCAAATGATGGCAGTTTTCACTTTTTAAGACTACCCACAGTGACCCAGTTTTTCTTACTCAGTGTTACCTACTTCTAAATATACCCAGTAGAGTGAATAAAATGTAAAGCACATTCCTGGTCATCCTGCTGAATGAAATAGCATTCACTCATTCAGTAAACATTGAATGAATTCCAGCCATGTGCGAGACTTTGCATGGTACCAAGATAAGTATGGCACAGCCTTTGTCTTCAGTTTATAATCCAGCAATAAAAGATAATCACTTAACTTAGGAGGGTATTTTTCCTTTGAAATTGATAAGATAAATTTATAAATGAAGAGATGAAAATAACTTTGAACTTTGTTCAATAGATATTTCAAGATTCTCCCTATCAGAAAAGGAATCCCTGTCTGGTAATTTCTGACAGGTGAAGGATGTTTTCTTTATTCCACAGTAGTTTGCACAGATATAGACTTACTGTTTCCTTTCCTTTATTTGGAATTACATGAGACCCCCATTTACAGGCAGTTGGCAGTAGTATAATGACAACAAAATCAACAGATTTCAGTAAATTTAGGGTTCAAATCAGCATCACAAGTGTGATTGATAGAGGAAAATTAATACAAGAAAAAGGTAGCAGTAATTAAGAAGCAGTAAATACTAGCGGGCTACACTTGGTTGGCAGATATGTAAAGAGTAGAAGGGAAAAATGTATATTTAAAGTCCAGCTTGGGGAAAGCCATCGAGACCAAGTAGGACGTTCACAAGGAAACAATTCAAGCAAGAGTGTGCTTAAGTTTTGGAAAGTTTTTTTAATATATTCTTCCCCTAAGAATATTAATCCTTCCTCAAAAACAAATCATGAAAGAGCATTTTTTCTTTGATAACAACTACATATGACATCATGGTATCGTGGTTAGAGGGCCAACTTCAGAGTCAGGAGAGGCTGGATTCAAATCCTACCTCTGACCCATAAGGGCTCTGTGAGCCTAGGCAAGTTACTTAATTTTTCAGTGCCGCAGTCAGCGCTCTAAGACATGATGTTGTAGAATGGTTATCAATGGAGCTCTCCCCAGTGGAAAACGTTATTAAAATGCTTTAGTATTTGAGAACCACTTCATAGGCTTTGTGTGATTGTGCTCTTGAAAAGGGTGAATGATATTTTCTTATTTTCTGGAGATATACTAATATTTTCAAGTCCCTAGGATGCCAGTTTGTATCTACCATCAAAAGAGGTAAATTGAGCTTTTTTTTTCCATAAAGGGAGTCACAGGACTCTTTCTAGCTGGTAAGATCTGATCCCTCTGGCTCCAGCCTCCTTCTAGGAGCTGAGGGTGCTTACTGTCATTCTGTTGCTCTCCCATCAACTTCCCCTGTATCAGGCATTTCATGCTCATATAAGTTGAATCTGAAGACCTGCTGTTTCATCACTGATCACTGGAAAAAAATGCAAAATGAGAGTGAGTTCTTCCATGGTTTGGTTTTTCCCACAAGCTTTGTTAAAGGGTAGAGAGGAGTGATAGACACAATACCCTCTGCCAGCATGCTCTCCCTATGTGCCAAGAGAGAAAGCCTGGCTTTCAAAGGCTGAGTGAAACCTACTGCCTATTCTATGGTGAAGGAAAAGATATTCCATGCGATCAGAACTCCTCAGCATCTGAGAGGTCTGGGAACCCCCAGAATTGCAGTCAGCATCCCTTTAATATCAAGGAAATTTGCTCTCCTTCGTTTGGCAGAGGATTCAGGAGTCTGAGGACTACCAGCCCCAGTTCTCCCCCAGACAAAAATAGCTCCCTTAGTTTTCCTTCTCTTACTTTGATCTACCCAATTGAATAGTTGTTCTAAAGGGCTTCCTGACAGCCTTAACTTTTAGAGACTCTTGTCAGTGGGAAAACAGTGGCGTATCTGTTGGCTTTAATTTCTGTGTTGGCTTCATTTCCAATTTTGTCAAAAATGTGAATCTTTCTACCCAGAAAAATTTTGTTTTTTACAAAAATTCAAGTAAACAAAACCATCAGTATCTGGAAATGGATCATACCTTTATAGGCAGATTTTATTTTTTTCTTACTTCCATTATATACTTTGCTAAGTTAGCATATTGGACCAAAAATGGATTATGGAAATAAAAGAATTTTTGTGATAGCCTGCAACTTAGCATTAAATTAAATGTTGAAATAATTTAATTTTTAGTGAAACATCCCTCTATCTTTTCTAATAATAATATTATAACTGGCTTCATCTGTCTATTCAGAGCCTTATTAGCCCAAATTCCAGTTTAATCATACCTCAGTCCTACCAGTAGGTCAGTCTCTATGTTGAGGATACACCCAACAATGAGATTCTAGGTCCTTCTAAGAACAGACAAACAACTAGTGATATTTCAGTTCATTATTATTTCCAACTATGGCCCCCTTTTGCCTTTTTGCTCCATTTCTTAATGGTCCAAAAAAGGTTGAGAGGCAGCATGAAGAACTGGATAAAGAACTACCTTCAGAATTAGAAAAACCTGAGTTCAAGTCTTGCCTCTAACACATCTACTTATTTTAATTGTGGGCCAGTCCTTTAAGGCCTCTTTAAGACCTAAATTCAAGTGGCTCTCAGTTTGCATCAGGGGAAAGAATTCCCACACCCAGCAATCCCATGCTGATGTGGTCCAGCGTCTGTTCCTATCCCTGCCTCCTGGCAACTTGGATCAGCTGTGACCCAAAAAGGAGGATACATTGACTTTAATGACAATGCAGTCACCTAGGAAGTAGCTCATTCATCACATGCACTGAAACATTGAATTGTGGTGTAGGAACAATGCTGACCCTGTCCTGAATAGGTTGTAGCCCACTTTGAGCTCAGGAGGCAGAATCTTCAGGAGTTTCTTGGGCAGAAACAATCCAACTCCCACTGACCACCCAAGACAGCCTCTCCTAAGACAGTAAGCCATGATGCCAGTTCACTTGTTTTGTGAAAGTGCCTTCCTCAGGTTATGATAATGACTACATGCTTTTCTCAGGTAAGCAAAGTTACTATTTAACTCAGTTCAGCCTGATGTAATTGGGGGTTCGGTGGCAGTACTCAGCTGTCCTCCCAGTAAGGCACATTCATATAAAGTGGTCATCAGGCTGTAGTTGATAGAGCCACCTGTTCAGGTGAATGCTCTGATTTCATTTTTTCATTTATGGTCTAACATTAATTATTAAGGTAAGCATTTGTTAACATGGCTTCATCTTTTCCATTCTAGGTCTTCAGTGGGCCTCTGCGGACACTTTGCCTCAGAAGCCCTGGCTAATTGCTTGATCATTCCATTCAGTCATAGATAGGCTTGTAGTACATCCTTCAGAATCATTTCTCATGCCCCAAGCAGAACTCGTCATTTTTCTCCTCAAACTCCACCCATTTCCCAAACTTCCCTGTTCTTGTGGGCCAGGGCATCCCCATACTCCCTTACTCCCTTACCTTGGGTCCCTTTTTCCGTACTCCCTTTCCTCGGTGCACATAGCCAGTTAGTGGCCAAGCCTCCTCACTGGGCTGTGTCCTTACCAGCCCAGCTCAGGCCTCATCACCTCTCACAAGTGCTGCAGTAGCTTTCCAATGGCCTTTCCCCACCTGAGTCTAGTTTCCATTCAGTAAGTCATCAAAGCAGTTTTTCTGGAACCTGGACCTGACCATGTCATCCCACTACTCCCTCTACTAACTCCTTATCATGCTTTCAGGTCAGCTGCACCGCACCTTTCCACTCCCTTCCACCCACTTCCTAGACCAGCCACATCAGCTTCCATGCCTTCCTCACACGTGACACTCTCCTGGGTCCACGCCTTTTGTCTGACTGTCTCTTGGGACTAGAATATATTCTCAGATTCCTCATTTTCCTTCAAAACTCAGCTCTGCTTAAAGGCTTTCCTGCTTCTCCCAGCCGCTAGAGTCATATTACTTTTATTTTAGAAATATTTTCTTCACACACATATGCATCTCTGTAGCTTTTCTGATAAAAGACAGACTTCTTTAGAGCCAGATCTTCTGCCATTGTCACCTTTGTAGCCCTCTTGCTTAATAAATGATTTCTTTTGACTGATTGATTCTTCCAACAGAAAGCAAAATCAGTTAAGCCACTGAACTGATTTTTGAAACCTAAGGGTCACGAGCTATCACAGCCTGGCCTTGGAATGTGGACACTCGTGTTCCCTCTGCAGCTCTGCACTCACTCATTGCCTGGGCAAACTTTGTCAAGTGACTTCACCCTGGGAAGCTCAGTTTCCTTTTCTATAAAATAAGGAGGTTGAACGTACCTGTTTCTAAGACCCCTTCCAGCACCGAAGGTGTTCATAAGCCGCATCTTGAGGGATGTGGATGGTTTTCATTTTTCTGACTTTCTCATCTTACTGTTAATCAGTCAGTACCTTACTATCTTTCTTCCACTGTCCTAGCCATGTTTTTATATTATTGTGTTATTATTGGTGTTATAGATAAACATTTCTATTTTACATCAGTGGGGATCATGTAATCATTTGAGCCTTATTAAAAGGAGTATCTCTCAAATTTTGGACTGAATATCAAATCACTTCTCTGTACTGGACATGAGACAGAGTTCTGAATCCGCATATTACTATTAAAGCTTAAAGCCTTTTCCCTTGCTCTCCCTATCCCCATAATCCTTTCTCACACCTTTCTTCTACTGTGTCACCAGTTTGAGCATCCATGATGTTGAACTTGGTTCTCTTGTCACACTAAACATAAAACATTAACATGATAGATTTTATAGTTCAAGGTTTTTGTTAAAAAGGAACATCACTGTAGGACAGCTATCCATACATTAATTTTACATCATTCAAAAGCTTTTTGGCACTTTATTTCATTTTCAAAACATTAATTCTAGATGATTCCATAAGGAAAGATTGAAGAAGACTAAAATTCATGTTTTAGAACAGATAAAGATGCTCCTCTCTCCTCTTTCCCTTTTAAATAGAATCTTTAACCCATCAGTCTATGACGTGTCCATCTCTGTGTGTCTTTCATTATGTTATCTCATGACCCACAAAATGTTGCAGCTCTGATGGAACAAGAAGGAAGTCAGAGAGAATCCAGCTTGAGTGCTGCTTGTGGTTAGGCAGACCCCCACCTTCATTACAGTATTTCCTTCTCTTGCCCTCCCCCCACTCCCCACCCCAATGGCTCCTCAATGGGGAGCTAATGAGGAGGTGCTAGTCAGTCCATACACAACCAGCTCTTGGAGCCTGGGGAGGCACATTGGCTAAAGAAATAGGTGGCATTAGAGTCAAATCTTCAGGAGACTCCAAGACAGCGGGTGACAGTCAGGCTCCATAAACATCCTGACCAGCAAGGGTGTTGATCTGTGTCTGCTTTAATGGAACTAATCTGGGTAAATGTAAAGGGCATTTCTGACTCTTGAGGGCAGATAGCAGCATGATACCAAGTACAGGAGTCAGAGTGAGACAAAGGACTGAGGTTTTTCATGGAGTACAGGTATAATATAGGGAAGTCAAGTGATAGGGCCCCCCAAAACTAGTGCAGGAGCCAGATGACCTGGTCTGAGTTACTTCTCTGATATTACCCATGTAAGTAAATACTTTACACTCCTAACCCAGCTCAACTTCTAACTTGCTGAACTACTTTTCCACCTCTGTCTCAATGACTTTTCACTGGGGAGACCCTTATGGCCTCCTCTCATTGGTGAATTTCTTCTAGCTATACCTGCCAAGCTCCTCAGTTCTGACACTAGACTGCTTGTCCACCAGGGCCCCTCCAGCACCCTATAGTGTGTGAGCTCTTCAGGACAGGGACTAACTTTTTGCTTGAATTTTTACTCCCAGTGCCTGGTACACAGTAAGCACTTAATAAATGCTATAACCTCAGACAAGACATTTAAGCTCTCTGTGACTCAGTTTCTTCATCTGTAAATTGAGAGGGCTTCATTAACTGATGTCTAGTGTCCTTCCAGACTTAGGTCTATGAACCTGTGAATAGCCAAGCCTCAGGGCTGATGCACCTGACATCCTCTGCACTGTTCAGAGTCATGTTAGGAATGGCATTGATTGACTTGAGAGTAATAGGGAGAGGGTGATCACAAGGCCTTGATGGTATAACGTGATACCCTGGGAAATTTGGCTAAAGCCCCTGGGGATGTTTATCACAGAGAAGTGAAATGTGGCACATGATGGTACTTGGAAGAAGGCTAGAACTTGTTCTACTTTGCCCCAAGGGCAGAACTAGGAGCCTGGGTACTGCATAGATGTTGTTAAAAGGCACAAAGTGAGGAAGGATGATTTCCTAACCAGCCCAGCTATCAAAGTGTGGGATAGGCTGCTTTGGGAAGTCATGGGTACTTCCCATGTACACAATTTGGATTTGCCAAGATCACCTTCTTATGTCTTTATAGATGTTGAAAGAAAGTCTTTATCTTGGAAGCTTTGTGGAATTAAGGTAGTTGAGGCAAGTTGAATAAATTGAAGCAAACTTAGAAAAGCAGGTCAGATTCAAGGAGAAAACCACCAGTAAGCAATGACTAGAATTTGAAGTTATATGAAATTAACTTTAAATTTTTAATATGAATATTTATTTCACTTTACTTAACACAGTTGACCTGTTTTGGGCTAAAAGTGTTGGGGTTTTTTCTGTCTTTTAAAGATTAGTGACATCCCTGAGTAGTCTTTTCTGTATGTACCACCTGAGCATGTTAAAAATGAAAATAGGACTTTAATCAAGACATTTATTACACTGTAAAGCAATTTTCTGAAAATGCTGCTCAGTTCTATGAGCTCATTACCAGGCATCTGTTCACAAGGTCATTGTGCAAGTTTATTTTGGCTGAGCCAAGCAGAAAGGGAAAGGACCTTCAAGTATTTTGCTGAGGATGTTCAGTATTCCATCTTTTTTTTGTAGGGGAAATGCTGGTAGCTGTAGCACCAGATGAACAGCAGTCTTGTTGGATTTCACTCTCAAGAGATGAAAATATCAATAATTCTACTAGGTAGCTCATTGAATTCTCCATGCCTGACTTTCCAAGTGGATATTTCAACCAAAAACTATGAAGTGAAATATCACAGAAAATGTAGTTTACCGACAGTGTATTCATAATCTGTTTTCAAATTGTGATCTGAGCAATGCAAATATCTTCACATTCTGCTATTGCTTCAGTGACTGTGCTCCTGTGCAAGGTCTTGGGAATAGTCAGCTTCTTCCTGTCATTTAATAAACTGGGTGTACTTGCCTAGGTAACATAGAAATGAGTTTTCATGCTAGCCTGTTGTTTTGACTATGTGATGATTTAGTATTGTGACCTGTTGTCATGGAAACAGTACTGGCGAGGGAGTCTAGAGAGCTGAGCTGCCATTAATGACCCATACCCTCAGGCAAGTCACTGGCCTCTTTGAGTTTATTTCCTTGTCTGTAAAATGGACAGAGTTTGAACTAGATAATTTCTTAAGTTCTTTTCAGCTCTAAAATATGGTAAAACTTGGTAAATACTAAATTCTCTTCTCAAGATGAACAAAATAACTAGTAAGTATGTATGTGTCAAAAGGAGAAATAATTCCCTCAAAAACTTAATAAATGGGCAGTCTGGCCTAGTATGAAATTAATTAGTTCATTCTACAGTATCCCCAAGTGGTCCTCTAGTCTTTGCTTGAAAATCTCCAGGAAACAGGAACCAGCTACTACCTTGAGATCCAGGTCTGCTTTTGGAGTAATGTAATTGTTAGGTCCCATTGATACCTCCCTGTTTCAATCCTTGTTTCTATTTCTGCTTGCTCCAGGTCAGCCACATAAAAGGATTATACAGGATATCTTTAAAAATATTTGAATGTAGCCATCACTTTCCCACCTCACCCCTAAGTTTGTGTGTTTTTCTTCAGGCTAAATATCCCTAGTTCATATGATAGATCTGGCTTCCCTGACCAGGATCCCTGGCCATTCTGCCACCCCAGCTCTCAAAACCTTTATGCCTATCAGTGCTAAAATTTGGCACCTAGAACTCAGCAGAGAGAGGCCTTTCGATATGGTCAGATTAAAGATTCCACTGGCTTTGGGGAGTTAGATCACACACTAGTAACTCATATGGAGTATGTAATCCCCTGAAAAAAACAGACCTTTTTCAGATAAACTGTTTGCTAGCCATGTTTCTCCCATCCTGGAAGTCACTTGGACAGTTGAGGTTTTTGAACCTCGTTAGAGGCTATGTTTGTTCCTGTTACTTACTGGATTTTTCTGCTCACTGACATCTTTCTGGTTCCCAGGCAGCATATTAGCTTTCCTTTCCAACTTCTTTCTATACCTATAGACATTGAACTCTTAATGAAAAATTTGAGGAGGAGAAATTGTAAAATGATATTGTACCTCTATTATAGAGTCTACATATTCTAACCGACAAACACGCTAAAGTTCCACTCTCACAGAGTATTTTAGGTAGTAATTTCTAAATTGGCTTACTTTCAAAAACTTCAAAGGTTTTGAGTTAAGAAAAAAAAATCTCATGTAAGAGAATTAGTCATTTATGGAGAGGTAGAGAATCTTTCCCTTTCACAAAGGGCAGGCCATATAATGAGGTACTTCCCTGGGCATAGTCTGCCTTAGAGTTCATAATTATAAATGGGATCTGATGGAGTGGCCCTTTCCTCCCCCTCTCTACTACCTCCATCCACACCAGAAACATCATAAATCATTCATTTTCTTTTTTTGTGTAATTTTGATGGTCTCATCAACTCAGACTGGTTCAGTTATCTGTAAGCCTATAATGTCTCAAATCTGCATGTCTAGCTAGGACTTAGTTCTTCCTTTCCAATCTCATGTTACCAATTGTTTATTGGACATCTCTACTTTGAAGTCCATGATACACCTTGAGTTCAGTCTGTCCAAAAGAAAACACATTATCTTTTCAAAAACAAAACCAAAAGCCTTCCCCTCTTCTTACTGTTCTTTTGGTGGAGGGCACCACCCTTGTACTCAGAAAGGTTTGAAATCTGGGAATGATTCTTCATTCTTCTTTATCTCCCATATCTAATTTGTTGCCCAGTCTTGGTAATGAATGTTATTCTCTAGGCCTGTGGAATTTTTCTTAAAATAAAAGCGAGAAGTAATTAAGTTCCTACCTCTTTAACTACCCAAATGTATGATTCAGTGAGCTGTTTGTGGCAAATCACTAATGCCAAGAAAGGAAAGAGTCCATCGACAAAACTTACATAAACAAATGAGTTCTATTTAGTGATATCCTTTACAGCCAAATGAGATTTAAGAAGAGTCCAAGAGTACTCCATTTTGTATCACAAAATGGGCCTCCATTTCCTAGATGAGGGATGAGATAGGTCACACCATGGCTGTCATATCAATATGCATATATAGCCTTGGCTAGTCTTTGCAAAGTACCTATTTTTAAGTTTTCCCAGAGCCTAAGAAATTGTTTCTCCATACAGGTGGCCATTGGCTGATAAGGGGCATCATAGCAAAGCCAAGAGTTAATGTACCATTTATTCATGCTCTGAATTCTTTTTTTTCTTTTGCTTTATTTTTTTAAAAAATATTTTGTTTTTTTCCCCAATTACATGTAAAAACAATTTTTAATAATCTTTTTTTTAAAAGGTTTTGAATTCCAAATTCTCTCCCTCCCTTTTTCCCCCTCTTATCTCCCTGAAACAATAAGCAATCTGATATAGGTTATACATGTGCAATCATGCAAAACAGTTCCATATTAGTCATTTTGTGCAAGAAAACTCAAAGCAAAGAAAGGAAGGAAAGAAATAAACAAAGAAAAAGAAAGTGAAAAATAGTATGCTCCAATCTGTATTTAGATGACATCAGTTCTTTCTGTAGAGACAAATAGCCCCTCCATCTTACAACATTGCTGTTACTGTGTACAATATTCTCCTGGTTCTGCTCACTATCAGTTCATGTAAAAACCTTTCCAGGTGTTCTAAAATCCTGCATATCATTTCTCATAGCACAATAATAGTCCATTACAGACATATACCACAACTTGGCCATTTCACAATGAGAGTTATCCCCACAATTTCCAATTCTTAGAGCTGCTAAAGATATTTTTGTACAAATAGGGTCTTTTTTTTAAAAATGTTGTGATGTGCTTCATCACAAGGCTATAGTTTTATAGCCCCTTGGGCATAGTTCCAAATTGCTCTCCAGAATGGTTAGGTCAGTTTGCAACTCTGCCAGTAATGCCTTAGGGTCCCAGTTTTCCCACATCCCCTCCAATATTTAACATTTTTTATTTTGGTCCTATTAGCCAGTCTGATGAGTGTGAGGTGGTACCTCAGTTATTTTAATTTGCATTTCTCTAATCAAAAGTGATTCAGAGCATTTTTTCATGTGACTATAGATAGCTTTGATTTTTTTTGTCTGAAAACTGCTTGTTCATATCCTTTAACCATTTATCAATTGAGGAATGACTTGTATACTTAAAAATTTAACTCAGTTCTCTATATATTTGGGAAATGAGGCCTTTATCAGAGATTCTTACTGTAAAAAATGTTTTCCCAGTTTTCTGCTTTCCTTCTGATTTTGATTGCATTGTTTTTGTTTGTTCGAAAATCTTAATTTTATATAATCACCATTATCCAGTTGACATTTCATAATGCTTTCTATTTCTTATCTGGTCCTAAATTCTTCCCTTATCCATAAGTCTGATGAGTAAATTATTCCACCATGCTCCCTTAATTTTCTAATGGTTTCATCCTTTATGTCTGAATCCTGTGCCCATTTTGACCTTATCTGAATTAACTCTTAACTTCCTCTAAACCAGTCTCTAAACTCTAGAGCATGTTATAGATGCAGTTAACAGGTTAATATTTACTCAAACTCTGTTGAACACCTTATCACACAGTTTCTAAAATTTATGAGCTGGGCCAACAAGCAATTATCAGGGGCAGGAATGGCCCCGGCACTTTTTGGGAATCGTACCGCTCCACAGTGTCTTTGGCATCTGCCCCCTTCTCTTTCACTCCTTTCGCCTCTTGCTTTGTTTATTGCTGTAGCCACCTCCACTTCCTCTCCTGTCCGCGTCCATCTTCTGCACAGCTGCCAAATAATCTTCGTCAATTACAGACCAAACTCCAACAAACCCCTGCTTAACACCCCAGGAATGAAATAACACATCTTTAAAGCCCCTCAGGGGCTGGGGGCTGGCTTTCTTACTTCTCCTCAGCCGATAAGTGAGTCTCCCACCTCAGTGCCTTTACACAGGCAGCCCCCAAGTATTCTTCCTCCTCACCCTGCCTCTTGACGCCCCTTCCTCAGGTGTCACTTCCTACTCTAGGCCTCCCCTGATGCTTGCCTTTCCCCTCCAGGTCACTTGCTCATTCTCTTCTAACAAATCACTTTGTACTTTGTTTATCTCGGTGTAGCAGAACCTGTCTTATCTCTTGCCTTTCCTCCCTTCCCCTTCAATAGAAGGTAGATTCCTCAGGGCAAGGAGGTAGTCATTGTTGTCTTTGTGTCATTCTTGTCTTTGTGTCACTATTGTGTTGTAGCCTGTCCTGCAGTGATGCAGAGTAAGCCCTTCATAAATTTAGGGCATTGGATCTGGGTAATATGAATGCACTGGATACTTTCATACCTAATTGCCTACCCTGTTGGGTACCCAACCGTCCACCTGACCTCTCGGGCTTGGTAGTTTGCTTAGGACACATCCCCTGGTCTGACAACAATTCAAAATGGACACCTTGGACCCCTCCCTTTTGGAATCTGCCATCCTAAAGATAATACAAACATCTGAGATTCATGGGGATGGGCCAGAAGTAGAATTCCTGACAATTCTGATTAATTCTCATGTATCTAACCTATAGCCATCCCACTGTGTGTACTGATTCTCTATGCATACACTGAAATGTTCTAAATATTATTTATAAGACTGGCAAAGTTGAATTTAATTAGTTATTACCAGAAGGACAGCCATTTTGTTTCATTATCTATACTAAATTTCTTCAGTTCTTGTTTAGTAAAGATCATCCAAATCATACATTCTATCTCTTGCTCACCTCATTTTATAATTCAGTTCCATTTAGATAATGGAGCTCCAGCCCTGTAGGGAATAACATTTAAAAAGCTAGAATGTGGTACTTAGGAATTGCTTTGTTAGAAGTGTATCCTCTATAATAATTGGCCAGGGCTGCTGTTTCCATGGTGATTTCTCATTCAGACTAAAAAACAGCTTCCTCCATTTTTTTAATCTTTTCATTTTCATTTTGTTACCCTTTCAGATTAATGTAATGTCCACTAAATTAAAAAAATATGGAAGAGTAATGTATTATTTAAACTAAAACTAATAACCATATTTTTTCTGGGAATAGAGGAAGGTGTTTGATTTAATATGATGCTGATCACGGATTAGCTATAGGAACTAGAAACAGAAAAAAAATTGAATCAGAATTACTGATACTGAAAATATTCCTTTCTTCTCATCCCAAAGCCCCATTCTGTGTAGTTCTTCTTATTAGTTCTGAAGCTTTTATGCATTAAAAACAAGTTTTTGTGGGATTTTTTTGTTTTGTTTTAGGAAGATGATACGTCCTTATAACCTTTGGAAGTGTTTTACTATACAATTCTTGTAAATTCTTCAATTAATAACCAACTGGTTCCCTTGTTATCAGACCATCTTTTGACTGGCCCACAAGATATATAACTGAAGTGCTGACTATTCTTAATAACATGGGTGAGGAAAAATGGAGAATTGACCTTTGAGTGGGAGACAGCAAAGGTGTATGTAGTGCAGTGAAGTCAGACTCAAATAGAAAAAGAATCCTGTGGATCGCATATTGACTTAGAAAACCACAAATTATCATTGTATCATGTTGTATTTTTATTTATTTTTTAAACATTTCCAATTGCATTTTAATCTGGTTGAGGCTGCACTCAGGAGTTTTGCCTGTAAATTTGACACTTGTGGGGTAGTGGATAGACAGCCTGCTTCAGAGTCAGCCAGACCTGGGCTGTATCCTGTTCTCACATACCCTGGGAATATGACTTTGGCAAGTCAATGAACCTCTAAGACTAAGATGCAGAATTGATGCCAGCCCACATTAGCATAGGGAGTTTCCTCAGGAAAGATTCACCATGACAGTGAAAACAGATTCATTACCTAGAGGTGAATAACAAATGCTGGGGGAAAAGAATCTCAGATCTCATTAGCCAAAAAATATTACCAAGAAAATATGCCTAATTACTGAACAACATATACCTCCTTTCCCATCTATGTGAAGTCATTACAAGAATAATGTACTCCTGCTTCAATAACATCCTTGATGAGGGTATCAGAAGGACGAGACAGACTTTCAAAAGTTATATTCGATAGCACATTACATGCTGACAGTCACACAGTTGACTAAAAAGTACAGAGAAAGCAAAATCCTACTGTGGTCATGGTCTGAAGAGGAGAAATCATTTGGTTTTAGCTCCTCCTTCAGTCTCTTATCCAGCTGACTGCCATCTCTTGTTGATTTGGCTTCATCACCATCTCTTGCCTCCATTCCATCTCTGTTCCCATCAGAATTCCCTAAGTCCAGCGCATCACTTAGTGTATTTGAAGTGACTGTGCCCTGAAAAGCCACTTCACTGTATTCCCTGAGTCCATTCCTTCTTGTTCATCTTCTTCACAATTCCTTACCAATCATCCTGAAGTATATTTTGACCCTGCTGTTTTCTTGTCCAAGAAGCATCACTGGATTTCTAGGGCCCATATACAAAATGTTTTGTATTTAAAGCTTTCAAAGTCTGTCTCCAGCCGATCTTTCCAGAATGAGTACATGTTCCCATCCTTCCCTAACACACTCCAGGCACAAGACATACTGGCCTAATGTTCTCCAAAATGCCTTTGTCCCTTTTGCTTCTACAGACATAGTGTGAGAGCTCTGCAGGCAGTGGTGGTCCTGGCATCTGCCTTTTGGAAGGCCTCTCACTTCACTTCTGCTTCTTCCAAGCCTCAGATCAAGTGCTTCTTCTTTTATCAGGCCTCTCCTGATTGCTCAGCCTCCATCCACTTGGTATTTATTTTGAATAAATCCTTCTCTATGAATATATTGCCGTCCCATCCCAATCCAGGGGTGGAGAACCTGCTAGATGCAGACTTCTCAACAGTGAGGATGGTGTCATCTTTGTATTCATATTTCAAATGTAGAGTGAAGTCACATAGTAGATGCTTAATTAATGCCTACTTCTTGACTGATTGTGGTCTTAATTAAAGATTCTCCTCTAATAAAATACTTTCCATATTTATATCAAAACCATGCAAGGTAATTTAAGAAATAGAGCCTTTGTTCAACATTTAATTGCAACATATGCACTGGAGTCTAATACTTCTTACCAAAAGTGTCTGCCATGAATATGAAAGACAGCCAACATGGGAGTCCAAAGTGAAGGAAAATTTTCTTTAAATGCCAAGGTACTCCAGATGCTCGACATCGTGTGCCTATCATTGTGGCCCAGAACAATGCAGATCCTCCTAGAAGAACTCAGTAAACACTCAAAAGTTTGACCTGTTTACTCAGAAAAAAAGAAGTTTGTTCTACAGACATTATTTCATGCACTTAGATGAATAGCCCATAGAGCAGCTCCATTAGGAACTATATCTTAAGCCCTAATTGCAGCTAGACAGAAATTGGACAGGGCAAAAAAGGCAGATGGGGCTGCTTTAGTGTAACATAAGGTAGTATTCTTAATGGCCTCTGAATTCTTTCTGAAGCAAAGTCTCATTTTAGTATCAGTAGTCTTCCAGTAATGTTGTATGACTACAAACTGTGGAATCCCACAGCCTCTGAAAGATTAAAATTGCAGGTCAACCAGAAGGTAGAGGGATGTGCATTGCTAGCATGAGTAAGGGACCACATTTTACCAACAACATCACACAGGAAAAGGCATCAGAGAGATGAATGAGAAAAGGTTTGATAACTGGTCATGGAGCCAGAACAAGAGATAAATTGGTAGTCTGCCGATGTGCTTGGCATCCTTGCAGTTAAAAGAGATCAGAAGATGATCGTCAGCACTTGAAGTATTCCCCCATTTATTCATCCACCTGTGGAGGAATTGTGGTGGGACATGGACTGGATTCACATTTATAAAAGATGGGATTGAACTGCAGGGCCCATAGTATACATTAGGCAAATTCTGTGATGGAAGAAAGGTCAGTCCCTACCTGGGAACTGAGGAAGCAGCATCTGAATTGCAAGGACAAGTATAAATTGAAAAGCCAAGCCAAATTGATACCAAAGCATGAGAATTGCTGTGAACTAAAGAGCAGGTAGACTTGTTGCCAGAGGGATTTAAGGTATAAAAATAAAAAAATATGTAGGACATTAACTGTCTAGTTCAGTCTAATTCCCAAGACTTTATAATGTCTTGTCTAATTATGGCTGCTAGTGTCCCTCAGCTGTACCTGAGGCTAGAATGTTGTAGTCAGGGGGCAGTGTTATGGTCTCATCTCTGCCCTGGGCTGTTCAGCCCTGTGTTGAATATAAAGGAAAGTTAAGACCAGCAAGATGTTTGCAGATGAAAAAATAAAATAAAAATAGAAGGTAGGTATAAGATTTAAGTGCTGTGCACATGCATGTAATATATAAAAATATATACAGCACATGTGTGTGTTTATTTCTGTAGGAGTTAAGAAGGAGATTAACATGTAAAAGTAGTTGTCTAGGAAGACTTCATGGTAGAAAGCAAAGGATGCCTGAAATTTGGATGGTCTTGGGATAGGCATCTGGCATTTCCTTCATCAAGTCCTTTCTTTCCCCAGCACCTCCAGTAATATTTGAGCTCAGGCTCAAGGGACAGAAAGAGTTTAATAAGGTCTAAGCTTTAGTCCTTCTAATTAATTTATTTTTGAAAGCCTGCGGGAACAGGGAAACAAGTCATAAAAGTTGTCTTGGAAAGGGGAAACCTAAAACTCTTCAAAAGTAAATGGACGTGACCAGAA
The DNA here is from genome assembly GCA_028658325.1 of Potorous gilbertii. Classification (NCBI taxonomy): domain Eukaryota; kingdom Metazoa; phylum Chordata; class Mammalia; order Diprotodontia; family Potoroidae; genus Potorous; species Potorous gilbertii. The sequence continues at coordinate 480,909,418 of CM053769.1, forward strand.
AAGAGTCCTCAGAAAAACAGGTATAAAGTGAAAGCTGTATATAGGCTCTATATTTCCTTATTGCCAACAATGGATGACAGGCCCAGCCAGCTTTTCCTCTCTTGGCTCAATCTTATGTAATATTTCTGGAACTGGAATGCTGTCTTCACCCCATTTGACTCTCATTTATTAGCCAGTGGGCCAACTTTTTAACTCCTTGCATTCTCTAGGCCATTGCCTCCTTAATTTAGAAAGGTTTGGCAAGTGGTCATGTAGCAAAAGCAAGGGATCAGTGGTCAACTGGCATCCTTGCTGGATGAGCAGTGATCAGAGGATGACCTCTAGAACATCAGGTTGACTCCTGGTGAACGACTTATTGAACCTGGATGTGGGCAAAGTTAACACTGGATAAGAGGTTATGAATGGGTAACAGGCCACCTGCCAGGGATTAGGCAAACTCCTAAGTGGAAGATTTAATTTTTTAAAGACTCATTTCATCAGAAGGCACTTAGGAAAATCCTCTTTGAGAATATTGTCCACATGTTAGTTACTATTTGGGGCAAATTAGCTACTCTCTACCCTTAAGCAGCTTAAAATCAGTAGGGTGCCGGCATTCCTAAATTTAGAAGAAATGTATCCCCCCATTACGCACCTCCAACTTTTCATTACTAGCAGCTGCATAGATATCATTCATAGATGTATATAGAAAGACGAGTGTAAATGACTGCATGAGAGTAATGTTATGTGGTACTGGAGGCTTCAGAAATCTCTGCCCATGCAGGGTGATGATATAGGCAGACCCAGGTGTGATTGGGAAACCCTTATGCTTCAGGCAAAGCAAGCCATGAACTTGAGCTGTATGTTAGGCATCTGCCTTCTGTTAGGTTTGTTTTAAATGTATCTATCCCAGGAGCCTAAGGCAGTTAAACATACATGTTTAATTCATAACTACTAACTGATAAGGGTGAATCAAGTATAAAAATTAAACTCAAAGGATATTGTAATATGTAAAACCTGGTCTAAATCAGAAATCTTTTTCTGAAAAATGAAGGCATGAATGTGCCCAGGCCAGGGTAGTAGGGGGAGGGATGGGAGTTGAAGGAGCCCCTTGTCCTCCATTTCACCCTGTTTTATTAGCACAGTCCTTCTTTATAGCCCAGAAAATATGGCGGCCAGACAAAGCCAGAGTATGTAGTTCCCATGGTAATGACTCCTAGTTCCTGATGTCATATACCACCTGGTGTTCCAGCCTGAACAGCTGCAGAGGATCTTATTATATGGCAAGGAAAATAATACACGTGTGCGGGAACAGCATGCTTCCACTTACCTGAGTCTGTGGGTTTATTATGCTGTTTGAGTTGCTGTGTTGTGACTAGAGGCAACTAGAATCATATTAAAATGTTTAAAGACAAAATGTTGCACATATAACAAATTTCTTGTTGATTATTAATTCAAAAATATTTAGAAATATTTTAAACCAAACAATCACAAGGAATGAGTCATACACTTATTCTCTGAATTTTGAAAAAAAATCTTCATTTGGAGATGATTTCTATGAAAAGGTCTTTATAGCATGGGTACAAGTGGAGGTGTGCCCTGGAAAGGTCACTAATGCCATCTCTCTCAGGGAACGCTTAGATAAAATGTCTTGATGGCAAAGTGGACAGTACTAGATGTGCCTGGTTGCTTAGCAAAATTGGGTATTTTAGTTCATTCTCATCTTGTCTTAGGTCCTCATATTGTTTTCCCTTCAGCCCACATCCATAATGCTGGAAGATCTGTGGTTTAGCAGCCAGTCAGTGCCTTTGTTTATATTTTTAAAAACAAATACTTTTTACAGGATGAAAACTCATTAAGCACAAGAAAAATGCTACTTTTAAGAGGAAAAGCAAAACAATGCTTCTTTTGCTGCATGCCAGTAGGATTATGCCTCAAAGCATTTTTAGGAGTCTTTGCTCCTCTAATCTTAAAATTAAATATTGAACAAATTCAGTACTATAAACAAATGCACCCTTTTTTGAGTTTTGCCACTGTTTTGTGCCCTGTAGAGTCAAGGAGCAATCACTGAACGTTTGAGAAGTTTCAGCATGCATGATTTAACAGCCATTCAAGGAGATGAGCCTGTGGGACAGAGGCCCTATCAGCCTGCCCCTGAAACCAAAAGGAAAATGAAAACAGCTTCCAGTGAATCCACAGGTGTGTATTTGGTCAATTCAGTTGCTTCTGTCATTGGAAAATAAGGGTTTTCATTCAAGCTTGTTAGTGAAATACTGCAGGAAGGGATCAGGGTTAAGGGCTTAAACCTGAAATATGTAGTGTCTTCAGCTAAATTTGTTTGTATAAATCTGTCTTATCTTCTTAACATTTGTCTGGAGCTCTTAAAATTCCAAGTTACTTTGCCTTGTTCTTCTTTCTGAACTTTTTTCCCAAGTAAGATTTCTTAGCTGGTTCAGGTTGGAGAGGAGATATAGCAAAGTCACTCTCAGGCTACAGAATCTTCTCCTTAAAGCCTGTGCCTCTTGCATCAGCTTCTCTTCCTGTCACCACGTTGTAGGCTAGCTTCCATAACGGCATGGGCCATCCCCTTAGGCATCCCCTAAGGGACTCTTCCTGCCATTCCCCTGCAGATTTCAGGAGACCCAGATGGGCTGCCATCTTAGGGAGGGCTATACCAGCATTTGGAACAGCTTGGGAATGGTGTATGCTCCTGTTCTTAACAACATGTTAAAAATTTTGTACTCGGGCAACCTTCAAACGTTACTAGTTACAAATAATGACAGATGAGTTTGTTTAATAACGTGTGAGCTCCTGAGTAAGGTAATAGAGAAGATAAAACTGATTAAACATGGGATCACTGTATGAAATACTCATTAGGCCTAACTTATAAATGGCCCCAGAGCAGAGGAGCAAAACAGTCATAATAAAAGTAAGCTCCCTCGTCAGCCCAGGTCCCAGTGCTCCAGACAGTGCTCTGAACACTTGTCAGTGTGCACCTGTTGGCAGAGGGGGTTCTTCATGGAGAGCCCCCTTCACAAAGGAGACACAGGAGCAGAGCCACAGGTGCACCCAGGCACACACACACACACACACACACACACACACGTAAAGACAGTTCCTAGAAATGATAAAACATTTCTGAAATTTACAATAAATAGTATTTAATTCTGTGGGAACCATATGTAGCCAAACCTTAATTTTTCATAGCTATAGTGATATTTTAGAAACACAGCCTCTCAGAGTTGAAAGGGAGTTCAAAATCCATGGACTGTTTCCATCTGTATCTGAGCTAAGAAGCCTCCTGCACATCTGGAACATTGTTATTGTTGGGAGTTTCTCCTTGCATCAAACCTAAATCTACCTCTCTGACATCCACACATTGCCCCAGCTTCCACCCTCTGGGGCTAAGTAGAGTGCAGCTAACCTCACCTCTACTCTATAGCCCTCAAAGCTTGAAGATCACTCTCCTGCTCAGATGATTCTAGACAGACTGGATCCAGCTTTTTCCATCTATTCTCATATGCCTTGGCCTTTCCCATCTTGGCTGCCCTCTTTGGATAGCCTCCAGCTTATCTGTCTGCTTCCCAAAATGGTCCCAGAACTGAACAGATACTGTCTCACCAATGCCATGTACAGCAGAGATAGGTCACTGTCAGCTCATTGAGGCTGCAGATTTCATTCAGCCAAACTACTTTCTAACCAGGCATCCTCCATGTGGTACTTGTGAAGTATTTTTTTTAACCCTCAAGTAAAATTTTACATTTACCCTTGTTTTGTCTTCTTCACTTCAACCCAGGATACCAGTGCTATTTAACATTGTTATTTTTGACTTGGATAAAGGTATAGGTGGCAAATACAGTTTGCAGATGACAGTGTTCAGCAAGTTCTTCATATCTTAGATGACTGCCAGTCAGCTGGCGTTATTATGCACTCATTATGTGCCAGATGCTATGTCAAGTACTGGGTTTACAAAGAAAGGCAAAAGAAAGTCCCTCCTGTCAGGCAGCTCAGGGAAGGCAGTCTTTCAGCAGCTCTGTACAGACAAACCACCCATGGGATAAATTGGACGAAATCAAAAGAGGGAGGACAATTCATGAAGGGGGAAGAAGAAAGGGTTCTTGTAGAAGGAGGGAGTTTAGCTGGGATTTGAAGGAAGTAAGGAGGCAGTGACAGTGATAAGGAGGCAGTGACAGTGACGGCAAACATTCCGAACCTGGAACACAGCCAGTAAAAGGGTCTAGAGCAGGGAGATGGAGTGTCTTAGGAAAGGAGCCACAAGACGCCAGTGTCCCTGACTCTCTCAGGTTGAGTGGATGAGAGTAAGGTGAAGACTGGAAGTGTAGGGAGGGACCAGGTGAAGAAGGGCCTTCAAAGCCAGGCATAGGTTTTCTGTTTGATCGTAGAGGTAATCAGGAGCCAATCGTAGAGGTAATCAGGAGCCACTGACAGTGACTGGATAGAGGGGATGATGAGGCTAGCTTTTCTGGTACTTTGGATCCTTGGATCCGCTGAACCCTCCCAGATCTGCTCTTTCCATATCTCATGTGCATGTGACATTGTTCACTTTTTCTCTGTCACTAACTCAAGAAAGCATGGAATGATCAATTCTTCCAAGGTTCTTATCATTTCTACCCTATCCACCAGCTCTTCTTTCTTGGTAAGAGTTAACTCAAGAATGGAACTTCCCTTTGTTGGTTTCCTTCCTTTTGAAGGATGAAATTATTATTATTAAAGCAAGAAATGATTAGCCTCTCTGATCTGGTCAGAAAACAGCAGATACTCCTCATCACTAACACAGCATGCTTCCTTATTGGGCTTTCTCTGTCCAGGTGACCTATAATGTTGTCCAGGAGCATGGATTGCTTCTCCTTCTGCCTCTGTTGGTCTTTTTTCTTTCCAGGCAACATGGAGTTCATTTTTTCTAAGAGAATAAGCCGTATAACAGCAGCGCATATAGCAATCATGATAGGAGATTCAGATTTCAAATCTAGTCAGAGGATGTTTTACCAATTGTTGTAACTGGTTCTCTCTGTTGGTTTCTTGGAGGGAGAAAAATCATACATGATCCAAAACTCTAAAAAAGTCACAGAATCAACCTTCCAGGAGTCACCAAATCCTGAAAAAATGTTCCTCTCCTATATATTTTTGTTCAAGTTCTCCTAAGGTAGGAGGAGGAGAAAGGTGAAACATTTTAGCTTTTATCTCCTAAGCTATTTCTCCAAAGCCCAGACCAACAGGAGAATATTTTTTCATTCTTCTCTTCTGAACTTTCCTTTTCTGACCTTAGCCTCCTGGCCCTGAACGTTGGGCTTCCCATTTTTTTAGTTAGCCCTTTTTACCCTCTATTCTGTAGTTGATCTCTCTTCTTAGCCTGCTTTTGGCCTCTGGAATTACTTCTTTCCTTGGGCTCCAGCCCCATTCTTTCTGGTCTTGACTGAAAGCACTAGACACACAGAGACATCCTTCAGCTGCATGACCAGTGTACCAGGAAAGGTCAGGCCTCTATCTTTTCTGCTCTTATGCTCTCTTAAAAGCAATTTTTGCACTGTTGTAGGTGAACTATCCTAAATCCTCTGTACCATTCTTTCTTTTTCAGTTGAAAACATGATTTTCCAAAAGGCTGTGGTTAGGACTTTGCATCTTAATAAGGTTTCTATGTCTTTAACATGTTACTGCCTTAAAAAACTGAAAACTCACTAGCAAGGCAGTGTTCAAGGCAGGGAAGCACATGTGGTGGGCTTGGTTCCTTCAAACTGGCATCAAGCATTTGACTCTGTAGTACTAGAAAGTTTTAAGGGGCTGTAGCAAATTGGGTAATGGATAGCACAGTGGTACCAGTATCATGTGGCATGGGTAACAGCTAGTTGATTTCCTAAGATCAGTTTCCTTCATAACCTAATCATGTCTTGTCTGAATATAATTTCGCTCTTCTAGATTCAAAAGACTATAATTGATTTTCATTCTATTTTTCATTCTACTCTAAGTCACAGTTTTTAAGAGTTTTATGAGATAAAACTAGAATATTCCCAGTTGTGTTTTCCTATCTTTTTACCTTTAAATCACATCTGTGCTATTATGATTTCACCAGTGTAGGGAGTTTCCAGTAAGGAAACCCCCTCCATCCAGTGCGTATTGGTACCTGTTCTGCAGTTGAGAGCATTATCACATGGCCAGTACCTTGCTGAAGATCCCACACCTAGTGTGTGTCAAGAGGTGTGACTTGAGCCCAGGTAACCCTGAGGAAGATCTCAGGCCTGTGATCTGTTTGATACACCCAGCTATATCAGAAAATACCTTAGTTTATTGCTTTTTCAAACTTTATATTTGCTATAAATTAACAAACCATTTATTGAGCACCTAGGGTAAAACCCTACTTTAGATACTGTTGGGGAAAATAAGACTTATTGGACCCTTCCCTCTAGAAGCAGTAATCCATGGAGATACAAAATATGACCAAAGCAACCCCAACATAGCACATGCAAGTGATCTAGTCTAAACTCTTAAGGACAGTCAGGGGTGCTTGAGGCCAGACCTTAGCCAAGCCAAACCTTCTAGATGAGCTTGTTTCAGTGAACAGTTATTGTAGAGGAGTGAGGGAGATTATGCTGCTGAGAGTGTGGGGAGCAAGAGGAGGCAATGGCAGCATCCCTTTCTCAAGACTTACTGTCTTTGTTAACACGTGCAGGTTATGGAATTCCTTCAAAAGATGGAGATGAGAAAACCGATGAAGATGGTGATGGGCCATACTCAGATGATGAAATGTTAACACGCAGAGGCCTCCGAAGATCCCAAAGCATGAAGTCTGTGAAGACTGTCAAAAGTCGCAGAGAGGCCAGTCAAGTACAGTGTTTGTTGTCCTTGATGGGGATTGTGTGATTTATTTGCAGTATTATCACAGAGGATTCTTGCCCACAGAGAAGGGCCAATGAAAATTTGATATAGTAAATAGGAAGGCAGATTTCATGGAAATCAGAATTTTGAAGAGTTCACCAAATTCACAATAGGACAAATTCCTCGCTATTCAGTAAGAGGATGGGTGAGGGGATGGGATCCAGCTAATGAGAAATTCTAATAAGCAGTTTATCACATCCAGTCAGAGGGTCCCCTGCACAGAAGCCAGGAAGGCAACTTCCAAAGAAGCAGGCATGGCTGATTGGCAACAGTTTCTTGAAGGCTGGCCTTCAGAAATAGGATGTGTTAGCACTATGCTCAGTGATCAGTTACACTACAGGGCAGCATAGGATCATTGAGTGTATCAGGGTCATCATTCCTAAAGCCAATGAAAAAGGCAGAAGTAGCTTTCTTCTTTGATTGGAGGGCCAGGGACCGGAATTTACTATGATAACCCCAGACACCTGGGATTATACTTGTCATTGCTCCACTGTAATTCAAATTACATTTTTAAGGCGTTTGTACTGTGTTTTATCTACGTGCATATCTATGGGCTAATTGAGGCATAAATGTTAAGGCAAAAAAAAAAATCTGATGAGATAATGGCAGCTAATAGAGAATGAATATTATAACATGCATGACTTAATATTACACTGATTTAAAGTTAAATGCTTAGCAGCAGAAGTTGGGATTTCAAATAGCCATATTTAATAAGCTATAATCAATGACTAATTTATAATAATATCTTGTGCTTCTCTCCTCAGGTACGATATGGGTCATTAAAATATAAAGTGAAGAAGAGACCACAAGTGTATTTTTAATTGACAGATATCTCAAAGTAAACTGCTGTAATGCAGTAACTTGATTTCAGTTCATCACGTATTTGTCCATTAAAAATAATTCCTCAAGAACGATGATGATAGGATGGATAGAGATAGCTTTTATCTGTTAAGTACATTGGTAGGTTTTATTTCTCTAATTATTACTTCATATTCTCGAAAAGCTATTTATGTAAAATGTAGTTCTTTCAACTCTGAAGATAAATTACAAATGATAGAAAATGTTGCCCTTTTTTAAAGTTAGTTAACACTAATTGAGTCTTTGCTGTACAAGGCAAAAGCACACATATAAAAACAAAACTTCTTTAGTATACTTGAAAAGAACAATTTTCTGCTTCAGAAAACTTTACAAAGCCTCTATGGTTATTGTAATTTGTTTACCTCCATTTTTTCTGTGTAAATTATATGATGATGAGTCATGAAAGAGGCCAGTTTATTCTAAACGTGTGCATTGATACAGCAAACACAGAAGGAGGAAGAATAAGTTACATTTTGTAGATTCTTGGACATTTTGCTTTTGTAAGATTTCCAGGTCTCCTAATCCTCACCAAGTTATAAAACTCTAATTTGAAAACCAGGTATCTACACCCAGCACTTTTATACCTAGACAGCTTTGCACACTTGAAATTGTTTACTTATTGACAGCTGTACATTTTTTTTCTTTTATTGAAACTATTTCCACCACTCTTTGTCTCATTTTGCTATGTCATATATATTCTTTGTTCTCTTTAATTTCTCTTCCTGTGGGGTTTAACTCTTTATGTGTATTTTGGTTTTGGAGACATGCAGCAAAACTGACTTTTTTGTTAAGTATCCATTTTAGGTTTTTAAAATTCCTTTACCTTCTCATGAATGAGAAGCCATATGTGACTTTTGCATTTGCAGCTCAGTTTTGCAGTTCTAAGAAGTATGTTCCTATTAATAACACTTATTAAGCTTTTTAGTTAAAAATACTAGCTTAAATATAGAATAGTAAGCAATCCAACCTTGCACCTGAGTTTCGTGAAGTGGCTCAAAACTTGAAGCATAAATTATTGGGTTTTATGTGAATCTCAGTGATCAATTTCTGAGTCTGGCACTGGCCAGCTCCATCTCATTGAATCTCTTCTCTCCTGGCTAAGAAATCTCCCCTGAGGATAAGGACATCCCATTGTGAAATACAAGGATTGTTATCTTTCTTTCATCTAAAAAGCCATTTCTGTCTGAGGAAAATGTATCCTAATGAGTCTTCTAGCAAAAGGTTTGGGGATTTAAATTATTGAGGCTTGAATAATGGACTCTTAGTATTATATACCTGGATTGCTTTCTTCACATGGAAAACCAAAGTCTTTTGAATATGATGCTGTGTAATTTTTTTTAAAGCCAGAGTCTTTTGACTATGAAACAATGTGTTTTTTTGAAATTGAATCTTCACCTCAAAGAATTGGTGACTACTTGGTAATCAGGAAATTGAAATTTTAGAATATCTTGTACATGAATTGCAGATGGAATTCTATTTGTTCAGAAGTTTTATTCTGATATTCTATTAGTTCTCCCTGACTTTTACACCTCTCTCCTCTCCCCCTCTACTCCCAGAAAAAGACTGTGACAGTGAAAGCCCCTATCTCTTTTGTCTTCTGCACCTTTTCTGGAATGGAGGCGTTCCACTGGTGGGAAGAGGAAGGTTTTGCTTGGAAATCGCATCCTTGTTGATGCATGGTACACTTCTTGCTGATGCCCTTTCTACTCCTGCTAATTAACAGAAGGCAACGATTAGTAACTCTTCCTCTCCGCCCCCCCAGAACTAGCTCATAAGAGTAATTAGCACAAAAGAGTAATCATTTTCCTGATTATTTGTTTAAGAGAATTCACAACTTTCTCTCCTGAATTGCTGGGATTTATGGGCACCAGCTCTTCAGGAAGAAAGCTTTATTTACACATTCGTAGTGCTGGACTTGTTGGTGCTACTTTGAGAAAATCATGGCATTCTCTTGTGCAGAAAACTGTTACTGGTTGTGACAGTCATCACCACAAATCCCATGAAACCTAGTAGAGAGTGCAGATGGGCTTGGTGTGGGCCAGGCTGTGACTGAGCCCACGGTCCAGGGACTGGAGCAAAGCCCTGTATCTTGCTGATCTTTCATCACAGCATCAGATCTTGTTCAGTGGGAAAAGCCAGCGACACTTTCTAACCTAACTCAGAGTAAGTTAACTGAGTAACCTGAATTTTTTTTTCTAGAATCATAGTTCCAAAGTGAAGGTTAGCAATAGAAGCTTTTTAAATTACGAAGATTTTACAATTTCCTCTTCCTCCCAAATGATTTCTGGTCCCCATTTTTAGAGGATACAGATCACAGTTTGCTCTCCTGAGCCTTCCTAATTTTTTCCATCTTCTCTTTCCCATTACTTGCTTTTGGAATGTTTTTCTTAAAGCTTGTTCTTTAGTCAGCTTTTCCCCCACAAAATTTACTTGTGTTTCAGAGTCCAGTCTTACATGAAGCATATCCCTGTTGTGTCCTTTTCCTTCATTACCAGAAAATTACCTTTTGTTTGTTGTATTCTACTCTTAAATATTAAGGGAGATGCTGATTGTGTTCTGAATCAGGATGCCTTGTCTCTGAGTGGCACTGCCAGGAAAATGCCAGGAAGCCACCTCAATCAACCTATGCCCGATGTACCTAGCAACCAGCTAGCAGGGGCTTGGGCCGATTTATACCACTTCTTCCATCACCAGAAAAGTTTGTCTGTTCATATTTTGTTATGTTATGGAATTAGTTCGTCATTAATAAAAATTAGATATTTTCCAGAGTTTATTCACAGTAGCAAGAATTCATCACTTACCCTTGCAACCTGTAATATTTTTCTTTTAAAGTGAGCCAGAAATGTATAATATTGACAAAAATGTGTTTGTGTGTATACTCATGTACAAACATGTTCAATTTAGTCAGACCTTCTCTAGTACCCTTTCATATGTACCATAAGCAATATATTTTGGTTAGGTAGTGACATAGCCATCATTACCTGCCATGATTACTTGATCATATTTTATTGGTTAAGTATAACAAAAATTTTAAGCATTTTCAGGGAACTTAATCCATATGTCATCACCAAAGATTTCTACAGTGTTATGAATTATGTAATAGAAATAGCTGAAACACAAATTAACTGAAATGTGCTTTTCTTTTTTTCTTTCTTGACTAAAGCATTTGCTCCTCAAAAGTGTTTGAACTTTGTTTTGTTAAACATTCACCTCCATCAAAACCCCACCAAGTTCCATGCCCATTTTAATTAGACTGTCTTCTTCCAAATTCTAATTTTGATCGTCTTTATCAAGAAAATTTTGCAGGAAAAGTACATATTGAAAGCAAAACAACCAGTGTCTCTCTATACACTGAGTAATTCATTTATAAAACAAAGATGTAGTTGTTGAGAATTTTGCTACTTTGTAGCATGCATGACGTATTTTAAAATAAATACATTGTCATTATTTGAAACTAAGGCTTTCTCTTTTTTTAACATTTAAAACTCTTTAAGTCAAAATATTTTCAGGATGTAACTTGTCTACCAAGTGCCCCTAGTTTTAAGATAAGAGTTTTTAAATGTTTAAGGTTTAATATTTTCTACTCTAACTGCTTTTAAGAAACTGTTTAGTAGCTTGAAGAAAAATTTTATTGCATATTATGTCAACTTTTGTAAATTGTATATTTGAACACAATGTTGTGGGTGTTTTTCTTACTGTGTGATTTTTGAGAAATTTAATAAACTTTAGATTTATTAGTGATGAGCTGAATCATTTCTTATGTCACATTGCCCCTCTTCAACGCAGTTCATTACATGCTTTAGGGGACCTCTAGCTGTCACTAGTGCTTTCTGGTCTCCAGTCTTTTCTTGATGCCTAGCTTTTACAAGCCTTCCCAAACGCAGAAAACTTGACCTCTCAGCCCCCGTCTTTTAGCAGATAATCTGACCATCTTTACTGGAAATATTGAGGCTGTCCATTCTGAACTCCCTCATCTCCCTGTCTCCAATACCTCCAAACATTTCTCTACATTCCCTATTCCTCTGAAACTTCTCCAGAATCTCATAACTGGCAGGATTCTCAGAAGCCCAGATCAGAACAAGACTCCCTCCAATGGCCTATCCAAAGACTTTGGTTGGTCAGGAACCCACTTTCACTCTCTCTGGACCATCTCCTTTCAAACAGGCCCCAAGGCTATTTGAAGACCATGCTCCATGAGTCATTCCTCTGAACTTTTTGTGGCACAGTATATGGAATGCTGGTCCTGGATTCAGGAAGACTGGAGGTCAGATTCCACCTCAGTCTTACAACCGTTGTCCCTGGACAAGTCACATATCTTCTTCCTGCCTCAGTTTTCTCAGCTATTAAATGGAAATATTAATGGTACCTTCCTCAAAGCTTTGTTATATTAACAAAATATCCCCAGACCCATAAAGAGACCTGAAATGAAAGCAAGTGCAGTCACAGGTTATAAAGCTTTATTGTCTGAGAAGATCCTGCAAGGGAGCAGAGAGGGAGAGAGTTCTCAGCTGCTCAAAGGGAAGTGGAAAAAGGGTGAGATAATATGGTTTCCAGAGGCTTTCGGTTGGGGTGAAGAGAGAAGTCATCTGTAGACACAATATGCCAGGGTGTTTAGAAAGTCCCAAGCAAGGTCTTGAATCTGCAGCTGCTACTTAAGGTCACCTTTGAGTTGTTTGCTTTCTGGTAGCTACAGGCATCTCCTAATTTGGCTAGAGTTCACTCACAAAGGCTCACTGTGGTATGTCAGGCAGCATTGGGCTGCAGAAGCCTTTCTGATAGGCTAGTTGTGTTACTCTGACAGGTTGACATAGCCATTAGAAAGCCCATATTAACAGTTGGTAGGATCAGATGAGATAATACTTATAAAGTGTCCAACACAGTGTCTGGCACATAGTAGGTTCTATATAAATGCTTATTCCCTTCTCTTTCTCATCTTCAAACTGCTAATTTCATGTCCTCTGTCTACAAATATGAAAATTGTCCCTATTTGCAACTCCCCACCCCTACAAAAAGCTTTCCCATAACCCTACCCTGCTTTTTTCTCAAGCTATCTTTTTCTTTTCTGTTGAACTTCCAGAAAGTCTACATTCACTGTCTCCAGTTTTTCCCTAAATTCCTAGAATGTGTTTTTTTTCCTTCCCATGCTTCCATTAAAACTGCTATCTAAAGGTTTTCACCCAAGCCTCATTGTCCTTGACCTCTGTCATATTTAATCTCTTCTCTCCATCCTCACCTTGCCTGACATAGTTCTTGTCTGGTTCTTCTGCCTTTCTGACTTTTCAATACCCATCACTGATTCCTTTTTCCACCCCCCTAAGTGTTTTCCCCAGTTTTCTGCCCTCAGCCTTCTCAATGTCAAAATACTCTCCTTTGGCCATTTGACTCATTCTTACCCCTTTAATTATTGCATCCTTGCAAACAGCTTCTAAATCTATTCATCCCCGGGCTTTTCTCTAGGCTTACATTTGCAAAATCTTAGCAATTTAGAGAGTGGCCCTATTTGATCACTTCATCCAAACCATACTTGGCCAACTGCTTGAGAAGACCTGCTGTAGGGGAGGGGAAAGGCAACCTTCTACATCCAAATCATCCCCTTGCACTTTTGGACAACTCATCATTACAAAGTTTCTTCTAGTCTATTGGACAGTTCCACTTGATGTAGTTAGCTGGTTTGCCAACAATATGTTAAGAAAAATCTCATCCCCTTTCTAGTGGTACCATCTTAATGTACCACCATCCTCCCATAAATACAGGTTCCAGATCTCAAGGGTAATCTTTCTTTTTTTCTTAATAGTATTTTATTTTTCCCAATCACGTGTAAAGATAGTTTTCAACATACACTTTTATAAGATTTTGAGTTCCAAATTATTTTCTCCCTCTCCCTTCCTCAAGATGGCATATAATCTGATATGGGCTATACATGTACAATCATACTAAACATGTCCACATTACTCATGTTGTGCAAAAAAATCAGAACGAAAGGGAAAAAACACAAGGAAGAAAAGAAAATAGCGTGCTTCTATCTGCATTCAGACTCCGTTCTTTCTGTGCATATGGATAGCATATTCTATCTTGAGTCTTGGAATTGTCTTAGATCATCATATTTAGCCAAGTCTATCAGAGTTGGTCGTCACACAATGTGGCTGTTATTATGTACAGTGTTCTCCTGGTTCTGCTCATTTCACTCAGCATCAGTTCATGCAAGTCTTTACAGATTTTTCAGAAGTCCACCTCATTTCTTATAGCACAATAATATTCCATTACATTCATATACCATTGCTTGTTCAGCCATTTCCCAATTGATAGGTATCCCCTCAATTTCCAATTCTTGGCCGCCACAAAAAGCCATTTGTATTTTTGTACATGTGAGTCCATTTTCCCTTTTTATTGTTCAAGGGTATCTTTCAATCAACAAACAAAACTTTTGCCCACCTCCCTAGTGCCCATTATGTGCCCAGGCATTATGTCAAACACTGTAAATGCAAAGACAAAAATGAAAAAAGTCCCTGTCCACAAGGAACTCACATTCTATCAAGGGAAACAATGTTCACCTATTAATGAACACTATATAATACAGGTATAACCACTTTATGTACTGTGGGTAAAGGTTATAGTTAATACAAATTTGAATTCAAAGTAATTGGAGGAGTCCGGAAAAGCCTCATTGAAGAGCTATTCCTTGAACTGAGATTCTAAGAGGGACAAATGGAAGTGCATTCCTGGCATAGAGACAGGAAATAGAATGCCAGGTACAGCTGGCCAGTCTGCCAGTGTGTAAAAAGGGAAGGAATGTTTTTGGAAAGATAATTGAAGCCAGATTGTAAACAACTATGAATATTGTACAAAAGAGTTTGCATTCTAAAGGGCTGAGCAAGTACTAACTGGGGTCAAACCTATGCTTTGGGAATGTCAGTTTGGCAACCCTGTGGAGTTAGATGAAAATAAGAAAGGCTTAAGACAGGAGGTCCAATTAGGAGTCTAGCCTCTTAATCCTTGCAAGAGATGCCAAAGGACTGATTATGGGTGCTGGCCTAGTGTGTAGAAAGGAGGTGGACCCAAGAGATTGCCCTGCCTCTGATTTTCCCTTCTGCAGTCAATCCTTCCCACAATCCCCTCAATGATCTTCCTAATGCACAAGTCCGATCACACCGCTCCAGCCTATAGGACAAAAATGCAAACTCTTCTAGCCTGCCTTTTCCAACATTATTCCTCTTTAGCGCATATGTTACCACCAAACTGAACGACATGCTGTTCTCTCATCTAATCTTGTGGTCTGCAGCTGTTGCACATTAATTGAGTGCAGCCCATCTCCTTAACCCAGAGGGCACTTCCTCTCCATGGCCTCTTGAGACCCAGCTCTTCAAAGCCCACCTCAAGTTCCACAATAATAGACTCCCTTGATACCCAGCCCCAAGCTGAAAGTGATCTCTCCCTCCCAGTGATTCTTACAGCATTGTATCCAGCCCTCCCCCTTTGCTCTTAATCACATTCTAACCCTATGACATATTCACAAGCATGCCCCATCTTCCTATACTTCCTCCCTAGATTGTTATCCGCAGAGGCAAGGGCTGAAGTTTCCTATCTCTGTCCCCTTATGCCTGACACCATGCCTTGTGCATAATGTGTAAGGTATCTGATTGAACTGACTGAATGATCTCTAAAGTCTTCTCCAGCTCTCAAGTTTTTACAATCGTGATAATGAATGTCAGTCAACATATACTTAACGTTTCAGCACACATCATAAGGAAAGGGAAGAAAGGGAAGATGACATACATTGAAAATGGTCTGTGCCAAATCATTTGGGAGATTTTAAATCAGGTATCAAAAAATACAGTAAAGGACTTTTTTAAAAAGTACTATACTGATACAAACTGAAGCATGCCATTTTCCACTTTAATTCTTTTACTTGAGTCTTCTTGCACAAAATGACTAATATGGAAATGTTTTATATAATTGCACACATATAACCTCTAGTTGATTGCTAAGGAGGAGGAAGGAAAGTGGTGGATAGAATTTGGAACTCAAAACTTTAAATAAAAATGTTGAAAATTTAAAAAAACAACTGTAGTGTTAAAATTCAGACTCATTAGAGATACATTCTTGTACTATTTCCGCTGACATTTACTAAGCCCTGCTATGTGCCAGGCATTGTAACCTGTGAATCATAGTTATGCTCTAGGTTGTCCATCTCCATAAAGATATAGAAGACTTCATTGTTAAAGTTAAATGTCAGGAAAGGAGAATAAGACAAATTGTAAAACAGTTAAACAATAACTGTCCAAAGTCACAAAATTAAGATTCCACCCTGGCATGAAATCATCTATCTGATCATAGCTTTAGAGCTGGAAGAAAACAGAAACCATCTAGTCTAATGTCTTCACTTTACAGGTGAGGTAATGGAGTCCCAGAGGTTAAGTGAACTGTCCAAGGTCACTGAGCAGTGACAGGAAAGAGTTGAGCTAATGGTATCTTCTGATGTTGAAGTCAATTCTCTTTCTGCTAGATCACACCAATATTCTGTGGCTCCATTTGTTTGAAAGTTGGGAGGTTATTGCCCTTATGAGTAACTTCAGGGAAAACCCCTATTTTTAAAAATGTTTTCAGTGCCATTTTATTATGAAAAATAACGTATGATAAATTACTTCTGGTGACAGCATTTAAAAGGCAATTATTCTCTTATTTGCTTTGTGATGTGTATCTTTTATCCAAATTGATTTATAACTCCAGTGTGCACAACAAAAATGAGGTTGGAGGGTTGAGTCCCCCCCCCAATCTCTTTCACTCTACATGAAGTCATTATCCTTGCAAACAAATGACCCCAGACCACCAACCACCTCAGAGCTTGGTTCATTGTTCACCAGAAAACATTCTGCTCTCTCTTACTGGTCCTGAAATATTTTGGCCTTGAAATGCTAATTGGTTCCAGAGTCTAGTTATGGAATTTTAAAAGCATCCTTTATAAGATGATTTTTTTCTAATTAATTGAAGGATTGTACATTATCAAAAGCTGTGCTATAAACAAGAGGAGATGAATCACCATATAACTCTGACATTTGTATGGCCTTCAGGGTTTACAAGGGACTTAAATTACCTTACTTAATCCTTACAACAATGCTGTGAGATAGGTAATGAAGATACCACACACACACACACCCTTTTACAGATAAGAAATTTAAGGCACTGTTCTCCCATTTTACAGAGGAGAAAAGTCATAAATTGACTTGTCCAAAGAAATACAACTCAAAAATCACAGAATCTGAGAGTTAGAAGATAGCTCAGTAGCCTAGGCCAACTCTTACCTAACAGGAATTGCCCACCATAATATAGTCCACAAGTAGCCTGGCCTCTACTTGAGGACTTCCAGGCAAGGAGAGCCCATCACTTCTTGGGACAGTGAATTCCACTTCTGGATGCCTCTAATTGTGATGAAGTTAGTGATGGGGCTGTTCTGACATTAAGCCTAGATTTCCCTCTTTGCAACTTATACTTATTATTTACAGTTTTGCCCTTTGGAACTAAAGAAAACATCTAATTTCTTCTTTACTAAAAGCTCTTCAAATATTTGAACATTTAACTACCACAGTGTCCCCTAATTCCTCTCTTCTCCATGATAAGCCTCCCTAGTTCCTTCAACTAGTCCTCATTACCGCATGGACTCAAGGCTCTTCACCACCCTGATTGCACTCCTTGAGTCCCTCTCCAATTCATCCATTTCCTTCTTAGATGAGAATACTGAAAATCAAACATGAGACTCCAATGAGATGGTAGATAAGTGGTGGAGTCAGGAGTGGGCCCTTCTTCTACCTCTTACACCTCAACTGCACCACCTATGTATGACCTTAAAACAACAGAGTATAATGATGGACATTTTCTTCTTTTGTTGAGATACTTGTCAGTGTGCAGTACCTTTAACTGCTGCACAATTGGAAAAGAATTATAATGGATATAAGGAGAATCCCAAACAGTTGCTTGCAGAAGATTTTACATGCTTTTCTACTAATTCTCTCATAACTCCCATAACTGTCTGGTTTTTGAGGAGTCCTATTTAGATTATCTGTTATGCATTGGAAAAATTTATTTCAATCGCAGCAACTTTCAGAGAAGAATCTTTATCTTTACTTAAGACAAAGTTATTTTGAAATTCCACTGCCTTAAAAACTGCCTCTGAGTTTAAACCAGGTAGCCCTTAAAAACAGCTTTACAAAATTTCTCAAGTTGACTTTAAAGTTGATGTTCACAATGCGGGGTATCTTATGCAGAAAAAATATGCTTGCAAGAGGTGGAGAGAGAATTCAAAAGAGTCTGAGATGTTTTGTAACTTTTCCATCACTAAATGAATGCCTACAGGGACATTTGACAAATCATTTCAGCTCTCAGTTTCCTCATCTGTAAAATAAGGGGGTAGAAGTTGAACTCAGGTTTCTTTGGTCTTTTCCAGCTCTAAATCTATGAACTTCAGACTCTGTAAGCCAAATTTTTAGCAATGATACTGAGTGATTTTATATATTTATGACATAGGAGCATGAGAAGTGCAGTTATATTTTTACTTTCCAGACCTGTGATTTCATCAGTGTAGAGCTGGCAGGAAAGAAACCTCCTTCTGCTAATATAGAACAGCTGTGGATTGGATTGGTAATTTAGTCTTACTGAGTTGCCTGGGTACTGAGAACAGCCAATGTCACTCAGTCAGCATGTGTCAATGACAGGATTTAAAATGGCACTCCTGACTTTAAACCACTTTATCCTGACACAGGTACTATCTGGTAGCTATGTTTAATTCTAGTTCATTCAGAATTATAAAGCATTCATTTAACATTTTGAAATGAAATAACATTGATTTTTAATTAGCTCAGCTTCCTTAACATGACTATGTGCCAAGAATTGTGTTAAGGATATAAAGAAAGGCAAAAAGAAAGAAGAAGCCCTCCTGGTCTCCAGAAGCTCCCACTGTGATGCAGAAGACAACATACAAATAACTATGTTTGTACAAGACGTAGTCATGTAAATGGGAGGTCAAATAAATTTTGTGGTTCAGGTGAACATATCTAGGCACATTCTAGCTTCTATGGCAAAAGAAGAATAATTCTCTATAGCTCTTAAATCTCTTCCTTCAGCTCTAAGGTCACAGAATCCTTTACGATTGAATAGCTGTGAGCAGATATTGAAGTCCTGCACAAGTCAAGGAAGTCCAAGGTTGAGAATGAAGAGAGTTTAGAAGTTGTTTTCTCTTGTTTCCAATTGGACCAGCTTCCTCAGGGAAGCACAAATCAAAGGCTGCCCTCAGAAGCAGTGAAGAAAGAGGTTCAGTTATTAGCTAAGGCAAACAGGAAGGTGAAAATGGGATATCTAAAGGGAGGCTGTAGCTGGGAACGGGGAAGGCTGGCTCAGGATGGCCTCAGTTCTCCCTTGCTGGTCTCATTCCCCAGTATTTGTTACACCGTTTCCTCCATTCAAGAAGCATATTATCAATCTTTTTAGTTTCTATTTATATGAAGAATTTCAGGACTTTTTTTATACTGGGATTTTAACTAAAAAAAATGTAAAAGGATCCAAAAGGGGCTTTTTAACTTGGGGGAATTTGTTTTTGAAGTAGAGTACATTTATCATATTATCAGTGAAGGATAACCATGTTATGGTTCACAAATATGGGAACATACTTTTTTTTTTTTCAAATGTGGAAAGGAATGGCAGGCTGAGAACAAGACATTAAAATTAGGCTGAGAAGGGAAGACTGAAAAGATGAGTTCTGATTTACATTGGACTTGGGACTTAAGAAGACCTGGGTTCAAGTCCTTCCTCAGACATTGAAAAGCTGTGTGACCCTGAGCAAGTCAATTTCCCTCTCTGGGCTTTAGTTTCCTCAGGTCTACATTGTGGGCTTGGGAGCATGTTCTAGGGTCCCTTCCTACTCTAAAATCTATGATCCATGCATCAGCCCTTTGTTGTTATTTACTTGTATCCAACTCTTCATGACCCCATTTGGGGTTTTCTTGGCAAAGCTACTGGAATGGTTTGCCATTTCCTTCTCCAGATCATTTTTCCAGATAAGGAAACAAGCAAACAGGGTTAAGTGACTTGCCCAAGGTCACACAGCTAGTAAGATTTCCAGGCCAGATTTTACTTCAGGGAGATGAGTCTTCCTGACTCCAGGCTTGGCACTCCATCCACTGAACCACCTAGCTGTCCCATATGCAGGAAAGGGGAAGATGAAAATAAATGAAAGGGAAGCAGAAATTTCTATTTTTAATTACACTCGTTTCAGGTTGATGAAGTGGTCTGCAATAGGCAGAGAAAGTAATGGTCTCTGTGTTTAAAGATTTTACATTCCAAAGTTAGAGGCTTCAGACAGGGTACATATAAGCTGAAATCTGTTTGCCTGTGATCTCCATGTAAAAGCCTTCTTAGCCGAATCATGGAGAAGACTGAGCCTTGAATTTCTAGCAAAAAGGGACCATCAGTAAAGATGCAGAGAGGGTCACCCAAGGTCAGGTTGATGTTTGACCCAACTGCCTAAAAGAAAGCCAAGCTGCATCCAGCAGTCACTGCTTCTTCCTTTAAATGGAACAATGACTCTCTCTTTGCCTAGCAGCTACCTCTCTAAATGAATTGTACAGAGTAATTGAAACGTGTTACGGGGAAGAGGGAGTGGACCATTCCTGAAAGTCTGAGAGAAGAGCTATGGTAATCTTGCCTTCCCTATGTGCCTATTTCAAGAATCCACAAGCTAGCCAGGGTTGAGTTCAGTCGGTAAAATTTGCTGGGGTTGTTGTTAGACTTGCAGGGAAAGTCACATGCCCTCCCTGACAAGCAAGGTTTATGGGCTTTCTCTAATTAGCAGTACCCTCCACCAGACAGACTGTTGGCCACCCTCCAAGAGGAGAGTTTTACAGAGGCCCTGGTGAAGGAGAAAACAAGGTTACTTACCCTGTGACTGGAATTCTTGGCTCACATTACCCCTAGAGACCTGGTCAGTCAGTCTTTTCAGGGATGCTTTTCTTTGAGAAGGGAACTAGAAATTAAGGGAAAGGAAAACTTGGAGACTCTTATCCACAGGTTTCCCCTTACCTCTTCACTGGGGTTGCTTTTTGGAGGATTGTTGTCCGCACACTCCTGTAATGTTTTAGACATGCCCACCCCTGCAGCAAAGGAAGTTTGGGTTCCATTGTCAATAAAACAGTAATCATTGCGCAGCAGTAGCCACAGAGTCAGAGATCCTGTCTGTGACACACATGCTATTACTAGCCATGAGAACTGTGAAAATATGGGTCAGATCCATTAGAACTTCGAGGGAGGAGATGGAGTTCAGGAGGGGTGAGTGGGCAGGGATGCTCAATTTCTTTGGTTAATTCAAGCCAGATGCTTAGGCTTCGATTTTCAGTCTGAGATGTTTCTGCTGAAACCACAAAACTCCAACTCCAGAGGCCATGGTGCCCCTCAGGGATGTCAAATGTTTACCTCAGGCTATGTAGCTCCCAAACAGCAAGAAGAGACATAGTTGATTTCTCACTCCCAGTGCAAACAAAACAAGAAGAAAAACACCTTGCAAAAACAGCTGCTTTCACTCCAGGCACATTCCAAGGGCACTGAGTCACAGGATACAGTTGGCTTAGTCCCAGAACAGAGCAGCTTCTGTGTATCTGGATTGGGGGAGGGGGGGTGGGAGGAGAGGGAGGGAGGAAATAACCTCCCACTCCAAACGCATAACAGATAACTAGTGGAAAGGAGCCAGGAGCGAAATCTCAGACGCCCGACTTAATCTGGGGTCTGCTGGCTGGGTATCCCGGCTCCATCTCCAACCATTTAGAAATGAGGTCACAGAGCCGCTGGCACCTAATCAGGGCCTCTGGGGGTTTTATGTTGCTGCAGCTATACTTGGCTTTCCTCTCACAGACCCAAACCGCCCAGAAAATCCTCCTAACTACCTCTCGTTGACTTTACAGACTTAGGGGTGAGGGTCGGACATTGTCCCTGAGTCTGTCACCCTGGACAGTTCACAGATTTCAAAGATGGGACCCTAAAAAAAGCATCTAATCTTCACCACTCCAGTCATTTCTTAGGTGAGGCCCAGAGAAATATGAGACTTTTATAATTACACGACTCTTGGGGTGGGGATTCAGATGCAGATCCTTCAACTCCAAATCCAGAGCTCTTTTCACAATGATACTTGGGTAGCCAAAAAGCAAAGAATCTCTAGCCCATGCTCTCAGTAAAGCGTCTCCCACGCCCCTAAACGCTGAGGGAGGCCTGAATGGAAATTCTCTGACTGGGACTTGGAGGCGTGGGATAATGTAGGTTGGGGGTTTTGGGGGGGGGCGGCTTTTTCTTTTTTTTTTCTCCCAGAGAAAATACCCTAGCCCTCCCTCTCTCCTTCCTTCCCTCCCGTCGGAGGCTGCACACAGCCAAGGGCGGAGAGGAAAGCAGCTGCACACATCTGGCCCCAGAGCAACCACATCTGGCCGCAGCAGCAGTCGGAGTGCCTGGGTTGGGCGGAGCTCGGGAGGCCCTGGGGAGCCCGGAAAGCTGGAGAAGGAGGGAGACAGTGGTGGTGAGTGGGGCGCGGCACCCCACCTCCTCCCACCCACTTAGAACCAAAGGAGGACGCCTCCGCCCTCCTCCGCTCCCTTCTTCAGCAGTCCTCTCCCCTCCCCCCCCCACTGCCCCTACCCAGCCCAACTCAGCCCAGCTGTCTCCCCCGTCCCGGTCCGGCGGGAGATGGAGCTAGACCAGGCTTTCTGCGCCGTGGGCGAGTTCGGGAGCTGCCAGAGGCGCTTAGTGGCCGTGCTGGTGGGCTTACAGGTAGGGGACTGGCCAGGAAGGGGAAAGGGGCATGAGCCCAGGGCCAGATCTGGTTCCCATCCCGGGTCCGCTACGTGGGCCACCCTCTCCCCGCCCCCGGCCCCGCCTCCCGTTCTTCCAGTGCCCCTCCCCCTGTGCTGCCTGCCTGGATCACTGCCCATTTCCAACCGCGGGGCTCTTGCTCCCCTCCAACCCCTGCAAGCGCTTCCAGATAGCCGGACCTCCCACCCCCACCCTTGGAGTCTCGGCAGCCTCTAAAAGCGCGGGGTTTTCCAGCCGTCTGCCAGGGCCTGGAAGGAAGTGGTTGTAAAGGGAGGAGGCTTGGCGGGCGGCCCGACTGGCGGGGGCGCTTCCTTTCCTGGGATGCTCCCCGAGGGTGGCTCACGCGGTGCTGGGGGGTGGGGAGGGATCGAAAGCCCGGTGCCCAGCCCCCACCTATTGGGGCTCACCTCCTTTTCACTGCATTCCTCCCCTGAGGCATCTCCTTGGGTAGGAGCCCCCTCATTTGCCCGGAGAAGTGACTGGGCCTCCGGGCCCCCTCCACCTCCCACGCCAGTGCTGCCCTTCCCAGTTTTCTCCCACGTCTTCAGAACAGTGGGAGGGGGGACGCGGGGGTCTTACCCCCCGCCGGGAAGGGGGGTGGCAGCCCTTCCCTTGTCCTCTTGGCACCTTAGAGCCCCGGGGCTGGGTGTCGGGTCATTGCTGGGTGGGCCCGGCCCCGCAGGTGGAGGTGAGCTGGCAGAGAGCCGCAGGCTTTCTGCTCCGAAGGGCCGCGCCCACCCACCTCCCCGGGGCTAGCTACTCGAGTGCTGGACAGAGGCGGAGGCCCAGGGGCCAACCTACAACCCTACGACGGCCGGCCACCATCGGGGAGCCGGGCCCGTGCTTGGTGAAGGAGGAAAACTACCTGGACGGCAAGTCCAAGCTGGCCGTTGGACTAAATGACAATCTGCTGCTCTGTTCCACATTTGGAAATGCCCACTGCCACTCGCCCCAAAAACCCGTTTTCAATTATGACAGAAAGCATGGGTTTAAAAAAAAATGGAAACTCAGCCTTTTCTTTGTTTTCTGTGTTTCCTAACTCCTCGACGAAACCCCGCCCGTAGGGCAGACGCTCCCTTTAAAGGTTTTACTGGGAAGAGAGTAGCCCAGGACAGATGGGCACCGATCCCCAATGCCTCATATAGCATTGCCATGACATTGAGAGGGATCATAGCCAAACTTTTATCCCAAAGCCTGAGAGCCCCCAGGGAAAGGGACCAGGGAATAGATGGAGGAGACCAGCTATTAGCATTCATAAAACCATCTTAGATTCATGGATGTAACATTGGGAAGGCTCTTAGAGGTCTCCTAATCTGGCTTTCTCATTTTACAAAAGAGGAAACTGAGGTCCAAAGAGATTGTGACTTTCCCAAGGTCACACAGTAAGTGGACTCTCAACTGGATTCAGCTTCCAACTCTTTCCAATGCATCACCCCCACAGCACACAAAACCAAACCAGCTCTCAATAGCCATAGAATTCATGTAACTTGGAAGTTTGTCAACCTTGGCTTCCTTTTTCAAATTCCTGTGTGGTTTCCTGATAAACGGTACAGGAGAATGTCACAAATACAGCATTTGAGAATGTGTTAGTCATCCTTAGAATGTCAGACTTGCCGTTTGGAAGAGTAAGCATATTAGGCCTGGGGAGGTCAGCAGATCATCTCTTTGTAGAGAGGACTGTGGGATCTAGAGACTTGAGGGCCCCTAGGGTTCATCTGGCCCATCCCCCTTTTATAAATGCAGAGACTTGGAACCAGGCAAGTTGATGCTATATCCTTGGGAAAGTCATTTTAAGTGTTCTCTCAGCCTGTTTTCCCATCTGTAAAGTGAGGATGTTGGGCTTACCGATGTCTAAGGTCCCTTCTTGCACAGATATTCTACTGAACAGTCAAACAGTAACTGAAGGTTCCATACCCTTTCTGGGTTATTTATTTTAGGAGTGGTAGTAACATGGGTAGGATGGTGCAAATATTCCTGCAGATGTATTTACTTCTTTCCAAGACTTTTCTTCCTGAATTCAAATCTGACCACAGACACTTACTGGCTGCGTGACCCTGGGCAAATCACTTAGCCCTGTTTGCCTCAGTTTTCCCATCTAGAAAATGAGCTGGAGAAGGAAATGGCAAACCATTCCCTTTGCCAAGAAAACCCCAAATGTCAATCAGACATAACAGAAAGGAAAAAAAAGACTAAATAATTAGTTGATAAGACAGGGAAATGGTAGTCAAGAACACTTGAGTCCAAAATCTCAACTGAGACACTATAACCTCTCTCAGCCTCAGTTTCCTGATGCTGTAAATTGTGTCCATCTGCAAAATAGACATAATAACCTGCAATGGGTTGTTGTAAAGACTAAATGAGATGACATTCATTAGAATGTAGACATACATTTATAAGCCTTAAAGTGATTTGTAAATACCAGTTATTTTTAAAACCAGAAATGTAGGAGGCTGTGCACATATGCCACCCCTTAAAATGGCCCTGAGTGCTTTCTAACTCTGACTCTAAGTCCTACAGATTTTCTTCTTCTCCTTCTCTCTTCACCTAGTTTCCGAGCCAAAATTTCCTTCTCTGTAAAATAAAGGGGTAGATTTCCAAGGCAGTTTATGAGCCACATAAGAAAATGACCTCATTTCTTAAAATGCAAAATTAAATTCAGTTTCATCATCTGTCTTTTTCACTACATTTTTGGCTACTTCCAAAAATCAAATCCATTCCCAAGGATGAAGGATTACCACTGCTAAGAATATTGGAGGGGAATATTTGAGGGAATATTTTATGGTAACCCAGAAAGGTAATTTGATCTTAGACTGCATGTGTAGAGACATAGCAGGCAAGAAGTGGGAGGTGAAAACCCCTATCCTCTCCCTTGACTAGGCCACACCTAAATCTGTATGTTCAGTTCTGGGTACCAGAGTTTGAGCTGAATATTGTCCAGAGGAGGTAAACCAGAGCAGCCTCTACTATCTGTATTTTTAAATGTACATTTGGTTATATAACCTATATAAGATTGCTTACTGTCTCAGGGATGGGGGAGGGGATAGAGGCAAGAGGGATAGAATTGGGAACTTGACTTTTTTTTAAATGTTGAAAAATTGTTTTTAACATGTAATGGGGGAAGGGAGAATATATTATTTTTAAAATGTCCATGTGGACTAAGGGTGTATAGTGCTTTAGATTTTTAACAAAATGCAGTATCTGGAACATTCAGAGAGCTAAGCTATATGACTCTTTGAGAACTACTTTGTGATGCAGTTTCTTCATTTGTCAAATTAAATGGCTAGCCTCTAATAAACCATAGTTTTAACAACCTGTGACTTCCTAATTTAGCTTGTATCTAAAGGTCATGGCCTGTTTGACCCAGGTTCCTCTGGTCATGAGATAATTCAGAACTCCTATAGGACAAAAAGAAAAACTCAAGGGAAATTTTAGAATTTAGAATTGGACTAATTAGTGTAAGGGGGAAGCTAGATAGATTAGGCAAAAAATCATAGGAAAATAGCACTTAAAACTGAAAGAATCATGCAGTTCAACCTCATTTTATAGACAGGAAACTGAGGAACAGTCTCTGAGATTATCTAACAATTCTTGACTGATCTAGTCCAAATCCTATCCAGATAAGAATCATCACTAGAATATAAGTGACAAGCCACCATGAAGCCTTTCCTTGGAGACTTCTAGTAAGAGGTAATCAACTAGCCCTTTCCATGGGAATGGCTGCCATGGTTACAAATTCTTCCTTCTATCAAGCCCTAAATGTATGAAACACAGATCCATTGATTCTAGCTGTGCCTACTCGGGTCAAGCAGGACCAGCTTAATCTTTCTTTCTCTTGAAAGCTTTTATTAAATAGCTCCAAGAAAGTCACCTCTGATCCACACTCCTCCCAGCTAACCATCCTCATTTCCATTCTAACAAATAAAATCTACCATGAAAAACTGAGTTTTCACTCAGGAAGATTTTCATGGCAAATAAATAGACAAAAACCAGAGAAGACAATCTATAGCAATGTTGTAACAATTAGGAAATCACCCAGGATAATAAGAGTGTGTACTTATGAGATTTAGTGAATGGTGATATAGGTGGGGGTGAAAGAACTAGGATTTGAACCTAGGTATGTGTGTACACATATATACATATATATGGGGTTGCTTAACCCCTCCCATTTCACCTGTGCTGAATTTGTAGCTGAGGAAGAAATTAGGTAGGAAAGATGAGCCATATGGGAAAAGGAGAGAGACAAGTGCCTTCTTATTGATATCTGTTTAGTGAGAGTAAAGAACCAAGTACTCAGGGTTCCTGAGGGAAACAGTGGTCCTCAGGCTCAGAGACATCTCCCTCAGGGCCCAGGGCTCCATGTTGGCTGCTCACCAGGTAGCGAGTCAAAATGGAGAGTGATGGCTCCCAAGCCCCCAGCTCATCACTGGATGTGTCTTCTGTGTGTTTTCTGAACCATATCATCAAGACCTTCTGTTGCCATGGTGAGGAAAATACAGCAGTTATCTTGTATAATGGGAAGACAAGAGCTACTGCCATTAGTTTTGATGAGAAGCCCACTTCTCCCATGCTAGGTCTCCTTTCACTTAGCTAAAAGCACAGGGACATACAGGGCTTATTTGCTGGAGCACATTAGCTGATTCATTCTACAGCTATTGCAGGGCTGAGAAATCCAGGTCAGATCTCTTCTCTCTGCGGCAGAGCAGCTGCAGTGAAGGCGGAGGAGGAGGGGTGGGGGAGTGGCAGGCATAGTGCTGTTCCTGATGAGGCTGGTGCATGTGTTTACATTGCTTAGGTGGTTAGCTCACTACAAGATAGATGGCTGGACTGGTCAGAAAGATTGGAATTCCAATCTCACTTCCTACATGTGTGACCCCAGGAAAGCCGTTTGGCCTATGTGACTTCAGTGTCCTCATCTGTACAATGTGGATAATAAGAGCACCTGCTCCCTAGGGTTGGTGTGAGGATAAACCTATCTTCTAAATATTTATAAAGTGCTATATAAACACCAGCTATTGTTGCTGTTGGTGGTGTTTTGTTGTTATGCAGTCATGTCTGACTCTTCATGACCCCATTTGGGGTTCTCTTGGCAAAGCTACTGGAGGGATTTGCCATTTCCTTCTCCAGCTCATTTGACAGATGAAGAAACTGAGGCAAACAAGGTGAAGTGACTTGTCCTGAGTCACACAGCTAGTAAGTTTCTGAGACCAGTTTCTGAACCCACAAAGATTAGTCCCCCTGACTTCAGGCCCAGGACTGTAGCCATTTATTACATGCCAAATAATAATGCATTATTACATCATCATGATTATATGACAAAATGCAGAGTCCCAACATTCAAAGAGATTTAAGAAGTCATCCAGTCCAACCTATAAATCCACAGGAGTCCCCTCTGCAAATTTCCCAACAAGTTGCCCTAAGTCTTCCCTTAAAGACTTCTTGGGAGGGACAACTCACCACCTTCCTAAGCAAGCTTATGGACAGCTCCATTATTTGGAAGCTTTTTTGTACAGGAATCTTAAATCCACATTTTTTTTTTTGTAGTTTCCACTTATTGTTCCTGGTTCTGCTCTAAAAAAACAGTATGTATTGGTCTTCCACGTAACAGATTTTACCAATATTCTGGAATGGCTATTATATTTCCTTTCATTCTTCTCCAGCTCCTTCAAATGATCATCCTATTGTCCTGTTAATATCCAAGGCTTTCCCAATTCTTGTATTTCTCCTCTGAAATCTTTCTAGCTTGTTGATGTTTTTTCTAAAATCTGTCATCTAGAATGGAACACTAGATATGGTCTGGACAGGGTACTATAGGACTATAATCTCCAGTCTTCTGGAAACATGTTTCTTTTAGTTTAAATTTGAATATTCAGTTTAAGATTGAATAATAACTGAGATGCCACCTTCCTGCCAAGAGAAGGAAACCAAAAGAAGGTACCTCTGTTAATGGAGTAATCTGAATGTTTGCATCAACTCAAAACCAGGGAGCTCATGAGTTTCCCAACAATGTGTTTACTTTGACTAGTCAGTCAGTGGACACAATTAATTCAAAATGAAACCATTTAGTGAACTAGCATAGTAAGAAACTGAAATTCCCTCATCATGCCCCTACCATAAATCCCAGGCAGACTCTCCTAGAAATAGAAATACCAGCCATGAGAAGAGCAGTGTCATGTGTTGAGCTGACTCACTGAGGGCCCTCACATAGGGAACGCTCATGGCAGGGACAATTCAAACCTCCAACTCCACAAGGCTATCAGTGTCTTCCACAATCATATCAGCATGCTGTGGCTTTTCTGAGCAAGCTCCCTACTGAGCACTGATTCCTACTGGGCCTGCACTTCGGTATTCCAGGCAGCCTGCTGGAATCTGTCTCTGCTGCTTCCTCAATGGTTTGGTAGCAATTCTATTGCTTCCAGACTGTCTTGTTATTTTAGGCTTCTCTTTGGGCACCAGAGTTATAGACCTAGAGTTTGAAGAGATCAAAGAGTTTACCTCATCTAACATCTATATTTTACAAAGTAAGAAAGTGAGGCCTAGAGATGGTAAGACCTTTTCCTAAGTAAGTAAGTTGAGCTGGAATTGAATCTTA
The DNA here is from genome assembly GCA_028658325.1 of Potorous gilbertii. Lineage (NCBI taxonomy): Eukaryota > Metazoa > Chordata > Mammalia > Diprotodontia > Potoroidae > Potorous > Potorous gilbertii. Next base: position 480,938,570 of record CM053769.1, read on the forward strand.
TTAAAAAATCTTTGATGTTAAATCTATTTTTTTTTTTACTGCACTGTCCTGTCCTTGCTCTCTGCTGGGTGCATCACTTCCTAATTTTGTAGGTACTCTTGGGTCTTGCTCCCTCTTAGCTTTGGGGGCTTTCTACCATCTCTTAATCCTCTCAGCTCCAATCAGCTAGGGTGCAGCAACTAGAAAGCCTATCTCTAGTAAAGATATGCTGGTGACTCTTTAATTATATCCAGAAGACCAAGCCTCCATACTAACTAACAAAAGCCAGATGGGATTCCCATAAGTCAAGTCTTTTATTTTAGTGTCTGTGTCTAAAGTTAAGATCTCAATCCTAGGTCTTTGATTTAGAATTAGAAATTCCTAAACTCCTCTGTAGTTTGCAATACAAATGCAGTTGAGCTAGAAAAACAAGGAAGGACACAAGGCCATTGTTATTATGCCTCTGTTACACATGTGAAAACTGAGGCTCAGAATATCTGGCTTCAAATAGCTAAGTAAGTATTGGAGGTGAGAACTGAAGCCAGGCTTCCCCTGAGTCATCAGGCCCCTAGAATTTACATCTATAAAAATGTTAGGCAGTAAAAAACCAAGGATGAATTCCTAGGGAACTCTATCCAAAATTGCTCTCGAAGCTGATGCCAAGCTATTTGTTACCTTTCTTTGGGCCCAGACACCCAATCAGCTCATTCTATTTCCGTACACATTGTCGCACCTCCCCCCACCCCTTGCATGAGACTGTTAGGTTTCTTGATGAGAGGAAATAACTTCACTTTTGTCTTTGTATCCCAGAACTTGGTTTGATGTGTGATACTTAATTAGGGCTTAATAAATTCTTGTTGATTGATTCAAAATCCACCCAAACATTTTATGACCTTGACTATGAGAGGCTTGGTTAAATGTTTTGCCAACACCTAAATAAATGTGTTCCCTTGGGTGAGGCTTATTCTTAGGGATATTTTGTGTGGTTTGAGTTCAAGCAACTTGGCCAAGTTCACATCTAAGTGCATGAAGTGTTCAGCTCAGAGACATCAAAGAATGTGTAGGAGATAAATCCCTGTCATGAGGTCATCCACACTGACTTCTTTGATAATACCTTCTAACTCCTTCCTTACTTTATTAGGCACAGCCAAGAAGTTGAGCCACCTGTTTACCTTCTTATCAAGTTCAGTACACTTTGTTAAATAACCACTATGCATATACCCCTGGTCTGGCCTTAGCCAGGTCGTCAGGCTTCTAGAACTAGTATGGCTATGACCGGCTCTTCTCTAATGTTATAAGCTTAACCCCTGTTTTGATGTGTTTCTCTCCCTCATCCATGATTAACAGTTAGTGATTAGAGACTAGTTCCATTCCACCAATGAACATCATTTAGATTTTACAAAAGCGAAATTCACTTGAAGATACAATATAAATCTTTTCCCTCAATACTTGAGGCTAAGTTCCTGAGTTTGAGCTTGAGCTCACACTGAAAGCAGTTTCTGCTTCAAGCAGCATTCACTTCCAAATGGATGAGTCTGAGCTGCCCCTGGACTGTGTCAAACAGACTGCTGGGTACTTCCCTCCTGACTACCAGGCATCCAGCACATCCTGACATGGACTCCAGTCTCCAAACGTCTGGCAGATCACCATTCTGATCTATGAAAGCTTTATTAAATACAGCTACCTCGAGGATGACTGTACCAAAGAGGTGGTGAAGACAGGCTCCAGGGCAGATGCAAAGGCCTGAGGTTTTCTCCCCACCCAAAGCTTAGCCCTGGGAACACCACCAGTCAGGAGTGAGGACCAGCCTCGCTTTGTCCAATTAAAGCCTTTCAAACACACCCCAGCTCCTGGGGCAGAGCTGATGTCAGTTTATCATGTGTTTGTCAGATTAGAACCAGTTACAGAATGCTTGTAAAGGCTCCAAATTAGCAAGCAGGGCCCTTCCATTACACATCATCATTCCAGAAACAGGCTCCATAACCCCTTCCATGCTGAGATGATGTCATTTGAGCACATTGCACATACTTTCCAGAATTCCCCCACCCTACCCCCGACTTTAAACTTGTAAGGTGTCCCTAGATACTGGAGATAAAAAAAAATCATGGGATTTTGGGGACAGAGTATATGAGCAGAAAGATAAGGGGATCCAATGAAGGAGAGAGGGATGGGGCAGGGAGTGAGGGAGGACTTCATAGAAGTAACTCCTGAACTCAGCCTTGAAAGAATCCGACCAAGAATCCTAAGAAACAGTGAAGAAGGTATCCCAGGTGGGGGGCGACAAGCTTATGCAGAGACTAGGAGATGGTAGATGGAATTCTGAGGTCAAGAAACATCTAGTCAGCTAATTTGGCCAGAACATGCAGTGTCAAAGTGGCAATAATATGAAATATATGGAAATGTTCGGCTGGAGTCATAGTGTGGAGCACCTTAAATACTAGAGGAAGGAGGATGTATTTTATCCTACAGATTACTAGGAGTTACTAAAGATTTTAGAACATAGGAATAACATAATCAGACTTACGCATTAAAAGATTATTTTCATTGAAAAGATTTTTTTCTGTGTAAAGAATGAACTGAGGAGGGCAGAGACTAGAGCAGGGATGGGGAACCTATGGCCTTGAGGAGCTATGTGGCCCTCTAGGTCCTCAAGTGCAACCCTTTGACAGAATCCAAACTTCAGAGAGCAAATCCTTGCCTTGGAGGTCCTCAAGTGCATTCCTTTGAAGCCATACTTCACAGAACAAACTCCCTTAATAAAAGATTTTGTTCTGTAAAATTTGGCCTCAGTCCAAAGGCCGAACCCAAGGGCCTAGAAGGCCCCATGCATCCTCGAGGTGGCAGGTTCTCTACCTTTGGACTAGCGGCTACAAGACTAATGAGAAGGATATGAAGATCATCAGGAAAGAGGGGGTGGCCCCAACTAGAATCCGCTGTGTTTTGCAACTGATTGGTTGTGGGGAGACGAGGATGAGGGAGAAGTCCAAGATGACTCAGAAGGCCGAGGGGGAGGACCTGCTCTCCAAGGGCCACTTAATCTTAATCCTTTCTTTCATTGAAGCCTGGTGTCCCCATTAGGAGAAGCAATTAACAGTTAGCAAGTCAAATGAGTCTTTGGATCCTGGCAAAGTTCTTGTTATTGTGAGAGGCACTTTATTACTGAAGGGAGAGCCAAAGGACAGGAAATCTGAAACCTCCAGTGCTGGGCCAGCCTTGCCTTTCCCATGAACTTGACCTCCTTGGACTAGGTGCTTAACTTCGGTAATAAATGGAGACACCTGCCTTACCTGGCCCACCTGATCAAATGGGATAATGCATATGAAAGTGCTATGGAAAGTATAAGCATTACCCTTCCTTCCTTCCCTTCCTTCCTCCCTCCCTTCCTTCCTTCCTTCCTCCCTTCCTCCCTCTCTGTCTCTTTGTCTCTGCCTTTCTCCATCTCCGTTTCTGTCCCTGTCTCACTGTTTTGGTGTGTGTCTCTGTCTCTCTGTCAGTCTCTGTTTGTCTCTGTCTCTTACTAGATTCAGAGACAGAAGACCTGGATTGCCATCCTTTGCCTTCCCAGTCAGGCTTCCAGCTTTCCAGACTTCAATCACATACTTAAGCTGCAGCCTCACCCTACAACCTCAGCCTTTCTCATCATCTGGGGCTCCTCACCCAGGAACATCTATCTTCTCCCACCACCCTGTCTTTGCCTCCTTGGGATTCCTGCGGAGCCAGCTCTAGGCTGGCCTTATTCATTCCCTTCTGACTTTCCATACCATATCTCTGATCCGCTTCCTAGCCTGCCTCACCCCCATTTCTGTCCCCACTATTTTAAAGTTTCCTTTTCCCCATCAGAAAATAAACTCCTTGAGAGCAGGGACTATTTTTTTTTCCTTGTTTTGGTGCTTAACATTTTGCCTGTACTCAGTAAGTGCTTAATAAATGTTTGCTGCCTGCCTGCTGATCTTGAATCTTTCTTCAAGCACACCTAATCTCCGAGTCTCAGTTTCTTTATCTGTAGAAAGAGCACAACAAAAATCCCCGCCCCAACCCCTCCCATTGTGTCAAGGAAAGTGCTTTGTAACCCCCCAGATGCTAAAAAGGTATCAGTTGTTCGGTTTTGTGGATAAGGAAGCCAAGTCTCTCCAAGTTTAGGTAAATAGCTCCAGGTTACAAAACTAGTAATATTTGTAACTGTCTACTTTGCAGGGTTGTTTTGAGGAAAGTGTTTTGAAAATGGAAACAATTGTATTATAAACAATTTTAGGAATTTGTAAACAATTGAGGTGTTTTATTTTTTTCCATCCTCTGCACAGCTACCACTGCATTTTCCTAAAGCAAAATCTTACCATGTCACTTACCTACTCCCTGTTTGGCTCTTTCAATTGCCTTAGTTCAATACGACTCCCTATGACCTCTAGGTTCAAACAAAAACTTCTTTGTCATTCACTGTCCTTCACAGCCTCCCTATAGTTATCCCCTTCACATATTCTAGCCAAACTGGCCTTCTGGTTTTTCCTTTCCTTGAAATGTCATATCCCATCTCTGTGCTTTTGCACAGGCTGTACCCTATGCCTGGAACACCTACCCCCATCAGCTCTGAGTTTTAGAAACACCAGGTTTACTCCCATTCCTAGTTCTGCCTTGTGGATATTTTCACTTAGACAGTGGCTTTCTTGAAATAAAGTTAGCTAGGGTCATACAGTAGACCTAGAGCTAGAGGGAACCTTCGAGGTCATCCCATGGCATCTAGGTGGCACAATAGAGCACTGACCATGGAGTCAGGAAGCCCTGAGTTCAAAACCAGCTTCAGAGGCTTACTAACTGGTGACCCTGGGCAAGTCACTTGAACTCCATCTGCTTCAGTCTCCTCATCTGTAAAATGGGGCTGATGATAGTAGCACCTCCCTCCCAGGGCTGTTGTGAGCATCAAAGGAGATCATATGTGCAAAGCATTTTGTAAATCTTATTGTGCTATATTAGTCAATAAGTATTTATAAAGTGCCTACTATGTGCCAGGCACCATGCTAAATGTGGGGGATACAAAAAGAGGCAAAAGACAGTCCCTACCCTCAAGGAGCTCACCATCTAAGAGGAGACACAAGGAAATAAATCTGTACAAACAAGCTGTATACAAGATCACTAAGAGAGAGAAGATACTAAAATTAAGAGGGAGAGGGAAAGGATTCGTGTAGAAGAGGGATTTTAGTTGGGACATAAAGGAAGCCAGGGGAGACAACATTGGAGACAATGATTGTAAAATGCTAGTGTTATCTTTGTTCTTACGATAACAACAGCTATTGTTGTCATGACCAGGTAGTTGAACACTCTCATTTCACAGATGAGGAAACAGGCCCAGAGAGAGAGAAAAGTGATTTGAAGCCAAGTCATTCATTCATTCATTTAACAATCATTTAGTAAATGCCTTCTATGTGCAAGGAGTTTGCTAAGCACTTAGGTATATAGATAAAAATGAAAGAGATCCTGCTTTGGAGAAGTTTATGTTATACTGGAAGGGAAGTTTCTTTTCCATTATCATCCTGCCTTAACTCAGGTAATTGTGATGATGGTAATTTTATAGGTAGGAGAGATTTTTAAGAAACTGGTACTTTGAATGCCTCTGAATCAGACCAGAGGGGAGGTATCTATGTTCAACTAGCCATGAGCATGAATGTAAATGGGCTAAATCTAACAAAATTATGCCAGACTTTTAGAGACCACAATTGTTTTCAAATATGAGGCTGATGTCCCTGGTTATCATCAGGCCACAAAATAGCTTTATAGGACTTGTCATGGGGTCATGGCAAGGATCAGGCCGGAACCACAGCAAAGAGAAGTAGGAAGGAACCCTGAGGTCATTCAGTACTATCCTCATCCAAAGGAGGAAGACTCCCTCCAGCATCCCCACCCACCAAGTGGTCATCCAGCCTTTCCCTGAACACTTCTTTTTCTGCACAGTCAAGCAAGTTGACTATAGGCCAGAGTAACATCAAGAAAAGTGAGATTTTTGTTGTTTTCTTTTTGGAATTCATTTGCTAGGCTCAGGCTAAATTGAAAACATCTGAAGGGTGAATCACAGCTGTGCTGAGTCACGTGGGTTGTGATGCCTTCTGGCTCTGAGCCTATCAGTTGAAAACTATGTATACCGAGAGGTTGGTGTTTTGCTTTATGGGTTTCGCTTATGGGAAGGAACTTCTGATTCCCTGGATGGGACCCTGAGTAGCCATTTGTTAAGAGCCCCCAACTACTCCGATGCTGTTTGTGCTTCCCAATCTGGTGGTTTATGTAGGTAGTTACTTTACTTTGTCAGACAGTTGGAGCCCTGTCTGTTGATCTTTGTGCTAATTTCTCTGCTTGTATTTTCTCTGCATTTTCTCCATGTTCAGGGTGCTGACCTTTACCCAAACTAGTGAGTGATTTATGTATGTTTGATTAAAGTAAGAGTATTGACCCTTTAACAGTTGTCTTTCCTTTAGTAAAGCAGATCAAAGAACCTGGGCTAGCAGGCCATCCTGGGTGTGCTAGGGTGCTTGCTGCTACAGCCAGTCACATCTGAGCCAGTGTTCAAGTCACAGAAAACCTGACAGCAGGTAGACACCTGTGCAAACAATTCTAGCAGACTTTATTTCCAGAAAACCCCTGCCAAAGTAAAAATATCCACAAGGCAGAACTGGGAGTAGGTAGGAGTAGGCCTGGTGAGGACAGCCACCTGGGGCTCACTCAGCCTTTGTGAGAGTACAGGGAGGGTCCCTTTTAAATGCATTTTAGAGTCATCAGTCCACTTTGCAGGGTGATGGACTATCCATCCATGGAAACTCTGGAAGTCCCTTCATTAAAGTTGTAGGGAGTTACAATCTTCTTCAGTGAAGGGACTATCGAATATTCTCAAAGAATTAGAGTAGTTCTATACATGTACATTTTTATGACCTCAAAAAGTCCTGCTCTTGGTGGAATGTGGGTATTCATTTTGTAATTACAGGTCATATAAGTTACCCTTAAGATTAGAAACCTTCTAATGGATAGTGACACAGTCCCATTTTCAAATGTGGATGCACAAATATCTTATCCAGAGGTATAACAAAGACCCTAAGTCCTGTTGGGCAGTCAGGAGCATTTAAGAGAGGCTTGTGAGTTGGATTGGATTTTTGGTGAGAGTGTTGACACTCTTAAGAGTCAGTGCATTTTGTACTTTTGGGACCTTTTGTGGGGCAATGGACAATAGGACACTTGGCAGGGTGACCAAATGAACCACCAGTTTTGGTGGGGAGAGAGAGGAGAAGGAATAAAAGAAAAAGGAGAGAGATTAAGAAGAAGAAAGAGGAGGAGGCAGGGTGAGAGAAAGAAGGAGGGAGAGAAGAGGAGGAGGAGGAGAGAGAGCATAGAGAACTACCCAGCGCAGCTCCTAAATGTTTGAGTTGGAATTGGAAGCCAGAAATACAGACTCTAGGTCAATACTCTGTCCACTATGGCACAGTGCCTCCTCATGACTGCAGAATGACTTAAGTACTTTGATAACATAACTCTGAACTGTAACCTTAAAGATACAACACACATAAGACCTTTCTGAAAGGAAGATAAAATGTCCAGTGGATACATAACCTAGTCTGGTAGAGCTTCCCCATGAATCTGGAGGGTCTTCCCCTCCCATCTTTATTTATTTATTTTTTATTAAAGGGGCCATTCCTTGAGTAACTTAAAGAAGTCTATATGTTGAATGGTGTACCTTACTCAAAGTAAGATTGTGATAAGACCTAAACCTGAAAGGGCCAAGGTCTCACATTGTATCCTGGGCCATCTCCAGTTGTCCTGATGAATATCAGGCCACTGGATCCAGATGGCTCAGGAGAATAAGGTGAGGCTGGTGACTTTGCAAAGCCCTCCCTCATTCAAATCAAAGTCAACTGCAAGTCATGTCATTATCTGAATGTCATGGTCCTCTTTGAGAACAAAGGACAAACACAAGCCCCATAAAATAGCTAGAGTGCTGCCCTGTGATGGAGAAGAGGCAGAGAGAGGAGCTCTCATAAGACAGTCCTTCCACTCTGTCCTTGCCTTCCATGCCCAGTCTTTGTGCCTGTCACATGCCAGAGTCCTTGAGCATTCTTGAGGACTGAAGGGAGGCAATACCATACCTTCCTTTTTCATTCCTAGTTCTAGGCCAGAACTGAGCCTCCTTGGAGAGGACCTTCTCCATTCCCTCCCCACTTCAAAGAAGTATATTTTGAATCAAAGGTCCTCCAATCATGGGATAACAGCCAGCCTAATAGTAGCTAGTATTTATGTCTCATTTTAACATTTACACAGTGCTTCACATAGATTCACTCACCGCTGCCAGGTGAGGGAGGTGCTATTATTAACCCTATTTTACAGATAAGGAAACTGAAACATGCAAACAGGTTAAATGACTCACCTAGTATCACACAACTAGTAAGTGTCTAGACCAGAAGTATCAGACCCACAGGTGGAATGCAGCCCAGCAAACCAGAACCCAGCCCAAACTGGATTAAAATGTAATTGGGGAGCTTTTAGCAAATTAAATAAGAATACAATGGAACATAATGTTAATATGTGGTTTTCTAAGGCAGCATGCTACCTGCAGGGATATATAGACATACATACATGTATACACATATATAGGTACACATCTACACATGTATGTGTGTATACATGCATGTGTGGAGAGAGAGTTTGAGTTTGAAATCATTGTGTTAGACAACTGTCAAAGTCCAGTCTTCCTGACTTCAAGTCCCAATAACCCACCTAACCCTGGTAATAGATTCAGCACTGGGAGGAACACTAGAGGCCATGCATGCATTTCAATCCCTTTATTTTACAGATGAAGACACTCAGACTCAGATGTGGAGTGACCTGCTGAGGATCATATAAGTAAATTGACAGAGATGAGATCTAAACCATTGGGCTTCACTTATTCTGGTTGGTGGGACTGGTCGGTTTTGAATTGAGGAAGGAATTAGTGTCCAGACTAGCTTTGCATCAAGGAAGTCCAGCCCTCTTAATGACACCTCCTTCTACTCATGTGACTCTTGGCTCCCCTTTGCTGAGACTCCCAACACCTGTTATTCTGGTTAGGGGATGAGGAGGTAAGGTGAGGGAATTATTATTGCCCCATCCCCTCCCATAAACAGTCAAGATAACTTGGCTTCAGTTCCAGGTATGACCTTGTGAGGAGGGGCTAAGAAGAAAGATACCTAAGGAGGACATGTGGTTGGGGGAGGGCAGGAAGAAGAACACTTGGGAAAAGAAAAAGAATGCCACATCCAGAAACCAGACCTTAGCAGAGTCAGGGCAGTTAAGAGGAGCAGAATCCCAGATGAGGTTTACTTGCTGTAAATTTTTTTTGTAAAGGGTCTGAGGGAAGCAGCTCAAGTAGTTTAAGGTTCCTACTCCCATTTGGAGTTGGACTAAGTAGCTGGAAGTTTCTTCTTTTACTTGTGGGTTTAATATAATCATAGATAAGCTAGATAGGATAGTCCAATAGAAAGAGCGCTGACTTTGGAGTCAGGACCAGAATCCAAATCTTGGGCAAGTCAGTTATCTGTTCTCAACCTCAGTTTCCTCATCTGTAAAATGAAGGGGTTGGATTACATGAGCTCTAAGGTCCTTTCTAGGTCTGGATCTATCATTCTGTGAGACAGAGAGGGTGGAGGCAGTCAAAGCCCTTGTCACCCCACCATGGTTACAGTTCTGTGCTCTGATTCTGAATTCAATGCTTTCCCCATCCCCTCAGGGCTCCAGATGGTTTGGTGAAAGCTGTGATCCTTAGAAACAAATGAAACTTTCATCCTACTGGCCTTCATGTTAACCAGGAATAACTCAGGAGTGAATGTCATTTCCTGGGTCTTGATTCTCTCTCTCTGTCTCCCCAGCACTTAGCACCGTGCCTGGTGCCAAAAGCTCTTGGAATGAATGAAAGTCAGACCAGTTCTCTCTGGATGTGTATTTGGGAAAGGGGAGTAAATGCACCTGCTTCAGTGGATTCTCAGTCTGATATCCGCATTTACATGTGCTTATTTCAGATTTATGTGGCCTGCCAGTCGATGCTCATTGTGCTGGTGGGCGCCGTACCAGAATATCATATCGACCAGGAAGAACTTCCCAGGAACCCTGAGGAGCTGGCCAGCCACGTGCACTTTGCAGATAACTTTACATCCATAGTGACAGAGGCAAGTAGCAAAGCAGCACGTTGTAAGCCCTACATTTCTTTGTCCCTTTCCCATGAAATTCTATTTTTAGAGGACTTTGAAAATGATAAGCCCGTCTGGATTGCCTAGGCAGAGACTGTGTGTACAGATATAGATTGTGTTCTCCCTGTAAATGAATACAGAAAGAGCATCATGAGCAGTAGAGAGGAAGGTGTGTTAGAGCTGGTCAGAGGACCTGGGTTCCAATCCCAACTCAAACATTTCCTGTGTCACCTGGGGCAAGTTACAACCTCTTGAGCCTCTGTTTTCTCATCTGTAGAATGAGGGGTGGGACCAGATGATTCCAGATGACCTCTGGTTCTATGACCCAGGTTGAAATCTCACCTCTGACTCCCTGCGTCACGATGGCCAAAGTACATCAGCATTCTGAGCCTCAATTTCTCCATCTATAAAACGAGGGGTGGGTGGAACATTAATAAAGACAAAAGTGGAACCAAAACAAGCCATCTCTGAAAGACTTAAGAACTCTGATAAATATAATAACCAACCATGACACCAAAGGACAACAATGATACATGCTTCCTACTTCCCATCTCCCATCTGAGAGGTGATAGAGTCAAGATGCGGAATAAGACATATTTTCTTTCCATGTGCCAGTGAGGACTTGGGTTTATTTGACTATACATATTTTTTGTAAGAATTTTGCTTTGGAGGTCCCGTCTGATTCTAAATATATGATCTTATGAAATACACATTAGCTCTGCTTAGTATACAAGGAATGATGCTTCTGCCTCACCAAATTAGGGGAACGATTTAGGGGAAATTCTTAGTAAATCATTCATATGGCTCCTTTAAATTGGTCTTTCTGAATTTTGAATTCCCTGCCTCTGAGAACAGCTGGCTGCCAGGCAAGAGGGATTATTAAGCAGATTTCACAAAGCATGCTTGTCTAAGCCAGAGCATGATTCAAGGCTTCCCAAAAACATCTTTGTCCCTGTCTATGGTCTGTCTCTTTGGCTATATTTATCCCCTGGCCTAGATGGAAGTCTCTCTGGTGAGATGCTTTGTCAAAAAGCTTTTACTTCCTAATGCACATTCTGCTGTGAGCAAAGTCCAGGAGCTGCAGCTAATAGAACCCCTTGTCAGGATCCAGGCCTGCATCAGGCCTTTCATGATGCTAATCACCATTTGGAGATTGGGGGAGTGGGAGCGATGTATCATGCTGTGATTATACCAGAGGATGTCAGGGTTTCCGGGAGAGTAGAAAGGAGGAAATATGCTAAGCTAGTGTTTGCCAAGTCTGATTTCATAGATCGTAGAGCATCCAATCAAAAAATGACCTGCTGGAAGTTATAAAGGTAGTGACAAAAGAATGACTGAACCTTAATCCTGGGCTCTTTTCACTGTGCCCAGTAAAGAGGTGAGAATAGAGGTCATCTCCTCCAATCCCTTCATTTTATGGAGACTGAGAGAAACTGACTGACAGTCCTCTTTCCCGTCTCCTCTGCCTTCTCTTCTTTCCTTCCTTTCCCTTCTAGGAGGAGTTCATGGGACTCCTCATGAGCCTTTTGGTTTTGGAGGTGTGTGATGCACAAACACAGAGGATCATAATGCCCAAGATTATATATGATTAGGGTTTTGGAGAGGTACAAAATAAAATGCCACGTGTAATCCAAGGAGAAAGGTCAGCCTTGAGTAGAATCAGGAAATTCTTTAACTTTAAATTTAGCTTTAAAGGATTCAGCCTGTGGGAAGGGGGAGAGCAGGGTACTCCAGACAGTGAATAGCAGGAACAAGGGTTTGGAGGCTGGAAAAGTCAAGGCATGTTTGAGGTGACAGTTTGGCTGGCACTACATAGAGGAGAATATCATGAGAAACAGTGGCACCAGACAGTGGAGGGAGGGCCTTGAATCTCAGGTTAAGAAGTCTCAACTTTGCTGAGTGGGCAGGAAGGAACCATTGAAGACTTTTGAGTAGAGGAATGGCATGACCAGGTCTATAAATAGTATCATATATAGGATATGTAAACTATGTCCCACATATAAAGGCTGGGTAGGCAGGAAGAAAGACTAAGTGTGGGAAGAAAAGATTTTGTCTATCTTAGCTAAATTCATAGGCTCACCACCAGAGTTTGACTGCCTGGTAATTAGTCCCACCGCAACTCATGAAAACTCTGCTAAGGCATTGGGTTGATAGCTTCTGCCTTAATTGAAGGGCTGCCCTCAACAATGAAATGAGAGATTCTTCCAAGTGTATTTATGATCTGTTGAACTTTCAGGAGGAGTAATCAGGCTCTCAGACTTGGAAGGGACCATTGGATCTTAGATCCACTGTCAGAAAATACTTAGAGACCACTGAATCCAACCCCACCATTTTACCAGTCAGGATGCTGAGGCCCAGAAAAGTGAAATGATTTGCCCAAGGTCACACAAGTAATAAGGAGCAGAGATAGTATTTTGACCCAAATCCCTTGACCCCAGGCAGTGGGCTGCCTCCTGATTTCAGATGTCATCCAGCCCAACCCACATTTGACACTTAAATTCCCTTCGAGGAATATCCTAGCAAGTCATTGTTTAGCTTTTCCTTGAAGATCTCTAGGGACTGGCAGCTCACTGAATCTCTCCCTGATCTTAAGTTGCTAAATGCCTTTATTAGGCAAGATAATACATAATTAATATAATACAATATAAATAATATAACACAGCACAACACAACATAATATAGTACAACACAACACAAAGTAACATAACATAGTAATTATTATTTTTAGGAAATTTTTCTTTACAGAATAAACTGTAATAGAATATCAACATTCTAAAGCACTTGGGACTCAGTGAGCTACAAGATCATAAAATCACTTTCTATGCTGTAGTCTTTGTACATAAGTACTTAATAAATGTTTTGCAATAAATTTACATGAAGGTTTAGGAAAAATGACAAATATATCTGTCATTCTTGAAGATGCATCCCTTTCATAAAATAAAAAGAAGTTCATTTTCTGATAATCTGATCATCCTGAGTACATGGGCTTTGACAGGATAAAATGTCAAGTTAAAAAAGCATTTATTAAGTGCCTGCTGTATGCTATGCATGGGGATGCAATAAGAAAGGGTTCCCATTAACCAATCAACAAACATTTATTAAATGCTTACTATGTTTTGGGTACTTTAAGTGCTAAGAATGCAAAGAAAAAAGAGTAAAAACATCTTTCCTCAAGGAATTTCCATTCTTATGAAGGAGACAACTTGCATATAAGTATAAAAGGTGCATACTGAACAGGTAACAGTAGAGGTAGAAAATGCTAGCCCTGGGTCTGACTGGGCCTGACATCCTTCAACAGATGGCATTTGAACTGAGTCCTGAAGGAAGCCAGGAATTCCAAGAGATGGGGAGGTAAGAAGGGAGAGCATCCCAGGCATGAAAGCCAGTTGGTCCAAAGCAGGAAGATGGAATATGGAGTGTTTTGTGTGAGAAAGAGCAAAAAGGCCCTGGAAAATGAAATTTTCTCATATGTAAATGCCTCTTTTGAAGAGTGGTTTTATAAAATGGCTTGGTAAATCTTTGCCCCCAGTACAAATGTAACAGAAAAAAAATCATGGTGTGGAAAAGCATGGTTTATAACCTTAAAAAGGACATCTTAGGAAAGATTGATCTAGATGGTCGGGATCAATGATTTCTTGGCAAGAAAACTCCTTTAATTAATATAGTTTAGCACTTTTTTTTCATTTTGAAGTTTGAGAAATCGAAGGGCGTTGAGAAATCAAGTGACTTGCCCAGGATCACGCAACCAATATATATCAAAGTTAGTATTTGAACTCAGGTTGTCCTGAAAAATCCAACATATAACTTTTTTTTTAAACCCACAGCTCTTTTATCTGTGTGGGAATCTTGTGCCACAGAAACTTCCGTCCTTTCACGTAGATGTGGCAATACACTTAGAGTGTCTTACTTAGGTGCCTTGGTGGTTCAGTGAGTTACCCAAAGTCATGTAGCTAATCTGCGTCAGAGAGGGGACATGAATCCATTCTTCTTAGCTCTGAGGCTGACCCTCTAGTCCTTATGTTGAGCAGCCTCTCTGTACAAAAATGAATAACATGGGTAATTAAATTGATTCTCAGAAATGGAAAAGAGAAAATTAGCAGTTGGGGTGTGGTAGGCATCTGAGTAATTTAGCACATTGTGAAAAATGTCATTTCAGGTTAACTTAAATGTGGTGAGGCAGAATACCTTAGCAAATTATTTAAAACTGGAGAGTTGGAGCTGCCTCTTTTCATAAGTTGTTTAGCATCCAACCACCCATAGCTGGTATAGCTCTAGAGTCCTGTTCAATTCAACAGGTACCTACCATGTGCCAGACTCTGTGTTAGCTGCTAAGAGATAAGTGGAAGTGATGATATAGAATATATGTGAATAATGTAGAAGTGCTGCTAAAAGTAATGTAGAAGTGATGCAGTGCCTACCCTCAACGAGTTTATATTCTGCTAGGAGTATACCTAAAGTGATTTGTCTCAGTATGGATCTGATGGTGCCATACCCCTGCTAAATAAACCCCAATGGCTCCGTAGTGCCTGGGACAGGAAATACAAAATGCTCTGTTTGGTATTTTGGCATTACTCTCTACTCTTTGATCCAGGGGCAATGGTCTCCTGGCTGTTCACAAACAAGATATTCCATCTTTTGGCTCTGGGCATTTTCTATGTCTCCTATATTTAGAACTCTCTCCTCCACTCTGGCTTCCTTTTAAGTCCCAGCTAAAATTCTGTCTTTGGCAGGAAGCCTTCCCTAACCCCTCTTAATTCTAGTATTTCCTTCTTTTGAATGATTTCCTATTTATCCTGTCTCTAGCTTGCTTTGTATCTATTTGTTGATATATTGTCTTACCCCTCAATAGACTGTAAGCTCTTTGAGGACAGAGACTGTCTTTTGGCTCTTTTTATATCCCCAGAATGTAGCACAGTTCTGGAACATAGTAGCAGCTTAATAAATGTTTATCAGTTGATTATTTAAAAAAAAAACAAAAACAAATGATTAGTTGTTTAGAAACACCAATGGGTGGCCAAACCTTCCTTTCTACATGACACGTGCAGAAAGATTCATCTTGACCTTACAGTCCTAGGACTGCCCCTGTCTGTCTCCCTTATCTACAGAACTGTGGCTCCTTGTAGCTGTCTCCCCATCTCCAGCTGCCAAGTGCCTTGTTGAAATTGGGCCAATTCTTGATGCTTTCCAGGTTGAAGAATCATAAACTCAACATGTCTAAAATAGAACTCATTCTCTTTCCCCTCAAACCCTCCCCTCTTCTGAATCTCCCTATTGGTCAGACTTAGGACTTTGGTGTCACCTTTGACTCCTCACTCTCATTTACCCCACATCTCCTATCTGTTTGCAAGAAGTGTTGATTTTACCTTTACGATATCCCTTTCTCTTGACTCACACAGATACTATGCTGGCATAGACCCTCATCACCTCACACCCAGATGATTGCAATGTTCTTCTAACTTGTCTTCCTGACTCCTATCCTTCCCACTCTGTCCATCCTCCACTTGAATGTCAAATTGATTTTCCTAACCAAGCAGGTCTAATCATATCACCCTCCCCCCTACTCAGCAAATTCCAGTGGCTCCTTATAACTTCCAGGATCACGTATAAAGTCCTCTGTTGGGCATTTAAAACCTTCAATCAGCTGGGCCTTTCCTGCCTTTCCTACCTTTCCAGTCTTGGACTTTGTTCCCCTCCATAGACTCTGTGATCCACTGACCTAAATCTTGCCCATCCTCATCTACTCTGGCTGTCCCCAATGCCCTGTTTCCTCACTGCTTTCTGGCTTCCTTCAAGATTCAGCTAAATAAACCTACAAGAGGCCTTTTCTGGTCCCGTCTTATTAACATTTTTCCTTATGAGATTACGTTCATCTATACTATGTAGACTATATAGTATACTATATACTTATATACCTAGCTATTTGTATATAGTCTTTCAATTAGAATGGGAGCTTCTGGAGGGAATGGACTGGTTTTACTTTATTTTTTAAAATGATATTTTATTTTTCCCCCAATTACATGTAAAAACAATTTTTAACACTCATTTTTTTTAGTTTTGAGTGCCAATTTTTTTCCTTTCCTTCTTCCCCTCTGTCTTCCCTGAGACAGTAAGTAATATGATATAGGTTATGCATGTTTTGCTTTTCTTCCCTCCCCCCCCATTCTTAGCACAGTGCCCTACATGTAGTAGGTACCTAATTATGGCACATGGTTGGTGCTGAATTAAAGCCACCATTCCTACTGTCTCAGAGTGCTACCATGCTCTGTAAACTGCTGCTGCTTCAGTGTGCCTTTAGAAGGTTGTTCCAGGGCCCCTGCTTGCCACCCACATGTCTGTGTTAGCTCACAGTGCAGCTGTTTGGGAAAATCTGCTTTGCCACCCACTCTCTGCCCCCATGTTCATCTCAGTGGATCTGTGTGGAGGTTGATGGTTGCTTTGGAGCTGGCACTGATTTGAGTAGTTCTGCAGTGGACCCCCAGGGTGCACCCAAGCAATGCTTCTGCCTCCAGGACCTGAGGCTGCTAGACAGGAAGGCCACTGCCCATGGGGAGTGGTTTTTCTAGGAATTGAGGGCCTCGTCTTCTTTTGCCTGATTTCATATACTTACAGTGAAGGAGAGATGGCTAATTTAATAAATGGAGTCATATGGCTGGAACTGGGAGTCTGGGTTTCTCTGCAGATAAAAAGCACAAGTTCCTTAGAAGCAAAATTGACCATAGTCATCGTCTAAGACAGTTAGAGAGGGTTGCAGACCTTTTCTTCCATTTGGATTTGGGACATCATAGGACCACAGACTTAGACCTGGAATAGGACTTCCAGACCATGTGGTCTACCTCCCCCACTTTTTTTTTAAACAAATGAGGAAATTGAGACTAAAGAAAATGACTTGCCCAAGGTCACATAGGTCACAAGTAACAGAAGAAGAATTTGAACCCAGGTCCTTGGACTCCAAAGCCAGTGTCCTTTGCACAGTACTGTGTTGCAGGGGTTTTCATCAAAGTTCTATGATGTCTCATTGTGGTATAGAGGTCATAGGATTATAGATTTAAAGCCAAAAGGATTTCCAGAGATCATTTAGTCCATCTCTTTCCCTGTTTTACAGAAGAGGAAACTGAGGTCCAGAGAGAGGAAATCAACAAGTCAAGTGAGTGAGAATTTGTTAAGCACCCACTATGTGCCAGGCACTGTGCAAAATGCTGAAGATAAAGAGAAGGGCAAATATAGTCCCAGCTTCCAAGGAGCTCACAGTATAATGGAGGAGACAGCATCTGTACAGACAAGATATATACAGGATAATTTGGAAGTGATCCAGAGAGAGAAGGCTTTAGCATTGAGGGGTGTAGGAATGGCTTCTTGTAGAAGGTGGAAAAAAAAACTATGCAAAATATAATCCCAACTAGAAGCTGGGACATGCAGGAAGCAGAGGAAGGCAGGAGGTAGAGACAAGAGAGAATTCCAAGCATGGGAGCACAATCAGTGAAAATGCTGGAAATCAGGACGCAGTGTGTTTTGGGTGAGGAACAACATGGAAGTTGATGTCCCTGAACTACAGAGTGAATGGAATAAAAGGTAAGAAGATTGCTTTTCAATTTTTTCAATTTTTGCTCCTTTTGAGCTGGATTATGAAGGGTTTGAAAAACCAAGCAGATTCTTTGTTTGATCCGAGGTCCTAGGAGAACCACTGAAGTTTATTGAATAGGGAGGTGGCATGTTGAGACCTGCCTTTAGGAAGATCATTTTAATAAGTTTAGCATGGACAGGACTAGGGCAGGGAGATCCATCAGAAGGTTGGTCCAGCAGTGCAGGAGTAAGGTGATGAAGGTCAGGCTAGGGGCAGTGCCAGAATAGATAAGGAGTCATATACAAAGAATATCCCATAGACGAATTGGCTACAGATTGGATGTGGAGGTGGAGGCGGGGAGAGGAGATGAGACAGAGTTGATGTGACTTGCCCAGGATCATACATTATAGATGTAAGATTTTAACTCAGGTCTACTGCCTTTAGATCCAGCACTCTTTACCCTGGATTATGGTAACTTTCTGCTCAGGTGACCCGGAATAGTCATAGGTTGGGGGACTGCCAACCTTATGGGACAACATTAGCTTGAGAGGAACATTAACAGATGACTGATTGGGAAGTGATGGATTTGGTGAGCCACAGCAATACACAGAGGTGATCTACTGAGTTGCAGGCAGGTGTGTAAGCAAGATAAGCTTGTGGAGGACATAGCTTCACTGATGAAATTCTGGATTCATGAACTACTGAAGTAAACAGGTCAATCAGGAGCTAGGAGGCACTCCACCTTGCCATGGTAATGACTGAAGTCCGGGCTATTCGCTAAATGTTTGGGATTGAATCCTAATCTGTTTAGGAAATGTGTGGCTAGGCCTTTCTGTATCCCTGGTGAGTAAAATTGTATAAATTATAAAAATTTACATTTATATAGCACTTTCAAGGTGATCATGTACTTTGAGCCTCTCAATAAATATCCCAGGAAGGTTGGTACCACAAGGATTATTCTGCCCATTGCACACAGGATGCAACTAAAGCCCAAAGAGTCTGTGCCTACCCTCAAGGAACTTATAGTTTAATGGGACAGACAATATGCCAACCACTGTAAACATACAAGGTATACACAGAGCAGACTGAAGGCTATCTGATAGGGGAAGGAATTAGCAAGTGGCAGAAGGCAGAGAGATTTTTGACTTGTCCAGAGTATGACAGCTGGCAGCAAGTACAGACTATAAACTGAGATTTTCTTAGCTCCAAGGTTACGTCTATGCACCCTGCCTCTCTAAATTTTTAAAAAAGATATGATGTCAGTGACCTCTAATTTACAAGTTAGAATTTAAATGTTTCTTCATTTTCATTCCCTTTTTCCATTTCTTAACTTTTTCCATGAAAGTATTAAAATACCTCCACCCAATATCTCCAAGAAAGATTATATAGCTGCATACAACTATTTAAGTTTAAATAGTTTAAGGGGAAAGTTTGTCTTTACCTTGTAGTCAAGTGTCCAGGGTAATTGGGTTTTGAACAAATTGGAGACCTTGACAATTCTTGTGATGTCTTTGGAAATTCCTCTTAGGGTAATCCTGAGCACTACTTAGCTGGAGACAACCTCCTCTGTAGTAACCATAGTCCCTGGCTTCAGGGACCCTTTTTTTTTTTAAATAATTATTTTATTTGTTTTCAATGTTCTATAATCACCTCCATATATCTTAGATTGTTTCCCCTCCCTCTTTCCCCTCCTCCCTCCCCACTCCCTTCCTGTGAGATGGCTTGTAATTATATAGGTTCTACACACACATTCCTATTAAATACAATTTCACTATAGTCCTGTTGAATAGAAGAATTAACATGAATGGGAGAAACCATAAAGCAAAACAAAACAAAACATAACACAAAAGAAAATGGTCTGCTTCACTCTGCGATCCAATTCTATAATTCTTTCTCTGGATGTGGAAAGCGTTTTGTCTCAAAAGTCCATTGGAAATCTTTTAGGTCCTTGCATTGCTATGAAGGACTAAATCTACCAGAAAAATTCCTCACACACTGGTTGTTGCTGTGTACAAAGTTTCCCTGGTTCTGCTTCTTTCACTCAGCATCAGTTCATATAAATCTTTCCAGGACTCTCTGAAGCCTTCCTGTTCATCATTTCTTATAGTGCAATTGTATTCCATTATATTCATATACCACAATTTTTTCAGCCATTCCCCAATTGATGGGCATACTTTTGATTTCCAGTTTGTGGCCACCACAAAGAGAGCTGCTATAAATATTTTTGTACATGTGGGACCATTTCCCATTTTTATGATCTCTTGGGGATACAGTCCTAGAAGCGGTATTGCTGGGTCAAAGGGTGCACACATTTTTGTAGCCTTTTGGGCATAGTTCCAAACTGCTCTCCAGAATGGTTAGATCAGCTCATAGCTCCACTAACAATGAATGTGTTCCAACTCTCCTACATCTTCTCCAACATTTATCATCTTCCTGTTTTGTCATGTTAGCCAATCTGATAGGTATGATGTAACATCTCAGAATTATTTTGATTTGCATCTCTCTAATCAATAGGGATTTAGAGCATTTTTTCATATGACTATAGATAGCTTTAATTTCTTCATCTGAAAACTACCTATTCATATCCTTTGACCATTTATCAACTGGGGAATGACTTGTATTCTTGTACATTTGACTCAGTTCTCTATATATTTTAGAAATGAGGCCTTTATCACAGACATCTGTTGCAAAAATTCTTTCCCAGTTTCCTGCTTCCCTCCTAATCTTGGTTGCATTGGATTTGTTTGTGCAAAAACTTTTCAATTTAATGTAATCAACATTATCCATTTTGCACTTCATAATGTTTTCTCTCTCTTGTTTAGTCAAAAATTTCTCCATTCTCCATAAATCTGACAAATACACTATTCCTTGCTCCACTAATTTGTTTATAGTATCAATCTTTATACTTAGTTCATGTACCCATTTGGACTTTATTGCTGTGTACGGTGTTAGGCATTGGTCTATGCCCAGTTTCCACCATACTGTTATCCAGTATTTCCCAACAATTTTTGTCAAACAGTGAATTCTTATCTCAGGGACCCTTTCAGGAATGGTCCCAGGAGATTGTATTCTATCCTGGGGGAGTCACCGAATTTGAGAGTTGAAAGGGAGCTCAGTGACCACCTTGTTCAACCCAGACTGGAAAAAAGAGTTCCATGTAATAATAACAGACAGCTCTTATATAGCACCTATGTGCCAGGCATTGTGCTAAACTCTACAAACATCTCACAACGACCCTGGGAGGTATATTGTTACTCCTATTTAACACTTGGGGAAATTGAGGAAGATAGAGGGTAAGTGATTTACCAAAGGTCATACAGTTAGTATGTGTTTGAAGTCAGATTTGAACCCAGGGCTTCCTGAGACCATTTCTTCCAGACCCATTTCTCTGGCCACTACACTCCCTAGCTGTCTTCCCAGTACATAATCAATCAGTCCTTTTTTGAAGATCTCTAAGAAGGGGCATCCACTACCTTCAGAAGCAGTTCCCCTTAGGATCAGCAATAATTGCTAAGAAGTGCTTCCTGACCTCAAGACTAAATCTTACTCTTTGCAGCTGCCCCCTACCCCCAACACAGTCATAGGCCAGAAGGTGGTCCCCAAGAAGCCACATTAGTTCACAAGGGTTTATAGTCATTGCTTCTGGAGCAATCCCAGAGTTTGCAGAGAAGGGTATATTAGATCAGATCCATTCTCACCCAGTACTTCCCAAGCCGAATTTACTGACAAGTCAGGGAGGCTCTTGGCCCCTGCATGTTCCCAGATGCTTTGGCAAAATTATTATAGGCTTGGCAATCTCTCTGCGACCTTTCAAATTCCCCATCTGCAAATACTTACATCTGCATTCCTGTATACCTAACTTGGGAGTGAAGTAGATACCAGGGGAACCTATCAAGGGGGATAATATGATTTAACTTCACTTAAATCACAAGCCTAGCAAGGACTGATAGATTTCTGGAAGCCACTCAAATGTGCAGAGAAACTGAAGTGTTTTTCTCTGCCTCTCACATGACGTGTTTTATGTCTTCTCTTTCATCTGTCTCTATCTCTGTTTTTTCTTCTTTCTCCCTCTCTTCCCTCCCTCCTATTCTTTCCTCTTTTCTCTTCTTCTCTCCCTCTCTTTATCTTACCATAAGAATAGCTTGATAGATAGAAAAAAAAACTCTATTTATGTTTGTGTGTATGAGGGATGGAGAGAGAGAGAGAGGATGAGAGAGAGAAAGGAGGGAGAGGGAAGAGGGAGGAAGGGAGGAGAGAGAAACAGAGAGGAAAGAAAGGGTGTGGAGGGAGAGAGACAGGAGAAAGACAGAGAGGAGAGAGAGACAGAGAAAGAGGAGAGATAGAAAAAGAGGAGACAAAAGATAGAGAGACTGAGACAGAGGAAAGACAGACAGACAGAGGACAGACACAGAGGAGAGACACAGATAGAGAGACAGAGAAAGAGGAGAGAGACAGAAAGAGGAGCGAGAGATAGAGATAGAGAAGGAGGAGAGAGACAGAGGGGGGAGGAAGGGAGGGAGAGAGAGGAGAGAGAGAAGAAAGCCATGAATTTGAAATGTTTTTCCAGTGATTCATTTATCACAAGAGGGAAGGGGTTGGCAATGGGAACTATTTACACTGGAATGGCTGAAGCCCATTAAGAATAGCTCTCTGCTCTGCTCATCTGGGCTAAGGATGCACATCCCCATCCCCACTCTGAGGGGCTTCTGTTAGAGAGAGAGCCTTTCTCAGCTCCAGGCCTGGTGCAGTGGCTGTCAGGTTCCAGGCAGTTCTCTGATTAAATGTATGACATCATCTCTGAAAGAGAGAGAGGCTAACATCGCACTTTCCTGCTCTCCACAGTGGTGCTTAATCAAGCAGGAAGCCTATAAAGTGAGCCTGGTGTCATCTTTGTTCTTTGCAGGGCTGCTCATTGGAAACATCACCTTTGGCCCCTTGTCAGATAAATTTGGCAAGAGGCCAGTGTATTTGACAGGTAAGAGACTCAAAGTAGTTTCCTTTTTTCTGAAATGTCCTTTCCAGGGAACAACCAATCGGCAGACTTGATAGGAACTGAGTATGTGAATGAATAAATCAGTGGATGAAAACACTTTTATTAGGTGCTTATTATATGTCTGACACTGTACTACGAACTGTCAATACATGCCTCTGTGCCCCTAATTGCTCTCCTTATGAAGTTGGGGGAAGGGGAACCAAAGGATATGAGGCTCAGCATAAGTCCCCAGGTCCAATCTAGGTTTCTGTTAGGGAAGCATCATGTCCTCTTCAGGACACAAGGTCCATGTTCCCAGTCCTTGCTTTCTACATTTCTTAAAATGAATCTTGAGAGATTGGTGTGACTGTTGGGAGTTTTAGACCTCTGTCTAAGGTTTATAAGCTTAGGGCATCCTGACATAATGCCAGGGGTTGGGAAGGTCAAGGGGAATTCCTTGGAAATGCTCTAGGTCCCCTGCTGCAAGAACCATGGAGACAGGAATCAGATAAAGGCAATGGAAGAGATGCTGCCTTTTCATCCTTGAGGGGAGAATGGTATCAGGGATTTGGCCATGTAGAAGTTATAACAGGAGGAAAATGGTGTTGGGGTGGTCTCTGCCTTCCTCAACCCTTATTCAGGGGGTCCCACTGAAGGAAAAAGGGAGTTCCTTTGGTTGCTGATAATGGGCTATAGGAGCTCTGGTCCTGCTAGTTATAGAAGGGGGCAGGGAAGGACCTCAGTACTGAAAGGGCTAGGTTGTCAGGACTGCTGCACAGGGCACCCCAGAGTAAACAAGCCAGAGGTCAATACAAATTACAAACAAGCAAGATAGTCTCTACCTTCAAGAGCTTATATTCCAAAAGAGGAAGAAAGCTCATATAAGGGAGTAGTAACTGTGGAGAAGTGTTTTTCGACAGGGTCAAGATATAGGACAAAAGATTGACACATCTTTTCCAGGATTGGTACTGTTATTTCATTACTCCTGTTAGAACTGGAGTTGGAAGTGGGAGAAAGGTACACAGGTACATCAATATGGCACAAGGATGACTAGGGAGTGGCATGATGGGCCTAGGTCTAGATAAGATAAGGAAAATGCCCCCAGTTGATAAATGATCAAGTTTCCAGATGAAGAAATTAAAGCTATTTATAGTCATATGAAAAAAATGTTCTAAATCACTATTGATTAGGGAAATGCAAATCAAAATGACTCTGAGAGACCATATCACACCTATCAGACTGGCTAACATGATGAAACAGGAAAATGATAAATGTTGGAGAAGATGTGGGAAAACTAGAACACTAATACATTGTTGGTGGAATTATGAACTGATCCAACACTTCTGGAGAGCAATTTGGAGCTATGCCCAAAGAGCTATAAAATGGTGCACACCCTTTGACCCAGCAGTACCACTACTAGGTCTGTATTCCAAATTGGTCATAAAAAGGGAAAAGAACTCACATGTACATAAATATTTATCACAGCTCTTTTTCTGGAGGTCAATAACTGGAAATCGAGGAGAGGCCCATTAATTGGGGCACAATTTGTGGCATATGAACGTAATGGAGTACTATTGTACTATAAGAAACGATGAGCAGGTAGACTTCAGAAAAACCTGGAAAGACTTCTATGAACTGATACTGAGTGAAGTGAGCAGAACCAGGAGAACACTGTATACAGTAACAGCCACATTGTACAATGACAAACTTTGATAGGCTTAGCTCTTCTTAGCAATGAAAGGATCTAAAACAACTCCAAAACACTCATGACAGAAAATGTTGTCCACATCCAGAGAAAGAATGACAACGTTTAAATGCAGATCCAAGCAGACTGTTTGCTTTCTTTTGCGGTTTTGTTCTGTTTTCTTCTTTCTTGGGCTTCTTCCCATTTGTTCCAATTCACATGACTAATGTGAAAATAAAACAAAAAAGGAAAGGAGAATGCTCATGGCTCATGTTAAACTTGTGGTCCTCTGAAACACCAAATTCTTTTCAGATTGATCACTATCTAGTCACAACCTGCCCATCTTGTACTTGTGAAATGAATTTTTTAAAAATCCAAGTGTATTCCAAAAAACCCATGTTGGAAAATGCCATCCACATCTGGAGAAAAAACTGGAGTCTGAATGCAGATCAAAGAATACTGTTTATACTTAATTTTTTGGTAGTTTTTTTCTTTCTGTTTTCTTTCTTCTTTCACCTCATGACTAATATGGAAATGTTTACATAATCACATATATATATAATTGCTTACCATTTTGGGTAGGAGAGAGGGAGGAAATTTTGAACTCAATATTTTATTGTAGAAATGGATGTTAAAAATTGAGTTTACATGTAATTGAAAAAAATACTATTTAAAATGGAATAAAAATAAAAATCCATGTGTAGAAGCTTAGCTGGAGAAGGAAATGGCAAACCACTCCAGTATCTTTGCCAAGAAAATTCCAAATGGGGTCATGAAGAGTCAGACACAATTGAACAACAACACCTATAACAACAAGAGAATCTTCTCTTTATTTTTACCAAATTTCAGTGTATTTGGCAGGAAGCATTGTCCTAGCCTGTTGAGATTTTTTTGCACAGTCGTCCACTTGCAATGATGTCATTGGTCTGTGGCTGACTCTAGACCACCTTAATCAGTGAATGGGAGACCCAGTTCATCATCAATTGTTAATTAGAAGGCATCATTCCCTTGTTCTAATACTGTAATCATGTTACTTCTGTCAGAAGGACCTTTGAATGTTTAATTAAGTATTACAAGTAAGCCACTCTAGTCAGGAGCAGCTGCCTTTGACTTCTTATCATGATATTAGGAGAACCAATTTCCTCCCAATGCACTCAAGGATTGTTTTGGGGGTGAGAAGATAAGCGAGAGCTGCCTGAAAAAATTTGTACAGATGACTTTAAAAGAAAAACATTTCAAGGCTTACCCCTGAAATCCTAATAGTTTGGCTTGTTTGGAAATATTTATTTATACCTTTAAACCATGATGTAATCTGGCCATCCCTCCCTCTTCCCCACTTCCAAACCTTTAATGACTGTTAAGTGTTGGCACCTTCCTATAAACTGAGTGAATTGGGATGTGGGGATTTTCATTAGCTCATCACCGGAAAGGACGGTAATAAAATGTGGATTTACATTCACTTAAACTGTAAGTCACTTACCACAATTAGACTCAGAATGTCATTGTAGGGTGTCTCCATTTCTGGCGACTGATGCAATTGCTTTTGTTCCCAACTGAGATGAATTAGGGGCCAGATTCCTTGTGTGAAAGTGCTTGAGTTAGTTTAAATCCCAAATTTCACAGTGCCCAAGTGAATACACATTAAGATCTTTACTTACTACATGTCCATGGATGTTGTAATAGGTGCCTTGGAAGTTAAAATCTAATGGACAAATGGGCCTGTAACTGACACTGATATATACACACAAAGGTCTTCTTCAGGTCTTCAGGGGTTCTGTGATCTCATCAATGTGTATATTCCTTTCATCAGTGCTGATAGCAGTCCTGACCCATTATTGTCTATGTTCTCCCTTAGATTCACCATGGAAGAGTCACCCAACATGCTAGAAGTCTTCCCTAGCAGTTTTTATCTTTTAAGGTTGATAATGGAGTCCTTTAAGGTCCCTCACTCTTGTCCCATGACCAACTCATTACCTTTTCAATCCCATATCTCTTTAGATATGTCTTTTATGTTTGTTTCTGAATATTCATCAATGAAAGCCCATCATTTGTCTCTGCATCACCTTTGGGCTTTACATGCACACACATACATGCACATGCCTACACCTTCTTAAAGGAAGAGGATTTTTCCTTATTTTTTCAAGTCCTGCCATCTACATGAAGCTTTTCTTGATCCCTCCAACTCTTAGTACCCTTTTTCCCTAGTAATTTTGTGTTTATTTTGTATTTATTCATCTACTTATCTATATGCATACTGTCTTCCCTGATAGAATGGAAACCCCTTGAGTGCAGGGTCTGTCTCAATTTTGCCTTTGTCCAGTGCTCAGCACAGTGCCTGATATATGATTGACATTTAATAAATGCTTATTGATCAGGTTGATTATTCTCCATATCTTAGTTTTCAGCTATACAAATGTCTCACAGATATGCATGGGTAAACAGATTACATGGTCCTAGCGGGCAAGGACTGTGCTGCATATTCCTTTTATATGATGGAGTATTGGATTAGTTCAATTGGTTAATGTGTTTCAAGCCAGAAGGCACCTCAGAGTTCAACCCCTTTGAGAAAACTGGGACCCAGAGAGGTGAAGGCACTGTCCTGTGGTCACATAGGTAGGTAGTAAGTCAATAATAGAGCTGAAATTCGAACTCAGGCCCCTTATTCCAAACCCAACTCTTTTTTCACTGTGACACCATTAAGATTTTGCCTGTCTATATAGAGCAGAATCTCAAAGGTAGAAGGGACCTCCTATATCCCTACTCAATCAATCAATCAACAAATATTTATTTAGTGCTTGGAGATGCAGATACAAGAAATGGGATAATTCTAACTCAAGGGGCTTAATTTTGTTGGGGGTGGTGGTGGGGAAGTCACATATACATGTAAATTATGGAGTAATCCAATAGATACAAGGTACAGAGGGAGGGCACTAGTAGTTTGGTGGGGATCAGGAAGGGTTTCCTATAGGAGATGATGCCCAAGGGGTTACTAAACTACTTTGCTGCCTTAAGGCTCATGAAACTCTTCTGGCCTAATCTGCTCAGCTGTGGTTCTCCCATAGGATTTTTGAATGTTGAGAAATCATAAATAGTGTGGTATCATTAAAATATCTAGAGTCAGAGGACCTAGCCTCTCCTTAATACTGTCATAACCTGGGGCACATCACTTCATCTCTCTGAGTCTGTTTCTTCATCTGTAAAATGATGGGAGCGGACTAGTTGCCTTCTAATATCGCTTCCATCTTTAATTCTCTGAGTTTAATGGATTCATCTAATCTGTCATTGTATCTGAAGGATATAAAACACTGTTCTTGTACCCTAGGAGACTGCATGACCTTGAAGGACCCTTACAGATTTAAATCTATGGTCCTGAAAGCATATTTAATTAACTAGATTCCATAGGAGCACATGGTATGAAGCTTAGATAAACGCTATCATCTCCCAGAGTAATCTCTTCAGGCTTGGTTCCTTCATCCACTTCTATGACATGGGCTGAAGGCCCTTCACTATATTGGTAACCTTCCTCTGCTGGCTCTTCTGCCTGCCAGTGGCCTTCCACAGAGCTGAGTACAATGCCTCAGATGCAGTCTAACCAGGGCTGAGGATTGAGAAATGATGGGCTCACGACCTCTGGACATTAAACTGCTCTTGAGAAAGCCTATGATCATGTTAACCTTCTTGACTGCTGTGTCCCACTATTAACTCCTACTGAACTTACAATCCATTGTTAGAGAAGAAAGCAACAGAACTTGCCTGGATACTGGATGTGAAAATGCCAGATGTGCCCAAGCTTCCTGTTTTTCAGGCCTTTTAGAAGTGGGAGGGGGGCATGGGTTGAAATGTCCTGTGGTTTAGTATATTTCATACACTTTTCTTTCTGTCGTTTTTCCCCCTATTTCCTGTCTACAACCAGTTGCTCCAAAAAGACCAATAGAAATTATTATTCTTTTCTCCCCCGCTTTTTGGGAAGATGGTTGTGTGTGCACTCTAAACTCTCTAGTTCAATACTTGAATCCTTCACCCTACTAAATGGTTACTGTCTGGTTCATGGCCCAAGGCAAGACTCAAACTAATAATCCCTTCTTTGTTTTCAATGTTCCCTTCCCTACCCCAATGGTTTTCCTCTTTTGAAAGGGGTTCTTTTAAGCATTTTTTAGTTAGTTGTGTACATTTGTTGTTTGACTGACTTCCTGGGCTTTGATCCAGTTCCGCTTAACTTTGTTTACTGGGTCCCAGAGTCTTCTTTTGAAATGGATGACTTGATGAACATTCCAGTTTTGGGGTACCCTCTTCAAGCGTCATCTGGTCCAAACCATTTCCATATTTCACTGATTTTCCATTCCCACAGCTCTCTCCTCACCAAGCTCCTAAAAAAACAGCTTTTTTCTATTTTATCTATTTTTGAACATAATTAATTTTTCACTCATCCTACCCCATGCATTCAGCATATTTGTCAGCCTTTGCTTAAAACGTTCCCTCTTCCATACCCAACTTAGCTAACATTTCCCCTTTGCCTCCTTAATTTCTGGTTCATTTATAACCTTAGAGAGAATTTATGACTAGCCAGGGGATGGGGAATCTGTGACCTTGAGGGCACATGTGACCTTTTAGGTCCTCAAGTGTAGCCTTTTGACTGAATCCAGAGTTCACAGAACAAATCTTTTAATACCTGTGGCTTCAAGACCACAGGTAGACTTCTAGATCCTCAAGTGCAGCCCTTTGAATCCAAACTTCACAGAACAAATCCCCTTAATAAAGAATTTGTTCATAAAATTTGTGCTCATTCAAAAGGCCACACCCAAGGTCTTAGAGATTAATTGACTTGCCCAGGGTCAGGTAGCTAGTAAGTGACTAAAGTTAGATCTGAACTCAGATCTTTTTTTACTCCAAGTTCAACACTTTATCTACTTCACCATCAATCTTCCTCTATGCATAACTCAAGATAATAGAGTGTTTCAGGTAGTGAAACTTCTTCATTTCTTAAAAAATATTCAAGTTTTTGACATTTTAGTTTGGTATTTAATATTTCCTGCTGAGAATTTATGGTAGATTATTTCTTCCATTCCAAATGTATTTTAAGAGAGGCAGGGAAGGTTAATGGGTAGAGAGCTGGTTTTGGAGCTGAGTTAAAGAGTAAGGTATCTCAGGAGACAGCAACAGCAGCCATAGTAGTGAACCAGGCAGGTTCTTCCATGAGCCAAACTAGGTCAGTAGATATAGAAAGCAGGGCTCCTGTGCTTAAAATAAAGGGATTCCCAGACAGTGTGGGCACCATGTCTTCTGTGGTGAGTGGGTGGAAAGCTGGTGAGTATTCCAATGTTAGGAGCCTTTTCACATTGTCCAATCTATGCCTGGGGGATGGCACAGACCAAGGGGGCTTGGTTTGGAGATTAAATTCTGTGATTGTATTTCAATAGGCTAAAATTAATCCCAGTTAATGTTGCTGTCTTATTATGCTTCTATTAATGTAGTTATCTGTTTTTTCTTACCATACATGAAGACTTTAGTAATGAGGAAATAGTGGAGAATGGGATGAAAGGGAGGAATTTTCTAAACAAGATGAGAGCATCAAATTCTTGATCTGATCGGATAATTCACACCAGTCTCCAGACTAAGGAAAGAATAGCACTGATAAAGGGTTTGGAGCAAGAAGCGGGCAGCGAAAAACTCTCCGAGAGTCTGAGAGAAGCAGAGGAAGCTCTGTGGCTTACTCCAGAGTGACTTCTGGTGTTAGAGGGTGCACATGACATGAGGGCTAAGTGTTGGGTTGGAGGGCACCCATGACATGGGGGCTGAGTGTTGGGTTGGAGGGCACCCATGACATGGGGGCTGAGTGTTGGGTTGGAGGGCATCCATGACATGGGGGCTGAGTGTTAGTTTGACAGCAGCTCTTTTGCTCCCAGCTGCTGCACAGGATCAGGGACAGGTCAAGGAGCTCCTTATCTATCATACCATTTTTGGATAGCTCTAATTGTTCTATCAGTCCTAAGTTTGTCTCTGCACAACATCTACCATTTGTTTCTGGTTTTGGCCTCTGAGATGGAGGCTTGCACATGGAAGCCCTTTGAATACTTGAGGACAGTTATCATGCCCATTTCCCCTCCTCTTGCAGCCTTTTCTTCTACAGACCAAACCTTCTTAGATCTTTCCACCAATCCTCCATCCCCACTCCCACACACCCCTTTCAACCTTTGGCTCTAGGCACAATAAACATATCAATTGCTCCTGGACGGGTATGTCTGTTGACAGCTCTCTGGATCAACTCACTATTTCTGTGATTTCCATGATATTTCTTTCCCTGGCCACCATTTCCCCAAGGCAGAAATTCTCTCATTAACTATGCACTTAATCAATGCTTTTACATTCATTCATATAGCATTCTATTTGCCCAGCCATGAGCATTTGCTGGTTGGTCAACATCCTTCCTAAAATGAATATGGTACTTCAGGTCTAGTGTGAGAAGAGTACAGACTGAGGGACCATCACCTTCTTATTCCTGGCTGCCAAGTTTCCACTAATAATCATCACTGAATAAAGGCAATGCCCATACAAATGGGTCCTGTACGTCTGGGAAGGTGTAAACTATATGGGGTGACTGAGGCACTTAGGGTTCAATCAATGTTCCTGCTTTGCATGTGAGTATAATACAAAGAGATAGATATAATGGAAGCATTGAGTGGTAAGTCAAACTTTGGGAAGCTCCTTCCTTGAATTGAAATGCATGATAGAAGAGGTATGTCAACCTGATTTCCCAGCATCATTTAATTTCCTATGAAAATCATTTAATCTTTTCTTTATAAAAATTAATTA
This sequence comes from Potorous gilbertii, assembly GCA_028658325.1. Taxonomy (NCBI): domain Eukaryota; kingdom Metazoa; phylum Chordata; class Mammalia; order Diprotodontia; family Potoroidae; genus Potorous; species Potorous gilbertii. Next base: position 480,969,766 of record CM053769.1, read on the forward strand.
ATTTGTTTTCCATTTTCAACAATCATTTCCATAAGCCTGAAGTATTTCTCTCCCTCCCTCCCCTCTCCCTCCCTGACATGGCATGCAATCTTATATGGGTTTTACACATACATTCTTATTAAACACATTTTCACATTAGTCATGTTGCATAGAAGAATTAAAACGAATGGGAGAAATCATGAGAAAAACCAAACAAAAGCAAAGCATAACACAAGAGAAAGTAATCTGCTTCATTCTGCATTCCAGCTCCATAGTTCTATCCCTATCCTTGGATGTGGAAGGCATTTCACCTCAAGAGTCCTTTGGAAATGTTTTAGGTCCTTGCATTGCTGTGAAGGGCTAAGTCTATCAAAAACAGTCCTTGCACGCTGTGGCTGATACTGTGTACAATGTTCTCCTGGTTCTGCTCCTTTCGCAAGTTGTGGTATATAAATGTAATGGAATATGATTGTGCTCTAAGAAATGATGAACAGGAGGGCTTCAGAGAGGCCTAGAAGGACTTATATGAACTGATGCTGAGTGAAAGGAGCAGAACCATTTAATCTTTTCTTGAAAAAGATATTTAATAACGTCCTTATTTACGATGTAAAAAAGGGGGATGCATTTTAATACTATTGTGTCTTACTGTGGCTCATCATTTTGCAATTTGAAAAACAAATTTGGATAGGGAGTCCTCAAGTTACCAATACTTGTGCTTTCCAAGGTGGATTGTAAAACATAGTTTCATGGAACCGGAAAACATTCATTTCCCATAGAAACAATTACAAGTGGTAGTTAAGTTCCCAGGCTGACTTATATTACCCATTACACTCACAGTGGAGGTTTTTTGGTTTGTTTGTTTGTTTTTACCATATATTGGCATGGAAAAGTACAGAGAGTCAATTCAAATCAGTTCTAAAAATATTAAGTACTTATTACATGAAAGGTACTCCACCAGCTGGAGATAAGAGAAAAATGGAAAACAGTCCATGGCCTCAAGCAGCTTATACTCTATTGGAAGGGAAATGAGAAAATATCATAAACATAATAACAACAGATGTTTTTATATTTCTTGAAAGCTTGCAAAACTATTTGCATACATTCTGTTATTTCAGCCTCACCACAGTACATTATTATTTCTATTTTACATATGGGGAAACTGAGACTCAAATAGGATGACTGACCCATGGTCGCAGAACTAATAAATGTCTGAGGTAGGATTTGTAACCACTTCCTTATTTACTGATGGAGGCAGGATTTGAGCCCAGGTTGTCCTGTCTTCAAGTTCAGCACTCTATCTGCTATGCCACATGGCATCATGTATGTGCTGTACTTGTGTAAAAGTACTTCCCTTCACCACCCTCAGTTCTGCCCCCACCCCCAACTCTCTATAAAGTACCTTTATTTCAGTGTTTTGCTGTTGTACATGTTTCTGATACTGCTAGGAGAGCAGAAGCACAGATTTTGGTCTCTACATTGGATAGTCAAAGTGAGATGTGGGTGGGTCTGAGAGGACTGGGGAGGTCAGATGAGCTGGTCAAAGAGCACTCAGTGTGGAATCATGTCAGTTGGCACTCTAATTAGGCCTGCTGATTCTGAAGTACCCTCCCCCAAAGGAGGTCAGAGGTCTGTCCTGCTGTGGAGAACATGCCATCAAGGCTGCCCAGCAGCTTGATCAGCCTACCTGGGGGTGGAGGACAGTGGAGTCCCAGTAAGAGATTAAAGGGCACAGGTTTCTTTGGTCAGGAGTCCATCATCAGTCAGCTACATCAAATGTTCAAAGTCCATCTTCCTACTGATAGAAAATAACTGCTCAATAAAATTATAGATTCAAAGATGGAAGACTTTCAAGATTATCCAGGGCCAACTCATTCATTTAAGGGAGACCCATACTATTAATTAAAGCAACTTCAATTTAAAAAATGTAAGGTTTTCATGTTCTTTTAAGTGTACTTACTCTCTTTTCTCCTCTCACCTAATCACTGACTTAGTTCAGGCCCTCATTATCTCTGATCTGGACTATTGCTGTGGTCTCCTATTTGATCTCCCTGGCTCCAGTCTCTCTTCTCACTCTGACCGTGTCACTGCCCTGCTCCTTGAACTTCTGCTTAGTTTCTCTTTCCCAAGGGTCTCCCTACCACCAACTATTCTCCACTTAGCTGTTAAAGGAATTTTTTTAAGGTCTAAGTCTGACCATGTCACTCTCTCTAGCCAATAAAGTCCCCTGGCTCCCCATGACATCCAGGATCAAATATGAAATTCTCTGTTTGGTACTGAAAGCCCTTGGTAACCTGGCCCATTCCTATGTTTTCAAACTCTTACGTTTCCTCCCCTCCATACACTTTGCTACAATGGTCTACATGCTGTTCCTTTCAAGCAATGCTGTAGTTTAGGTCACTGAGTCTTTGCTTCAGCAGTTCCCCATGCCTGGAATCCTCTTGCTCATCACTTCCAGTTTTTAGCTTCCCTGACTTCCTTTGAGATTCAGCTCAAAGCCCATCTTCTGGGGCAGGTCTTCCCTCAGCTGCTAGTGCCTCCCTCCCTCCCTCATGTATATTTCTCATGTGCCCCTAGCCATTAACCTGGGTCCCGCCATTAGAATGGGAGCTCAAGTCCCTCGAGATCTGGGAAGATTTTTGCCTTTCTTTGTATCCCTAGCACTTAGCACATGGACCTTGGATGGACCCTGGCTTTGGAAATGGAGAATCTGGTCATGTGCACAACTTTTTGCTTATCAGCCACAAATAGGGTTGTTTGGGGTGGGGGGCTCATCCATGGAATAGAGAGGAGAAAAAAGGAGATTTTTCTGGAGCCAACTGAAAAAGAATCAGAAAATAATAGGAGAGACTGAAGGCCCTAAAAAGAATCTCAGAGAGAAGGGGGAAAGTGCTGGATCTAGAGTGGGAGGTCCTGGATTCAGATACCAACTCTGACACTTCCTACCCATGTAATCTAGGGCGAGTCAATTTGCTTTCTGCCTCAGTTTCCTCATCTGTAAAGTTGAAGGGTTGGATTGAATGACCTCTAAGATCCCCTTTAACTCTAAATCTATGGATCCATCATCTTGCCCTTGAGATAGTCATCTTATAGCACCATGACATCCTAGTTTTACCTATGATGCTGTGTCAACTAGTGAATTTAGAGGATAAGACTGGTAACTTTCTGTAGAATGTAAGCTTCCTGAGGGAAGAAAAAGTTAGTTTTTTTCTATCCTTAGTCCTCTCATGGTTTCTTCAACTATAAAATGAAAAAGATGATTCAGATGCAGTTGAAGTCCCTTCTAGCTCTTAGTCAGTGTGATCACAGGCATCTCAGTCTTGATTTCCTCATCTTTAAAATGAAGATGATAATATATTATTTAACCAAATACTCACCCTGTGTTGTGTTAGTTTTCTGGGCGGTGCTATCTAGCCAGATATGTATACTATACGGGGATTTTTTTTGTTTTTCAGGTCTCTTTTTTGATGTCATTTTGGGCTATATCTCAGCATTTGCTCCAAGTTATCAAATCTTTGCGATGTCATGCCTTGGTGTTAGAGTTATGAATGGTGGAACAGCTTTAGTATCTTTTGTCTTGATGCAAGAATATGTAGGGAAATCATTTTGGGCACTCACAGGTAAGAAAGATAAAGGAGATTCAGTGTCACCTTTATTGATTAGCTGGATGGTAGGACCTATCAAGCAATCCTTCCCTCACAGATCCTATGACTTCCTCAGCCAAACCAAGTCTCTTTGGCCAGTGCTCCCCTCCATGCGTTATCTTCCCATAGTAGGATGTTAGTGCCTTGAGATCAGGAATTGTTTTGCTTTTTTATTTTTAAGTGCTCAATGAAGGTTTTTTTGTTTATTCATTCATTTGCTTATTCACTCCTTCATTGGAGAGAATCTAAAGATGGATTTTTATTCAGCTTTACAAATCAAGAATATTGTCCTGTGAATATCTCTGAATTCAGGACATAAGCAGACTTGCACACAAAGGTATGACAGGAAAAACCAGTCTGGAGGATGTGGACACCTGGAAGAAGAGACCACCTGAATGAATGGTGCATCCATTGGCACTCCCGAGATGCTTAAATAATAAGAACCTTCAGAGGGGGTAGATTTTGAAGGGCAGCTGACACTATAGCTAACACTGATAAACTTTAAGGTCTGCAAAGCATTCTGCATGTATTATCTCATGTGACCTTTACAACAAGCCCATGAAAGAGCTGGCATCATTATTCTCATCACATAAACTGAGAAAGCAAACTCAGAGAGGTGAGAGGACTTGGCCAGGGCCTCAAGGTTGGTAAGTGTTTGAGGCAGAATTTGAACCCCAGACTGACTCCACGCCCAGCATGCTATCTATTGTATGAATAGAAGTTATTAAAGACTGATTTCAGGGGACATCCTGGAAGGACTAAAGGAAAATGGAGAAAGATAGAGTGAGAGGGAGGAAAAGGAGGCCTTAGGATATTTATGAGAATGTAAGAGGCAGAACCTGAAGCCAACTCCCAGGAGGCAACTAATCAATGCTTCCTGGAGAGAGCGGAAAGAGTTCACCCCACCCATGCAGATCCATCCTCAGTACCTTGGTCAGTGGTCTTTGCGAGGTGATGAAGCTGATAAAATTCATTCACAGAAGGTCACCAGTCTACTGGAGATGAGGCTGTGCATGTACCTGAGCTAGTCCTTGGATAAAAGGACCTTCTGTCTGGGACTTAGTGTGGGAGCACCTAGGACAGTGTGCACTTTATAGGCCTTGCCTTGGAGAGCTAAGTATTGTCTCCCCATCACAGGGAAGCTTCTGCCCCCAAAGCAGAGCTCTGAAAAGACACCACTTTTAATTTCGGTCTAAGTCTGAAAGTGCAAGATGTGAGGTATGTGGCTCAGGACACAGCCCTTCCTCTGTTATAGATGCTGAAACTGAAGATAATCAGGAGGTGGTCCTCAGGAGGCCTGGGGCAAGGACTCAGAAACCTCAGGCTCAGCATCTTTTCATGGGCAGAGCCATCGATAGCCAGTAGGACCTGGATTCAAGAAGACTTAGAATCCTGCCTAGGCCACTCATTTACCTACTCTCAGCCTCAGTTTCCTCATCTGTCAAATGGGGCCCTATCTCACAGGGTCATTGCAAGAATCTGATGAGATAAGATATTTGGAAGCTGATGCACTTTATAAATGCTAGCTATTATGAAGAGGGGAAAAGCCTTGCTCCAAACCCTGGCGCCTTAGAGAGCCCCATGTTTCCTCCCTGACAATGAGCTCTTGCCTGCTGAGCTAATAATACATCTTCTTCCTTTTCAGTCATGGAACCATTTTGCTCTTTGGGATAGCGGAGGCTTCATTTCTTTTTAATGACGCACGTGATTGATTTCTCCTGCTTAATCCCTCTCTACAGAGCGCTGGTTTGCTCAGGCCTGGGAAAGGAGCTTTTTTTTTTTTTTTTTTCCAGCGGATGGCTTGTCTTCAACAGTTAATTTAAAGCATCCTTCTGCTGAGTTAATGCTTCTGGCCGGGCTAATAACCTTGCAAGGTAATGGAGGTGTCCTTTCTTTCCTCCTCTTCTTGCCCACGTGACTCTCCCTGCTCTGAGTCCTTTCCCCTTCTCTCTGCCCGAACCTCCCACAGAGCCACAAATTAATATCCCATGACGCTCATAAAATCTAGAACGATAAAAGCACCAAATCAAATCCTCATGGCTTCCCCAAGAAAAGCTGGAGGGCATGGCTGATTTCTGGGTTTTGTGTACAGAGAATAAATCATATTGAGGGCTGATGAATGGCCTCCGAGCAAGGGTGCAGACATTTATTCTCTCGTGATCCCCATGAGGTCAAAACAGGCATTTGTAACAATCCCCATCTTAGAGAGGAAGAGACTTGTCTTGGGCCATAAGTGGCCTTTTTAGATGCTGCCTTTAAGCAATTCAGTTCAGGGAACACTGATTAAAACCCTGCTGTGTGCTAGTCCTGTGCTAGGCTCTGGGCGCTTTCATCCAAGGACGTAGGCTGCGTGACCATGGCAGGAACCTGCTGTGAGCCTGAGTAAGCCGCTTAACCTCCCCTAGCCTCAGTTTCCTCATCTGCAAAATGAAGGCATTGTATTAGACCATCCCTAAGGGCACTCCCAACTATGATCCCATAAATCTATTCCTCCCCAAATAATTGTATCTAGTTTAAAAGTCATTTATTTCTGATTATATTTTAATCCTTATATTTTCTTTTTTGTTTTATTGGTGCCTTTTGTAAACATCATGTTGTTTCCCTGTTATACCCTCCTCCTCACCCATTGAACTTTCTTTACAACATAGAAAAGAAATAGTTAAGCAGATGTAATCAGCATAGCTTGTGTCTGATAGTGGTTGACCCATAATAAATGCTTAATAAATTCTCTCTCTCTCTCTCTTTCTCTCTCTCTCTCTCTCTCTCTCTCTCTCTCTCTCTCTCTCTCTCTCTTTCTCTCTCATTCTGCATCTGCTGTTTCTGGCTCCTAGCCAAAAAAAAACCTCATTATGATTTCATTAGTATGAAGCCAGTTCTTGACTTTTTTTCATTAGACCTTTGATTCCATTGGTCTAGCAAAGTTCTGGTGAAGAATCTTGCCTTACAGGCACAAATCAGTAACTGCTTTACAATATAAAGTCTTGGTATTATCGCCCTCCCAGTGATGCTGAGACACTGGATGGCTATCCCAGGGAAACGCAGCCACTATGTATGAGAAGAAGGAAGGAAGGGTGTCTGTTCCCATGGTCTGAGTCTAGTCCTCACAATTTTATGGAGTTTGGCTGCAATTACTGTCATTGATGGTAGTCTATATCAGTTCATACAGGCCTTCCTACACTTCTCTGAACTCAGGACATTCTAGATTTAGAGCTGGAAGAGACAGCAAAGGTTATCCGGCCCAGTGTTTTATGTTGTATCGCTCTCAAGGTGCAATTAAAGCCCATTACATTCATGTGCCAAAATTTGTTCAGCCGTTCTCCAATCGATGGGTGTTTGCTTTGTTTTGTGTTTTTTTGTTTTCATGCACAGGCTTTCCTGCCTCTTCACATAGCTTTCCTATAGTATTCTAAGGTAAGGTTGGGGTTCATTGTTTTCATTTCATTTCATTTTCAGGTTCATTGGCCAACATGACATTTGCAGTTGGTATCACATTCTATGCCGTGTTAGGGTACTGCATCAGGGACTGGCGCACCTTGGCTTTCATCTCAAATTCTCCTGGGGCTTTCTTCTTTCTCCTTTCCTAGTAAGTTGTTGGAAGGCTTTTAAAGGAAGAAGCCAAAGTATAACCCTACATCTTCTGATTCACAGACTAATGAATGGGACAAGAGGCAGAGAACAATATACAAAAAAAGCTATCAAAGGATAAACTGGAGATAAGCAAGAGAAGGAACTAGCATTGAGGGGCAGACTTTAACTGGGTCTTGAAGCAAGTCAGGGGAGCCAGGAGGTAGAGACAAGGATGGAGAATGTTCCTGGCATGGGATGGCCAATGGAAATTCCCAGAGTGAGAAGATGGAGTGTCCTAGGAGAGGAACAGCCAGGAGGCCAGAGTCAGTGGGTGGAATGATATGTGGGAATAAATCAGGCATAAAAGACTGGAAAATGGGGGTGCAGGATATTAAGAGCTTTGGATACCAAGAAGGAGGATTTTATATTTGATCCTGGAGGCAGTAGGGAGCCAATAAAATGTATTGACTCAGGAGCTATATGGTCAGACCTCAACTTTAGAAAGATTGACTTGACAGTTGAAGGGAGGGTGTAGAGAGAAACTTGAGGCAGGCAGACCAATTAGCAAGCTCTTGCCATAGTCCAGGTAGCTGGTGATAAGGACCTGGACCAGGACAGTGGCTGTGGAGAGAAGAGTGGCATATCTGAGAGACATTACAAAGATAGAAGTAGACATCCTTAGAAACAGATTGGATATGGGAAATAAGAGACAATGAAGAGTCAAGGATGATACCTAGGTTTTGGGTCTGGGTGTTCAGGAAGATGGCGAGTGATGCCCTTGACAGTGACAGGAAAATTAGGGATAGAGGATAGCTTTGTGGAGAAGAGAATGAGTTCCATGTTGGACAAGTTGAGTTTAAGATGTCTATTGGACATCCAGTTCTAGATGTCTTAGAAGCAGTTGGAGATAAGAGACTGGAGATCAAGATAGAATTGATTAAGTAGGTATGGGAATCTTCAGCTTAGTGATGATAATTGAATCTATGGGAACTGATGAGATCACCAAGGGAAATACTAAAAGGGGAGGAGAGAAGAGTGTCCAGGACAGAATAGGGAGAACAGGGTATGCCCACAGTTAGTGGATGAAGAGCTAGCAAAGGAGATTGAGGAGAGGTCTGACAGGGAGGAGAACCTGGAGAGAACAGTTTCACAAAAGCCTAAAGAGAAGAGGGTAGCAAGGAGAAGAGAGTGATCAAGTGTTCAACATCAAGAGGGATAAAGACTGAGAAGAGGTCAGTAGATTTGTTAATTAAGAGACCATTGGGAATTTGGAGAGAGCAGTTTCAATTGAATGTTCAGAATGCGGCGAGTTAAAAAGAGAGTGAGAGAGGTAGAGACACTGGTGTAAACAGTTTTCTCAGGGAAGTTAACCACAAATGTGAGGAGAGATATAGGATGGTAGTTAAAAGGGATGGATAGATCAAGTAAAGGTTTTTTGAGGTTGTGGGCCATGGTCATGCTTCTGTGTAGAAGGGAAGCAACCAGTCAAAAGGTAGAGACTGAAGATTGGTGAGAGAGTAGAGCTGATAGAGAAGAGTCTGCTTGAGAAGATGGGAGGGGATGGGATCACTTGGACACATGGAAGGATTAGCATGAGAAGGGTCATCTCTTTATGAGACAAGGGTGAAGGAGGAGATAGTGTTAGAGGGCACCTAAGTGATGTGTGAAAGGGAAAAAGAGATAAGAGGGAGCTCTTGGCAAACAACCTTAGTTTTGTGGCAAAGTTCTCATCAGAAGTGATGGCGGGAAGGGTTTGGCCAAGATGCTGTGAAGAGTGTGATGGGGAATTAATTAGGGGGTTATTAAAAAAGCTGCTTTGCTTCAATGAGTGCCTAGTGGAGATAGTGTAACATAAATTTATAGTGGACTTGAGCAGCATGGTTTCAGGATTTTTTCCAGCTTCATTCTGCAGCACTTGAGTGGGAATGAAGGTAGGGAATGACAGAAATCATCCTTGCCCTTGCTTCTTAGATAGTCAAAATTTCCCCCTGTCCCAAAGGTGGGCACCTGACATCCAGGAGCACTATTTGTGAGATAGAATTGCAGAGTTGTTCTAGTTGGTATACAAATAAAACAAATTATAAATTTATAATAAATAATTTTTAGATTCACTCTAGAAGAGGCCTTTGACAATCATAGGGATATCTACTCTAAAGATCCTTGGGAATTTCAAACTTTTAATGTGGTTTCCTCCACTGGTCCCATTCCTAGCCTTTTCCCAGGAGCCTATGGACTCAAGGAGAGCATGGAAATGGGAGACCAGTTCCATACGTAAAGTTTCTTTGCCTGTACCTCTTCTCAGCACTATTGGATCATGGGTTTAGATTTGGAAAGCACCTCAGAGACCAGTTAGTCCAACTACTTCATTTGACAGAGGAAGAACCTAAGGATCAGAAAGGTTAAGTGATTTGTCCAAGATCACACATGTACTAGGGGCAGGATTTGAACCCAAACCTTTGGGTTCATAACATACAGAACATAACATAACATAACATAAAGAACAGAGTTCTTTATGCCTCCTCCTCTCCCATTCTGAGAAAACTGAACTAAAAGGCCACCAATGAATGACTGTTCCTCCAGAGTCACAGGATCACAGTCAGTCAGTCAATAAATATTTATTGCGTGCCTGCCACACACCAGGCACAGATGCTAAGTGCTGGGGAATATAGAAAGGGACAAAAGATAGTCCCTGCCCTCAAGGAACTTAAAGATCTAAGAAATTATTTCTGAGTCATCTAGACCAACACTCTCATTTTATAGATGAGGAAACTGAGGCACAGAGGTTAAGTGACTTACCCAAGGTAGGAAGTCACAGACATGGATCTGAACTCCAGCCCTCTTTCCACTGTACTAGGAATGCTGCCTGCCTGGGAGTCAGATTCCCCACTTTATGTTCCATTTTTTTTTCAACTGGACCTTCAATATAACTGAGAACTTTTGGTGAGCAAATTCCTTCTATTAGCATCTTCTTTGCAGTTAGTGGTCTTAGAGAATTGCCTCGGGCACTAAAGTGATTTTGCTAGAATCCCATAGCCTATGGCAGAGGGAAGATTTGAACCCAGGTTTTCCACTCTCCAAGTTCAGCTACCCATGCATTTGCCATGATACTTTTCCTACTTGGATACCTTTTCCATATTGGAGGACATCCGAGGTCTTTTTGCTGATGAAAATGCTAGGGCAGGGTTACAAAATTAAGATAGGACAAGACCTCTGCCCTTGAGCTTAAAGAATGGGGGTAAGCACCCCTCTTCAGCAGCAGAGAGCCTTGCTTCAAAGGCTGCCTCTTGCTTCCCGCCTGTGTGACCTTGGGCTCCAGTTTCCTCCTTGGTCAAGTGAAAGGGTTAGCACAGTGCCTGGTAAGTACTTAATAAACGTTGATTGATTGACTAGATGACTCTGAAGTTTCTTTCTCTTTTAGCTCTTATCCCAGGATCTTGAAGTTCAGACCCCGTAACAACTAAGACCCCTTTACAAGACTGAGATAGAGAAGCCTTGTTTATGAATGGCCCTGGAGGGCAAAACTCAGGATGAACTCTTAGCAATGGAAACTTCCTGGGTTACCAGGCAGGGTCCTCTTTGTATCTTGTTGCTGGGTTTCCAGATCTGGCAGTGACCTCGAATGTTATGGGGGCTTGTTTATTTTCCCATGATAGAGCAGAAAGCCCAAGCAACCTTGAAGTTTGGCTTGATTTGGAAACAGTGGTTCAGACAAGCTATTGCAGTTGCTTAGCACTGCCTTGAAATCGGAAATAGTTGATTATTCTCTTAGCTCTGGAAACCAGCTGAGCCCTCCCTCTGTTCTCCAAGCCTGAAAAATGCAGGCATGATGACCTTATAAGCTTATGTCTCTAACTGATTTGTGAAGGAGAAAAGGGAGGCTCTGAAGATATTGTGTCTGACTGGAATGAGTTTTCATGGTCTTGTCCTTTTTTTTTTTCTGGCAGTCTGCTCCCTGAATCACCAAGGTGGCTGCATTCCCAAGGGGCTGTGGAGAAAGCAGAGGTCATAATGCACAACATAGCTTGTGGTAATGGAAAAGAGAGTCTGAAAATAAAATTAAAACCACTTGGAGGGTCAGGGAAAATCCAAGACTCAGCACCTGGTGTCCTCAACCTTGCGACACACCCAGTCCTGCGCCAGAGGACCATCATCCTGATGTATGTTTGGTAAGTGAGTGGGAGAGGGCTGTGGGCCCGACTCAGAGAGGCTGACTTGGTCAAACTTGAAGAAGGGGCCAACCGTTTGCCCTTTGGACACATATTTATAAAGAGGGGTTTCAATAAAAAGCGATCTCATTGGTTGATTATTTCTGGATATAAATGATAAAATTTTTTTTTCAATTCTCTGATTCCATCACCATAGGAAATCCCTAGTGTGGAGATGTCTTCCACTGACGTAGTTTAGGAATGCCTCTAAAATTGATTTTCTTGGAAAGTTGGGTTAGACACTGAGAGATGATGTGATTAGTTCAAAGGCACACAACTAGCATATTTCAGAGGCAGGACTTGAACTGGGTCTTCCTCACTCCAAAGCCACCTTCTCTCTACTACACCATACTGCCTTGTCTTCAGGGAGTGTCCATTCTGCTGACATCTGTAAACATCAACTTTGTCAGATAGCGAGGTTCAGAGAAGAGACGGCTAGTTTTGTCCCAGTTTCTCACAGAGGGCCCATCTCTTCTTCTCATACTTTTTATAGTAACCTGCTTTGCTTAGAGATTTTTCACTGGTCCCTTTAGGGATGTAAACAAGCCTACAGCCTCTGGCCTCCTTTCAAGGCTGGGGTTATTTTGAGTGGAGACGTAAATGAACACTTGGCCTTGGAGTTTTTGCTCACTCACTTTGAAGCAAAGGGTGTAGTGGATGATACATTGGCTTGTCTTATCCAGAATTGATGCCAAGCTAGGTCATGGGCACTAGTGAAGATAAACCTCACTCTGAGAAGCTCCCATGGGCACCATTCAATCAACCAATTAACAGGCATGTATTAAGCACTTACAATGTGATGAGCATTGTGCTAATGACTGTAACTTTTGGATCACCATACCATCTATACTTGGAAAACAGACTAGCTAATGTGTGTGTGTGTGTGTGTGTGTGTGTGTGTGTGTATGTGTACCTTCTTTTAAGGGATAGTTAGGAGTCTATAAGTGATCCCTAAGGATTCATAGCCATATAATATCCTCAAGAATACCAGTGTTAAAAAGGGTGGGCTTTGGCAGTAGAGAGTGACTTGGGATTCTTGAATGTATTGTCCAGTTTCCTTATTCTCATCTCAGAGGTTTACAAAAGGCTTTCCTGACAGCAATCCTCTAAGGTATACTGGAATAGTCAATCAGTCAGTCAGTAAGCATCTAGAAAGCTCCCACTATGTGCCAGGCACTGAGCTAAGGGCTGACTTACGAATTCCACTTATTTATTGTGCCTAAAACTTCCCTTGGGACAAGACCGAAGAATGTAATTAAAAGTATGGTTAAATATAGGATAATCATCTACTGATGGGATTAGTCTCAATTCTATTAGATTCTCTTTCACTGTAAATCTTTTAAGCAAAGATTAGATGTTCTAGAAGCAGCTGGTGGTTCCATGGATAGAGTTCTGGAACTGGAGTCAGGAAAATGTGAGTTCAAATCCAGCCTAAGACATAGTTGTGTAACCCTAGGCAAAGTCGTAAAAAAAAAAAAAAAACTTGGTCTGCCTCAGTTTCCTCATTTGGCAAAATAAGGATAAAAATATTACTTACCTCTCAAGATAATTGTGGTAATCAAAATAAGGAACTTTGTACACCAGGAAGTGCCATTTATGCTACTTGTAATTGTTAATATCAGGGAATGTTATAAAGGGGATTTTTGTTCAGGTGTGGGTTGACCTGCAGAGCTTCTGAGTCTCTTCCCACTCAGAGGTATGTGTAAGGGGCTAAATTTTCCCAGATCCTTGAAATTATTAGCATTTGTACTTTGGTTAGAGGCTGTGCCTGCTTTTCTTTGTATATATTATCGTCCCCTTTTCTTTCTTCCCTCTCTCCTCTCAGCCTAGAGAACAGAAGCTCCTTGAGGGCAGGACCTATTTCATTGTTGTCCCTTGGATGGGACATCCATGCATGGGGTCTTATATATAGTTTTATATATATTTATCATAAATATATCTTATGTGTATATCAAATATATCTTACATATATTTAATCATCACTTGTTGAATTGAAGCTAAAAAACTGATTAAGTAACTACTCTGTACAAAGCACCATGTTATAGCTAAAGCCAGGACAGGGGCAAGGGGCATCCAAGTGGGAAATAACAATTAGAGAGTTCATTAAAACAGGCCTTTGATGGCTTCTCTTGTTGGAAGTTCTACAGTTCCCTGGGCATAATAGCCACTAAGTGAATATTTCATTCATTCATTCATCCAATTATTCATTCAACGAGTAGTTTCTTGAATTGTGCAAAATAGTGGTCTGGGGGCTTAAACTAGATTTTGTTCCTGGATTAACAGTGCTAATACCACAAAAAAATTTCTTGAAAATGTGTCCTTCTTATTCAACTTGTGGAATATAAATGCTGCCTATTTGGATAAATGGGGAGGGAGCAAATGGAGTGCAGGATTGGGCATCAAAGGACCTGGTTCTAAATCCCAGATCTACTCTTTACTATCTATGTGATCTTGGGCAAATCATATCTTTTCCCTTAGCTTCAGTTTCCTTTTCTGTAAAATGTAAAAAGTTCCATTTTATTTCTAAAACCCATGAATGTCAACACAGTTGTAAAAACCATTATTTTATTATTTTTTTAAATAATCAGGGTTAAGTGACTTGGCCAGGGTTGCATAAACTACATTTGAATTCAGGTCCTAGCTGGCCTTCAATTCCATTGCTCTTTACCAACAAGGACTCTAGTAGATTGTAAGTTCCTACAAGGCAGGGACTTTCTTTCTATTTTCATCATTGCTTACCATAATGCTCTACACAAAGCATTATAGTATTGGGTGAATAAATGAAAGACCGAATGGGTGAAGAATGGGGAAAGTTATATAAAAGTCAACACAGAACCCTAATGAAGGGAAGTGGAGATGATGTTAAATATTCTGCTTTTAGCAGGGGTAGGGAAGGAGAAAGAGAAGGAGGAGAAGGAAAGATGCCCGACCAAGTCCGTCATCTTGGGCTTGCAGCCCTCTCATACCATGCTATGATTTTCTCTTTATGATATCTAGCCTGATGAAGAGTCTTAGGAGTTCCTGAACAATTGCGATTCTTTTCATTTTAAAGTTATTTAGATTTGCATTATTACTTGTTGTTGTTTTCAGTTGTATCCAGTTCTTCATGACCCCATTTGGGGTTTTCTTGGCAAAGTAGTTGGCCATTTCCTTTTCCAGCTCATTTTACAGATGAGAAAACTGAGGCAAAGTTAAGTGACTTGCCCAGGGTCACGCAGCTAGTAAATATCTGTGGCCAGATTCAAACTCAGCTCTTGCTGACTCCAAGCCCAGTGCTCTATCCACTATGCCACCTAGTTGCCCTTCACTGGGCATATTAGGTGTAAAAAGGAGGGTGTGAATTTGATGCCGTGAATTAAAAGTTTCAAAGAGGTAAAGGAAATCATTTGTTCCATAGGGACAGAGCTAGAGGGCTTCAACTTTTCTTAGGATAAATTTCAGCCCATTTCCAATCTTTCCCTTAACCTAAGTTTATAAGGATTTAAAGTAATGTTCATATATATTCTTAGATTTGTGGATAATCTTGAGAATAAACAGCTACTAATAGAAATAATGACTGTCCACTCAGGGTATTCACTGGCCAGCTTTATAAAACAATCTCTCCTTCCTGCCCTTGATGGTGAATCAGTGATTTTGAAGGTAAAACCAGACCAATCTTGAAAAATGTCCATAGCTAAAGAAACAAGATTTGTCTGGTGTGAGTGTCAGTGTGTGTGTGTGTATGTGTGAAGTAGATTATCCCTATCTGTAAAATGTAGGGATGTCTGGTTTTTCTGGCATAAACTCTTTTTTGGAGACTCCTGGCTCCTCCCCATGGTGAGTTACCATGTTGTTTTGCCCACCTAATTGCTTGGACTCCATCTAGAAATAGGAGGAGTAGGGATACATAGGAAGGGAAGACAAGGGAGAAGGGCATGCCCATAGATAGTCCATTCAGCTGCCTTGATGAGGCAGACTGATGTTTATAATGAGGATTCTGAGCTATTAGTGTGATGTAGGAGAAAGAGGTTTGGGTTAAGGGTCAAGAGATCCAGCATCGAGTCCTGGCTTAGATCCTGTGACGGTGAGCAAATAACTTAATCTTGCAGTCTCAGCTTCTCATCTGATCTGCTGCTACATTCTAAGGCCATTTGCCCTCCTGATGTGGGAATAAGGTAGGGAATAAATACTATATGGTGCTGTTCCATGCTAGGCACTGTGCTAAGTACTTTTTACAAATATTATCTAATTTGATCCTTGCAACAACCCTGAAAAGTGGGTGCTGTTGTCCTTAATTTACAGTTGAACAAACAGAGGCGAATAGAGGCAAGTAACTTGCCCAGGATCACACAGTTAGTGTTTGAGGTGAGATTTGAACTCAGATTTTCTTGATTCTGGGCTCAGCACTATTTGCTCTCTAGACCCTTACACACTACTGTGGGTCTCATCTGCTGGTGTACCCTCAAGACCCCCAAGCCTTCTCATCTTCCACCTCCTTAAGGGATACTGGACCTTGCCATCTACATTGCACCTGCACTCTTGTATATAGGTTGTCTCCTTCTTTAGAATATGAGCTCCTCCTCTTTCCGCCATCTTGCAGCGCTGCCACCATGGTGTGCATGAACATCCTGGCAGATGTGCTCAAAAGCATCAGCAATGCAGAGAAGCAAGGAAAGCGCCAGGTTCTCATTAGTAATCATCCGGTTCTTAACTGTGATGATGAAGCATGGTTACATTAGCGAATTTGAGATCATTGATGATCACAGAGCAGGAAAAATTGTTGTGAATCTCATGGGCAGATTAAACAAGTGTGGTGTAATCAGCCCCAGATTTGATGTTTAGTTGAAAGATCTGGAAAAGTGGCAGAATAATCTGCTACCGTCCCGTCAGTTTGGGTTTATTGTGCTCATGACCTCAGCTGGCATCATGGACCATGAGGAAGCAAGACAAAAACATACAGGAGGAAAAATCCTGGAATTCTTTTTCTAAGGGGTGTAAAACATACATACAAATAAAATGCTCCAATGGAAAAAAAAAAAAGAATATGAGCTCCTTGAGAGCAGGGACTGTCTCATTTAAAACACTGCATCCCTAGTGTTTATTTGTTTTAAATGAAGAAATATTTATTGTTCATGAATAGATAAAGCCAATAAAAATGACAATTTTGCCTAATCAGTCTATCTATTCAATGCCACCAATCAAACTACCAAAAAACTATCATACTGAGCTAGAAGAAACAATAACATCCCCATTGTTTAAGACAGTGCACAGCACATACTAAACATTTTGTAAATGTTCATTCATTCAATCATTTCTCAGTCCTGTAATTTAATGATTTCCTCAAGACCTATTGAATTATGTAGGAATATTTACCCTCAAACTAGATGATCTGAGATGGCTATACTTTTTGAGCTGTTTTTGGCTTTTTATACTTTTTCTGCCCCCTCCTTTACTTCTGTATGTCATTTCTTACAGTTTTCAAAGTTCCAGCCTCCAGCAGCATCCTCCTGAACTTTCCTAACTGGCTGCTTTGAAAATCCAATATGCTAAGAAACCAAGCTTGTTAGATTTGTGTTTAAAATAAGGGTTAATAGGCTCTGAATGAGATTCTCTTTTTGAAGTACAATGTATTGACTTAGTGTAGAATTTAGAGATGCAAGAGACCTTAGAAATCATTTAGTCCTACTCCCTCACTTTGCAGAAGAGAAAACTGAGGCTTGGGTAGAGGGATGTATGAATTGAATTGTCCAAAGTCACATAGGTAAGCAAATGGGAGAATCAGGATTTGAAATTGGATCTTTTTATTCTGAATCCAACGTTCCTTTGTCATACATGTCCATTTGGGCATCTTAGAGACTTCTTTGCTTGCCCCATGTTTTTCAGTTGTGCTTCAAGAGATCAAGAGATGGGTTCTGGATAAGTAGGACATTCCTGTCCTATTTCTTTGTGTTATTAATTCATTCTAAGTACTTCACTGTCTTTCCTCTTCCTCTCTGTTCTTTTCAATGTCTGGAATGCTCAAGCATCACATTCTTTGGATACTGGGGCAATCAGGCTAGGCTAAAGGGAAGGGGAAAGATGGCAACTCACATTCTTACATCACTTCTGAGTTTCCAAAGAACTTTCTTCAACAAAACCCTTTGAGGTAGATAGTATGTGTTGTTGTTATTCATTATTCTCCTTTTACAGAAATGGAATGGAGTTTCCCTGAGGTTAAGTATGACCTGGCATGTTTAAGGTTTGTAAAATATTTTGCAAATGTTATCTCACTTAATCCTCATAATAACTATGTGAGGTAGGGACTAGTATTATCCCTACTTCAACAAAGTCACCCTTTATAAATGTGGAAACTGAGGCTGAGAGAGGTTAAATGACTTACTTAAGGTCGTGCGGTTGATGAGTATCTGAGGCAGGACTTGAATTCAGATCTTCCTAATTCTAAATCCATCTCTATCTCCACTGTCCCACTGGTCTGCCCCAGCTGTAAAAAATAGAACCAGGAGTACTAGCAGTTAGAATGAGTTTAGGATGACAAGGAAATCCAAGGATAAAAACAAAGGTTTTTTTTTTTTAAAGCTATATTGGAGGGAAAGAAGAAAATCCCAGTGAAAACAACTCTTATTGCTTGGGATGGACAAGATGATGGTAATTGATGAGAGAGATGCTCAACTCTGATTTTCCTTCTATCTTCTCTGCTAAGTACAAAGACCTTTGGTCTGGAAAGACTAGAACCAAAGTGGCTCATGGGAGTTGATACCTAAGATAAGTAAGGCAGTAATAAGGGAGCATTTATCTACACTTGATCAATCAAGCAACTCATCAACATTTGTTAAATATCTACTATGTGACAAACACCAGGCAGTTAAAGTTGCTAAGTTAAAGCCAGTTGCCCCAGATGAGCTGTGTCCTTGGGTACCAACAGAACTGAAAGGTGTGATTGTTGAGAAAATGTCAATGGTCTTTGGAAGATCTGAGGAAATAGGACAGGTCCTAGACAATGGCCTTGATTTTCAACAAAGGGAAGAAATTAGAATCTGCAGACTACAGGCCAGTGAGCTTGACTTCTCTTCCTGGGAAAATTCTAGAGTATATTGTTAAAGGCATGATTGGTGAACATTAATCAAGAAAAGGAAGCAGCAAACACAAAGAATTAAGAGAGGACAAACCTTGTTTCCTTTTTTGATAGTGTTACTAGCTCAGCAGATCAGATATAGAATGAATTATGTGTTTGGCAAAGTCTTTCATTCTAGCCTTGAGGAAAAGATGGATGAGTATGGACTATAAGAAGGCACAGTTTGATGAACTTGGAACTGGCTGCATGACCATGGCCAAGGAGTAGTTCAATGTTGTTGGAGCTGCAGTGACTCATGTTTGGTTTGGTGCTGCCTAGTGTTTTTGTCATGACTGTGGGATGAAGGCATTCGTGGCATACTTACCAAGTTTCAGATGTCTAAACGTTGGGAGGGCTGGCTAAGACATTGGATGAAAACATCAGAATTCAAAAAGACCTCTGCAGGCTAGAATGTTGGGCTGACTCTGCTAAGATAATATTTAATTGGGACACATTCAAGTTCTTGTCTTAGGATGTAAAAAGCCAGTTTCACAATTGCAAGGTAGAGGAGGCTAGCTAAATAGCCATTCATCTGAAAAAGATCTGGAGGGCTTAGTGGACTGTGAGCCCAGTGTAAACCAGCAGGGTGATACAGGAACAAAAAAAGAGAATGTATTTCAGATTCAACATGGAAAATGTGACCAATATTAAATTGATATTAAACCAGTACTAAATTGATATTAATATTAATGTATGTTTTCAGGTACGTGTGTAGCCTGGTATACTATGGCCTTACTTTGAATGCTGGTGAACTCAAAGGAAATCTGTACCTGAATATAGCTTTGTACGGTCTGGTGGAAGTCCCAGCATGCCCTCTGTGCATATATTTCATCGAGAAGCCCTGGTAGGTATTTTTAAGTGCTAATTTTCTCTCATAGATTTATAAAAATGATTAATTATTGGAAATCTCCTTCTTTGGAGAAACTCAGAACATTTTTCTATTCCAAGTAACCCATTCCCCAGTTCACAGGAAGCTATAAATCAGTTCATCCCAAGAAACATGGATTAAGTACCTACTATGTGCAGGGAAGTGTGCCAGGCACTGGAATATAAGATAAAGTGAGACTCCCTGCCCTGTAGGAGCTTCTAGTCTAAGCAAGGTGGGGGTGGGATTGCCATGTCTACAGATAAGTAAATCCAAGGAATCAGGAAAGGCTTCATGTAAGACATGTCAACAGAGATAAAATTAACTTTACTTTGACCAAACAAGGGGATATTATAGACTTCCTTGGTGTATATAGGATTGTAAGGCACTCAGAGAGCAAGCCCACTTAGAAGGTGAGTCATTTGCAAGCCTTTTCATATGCTAGATTTAGAACTGACTCATTCTTAAAGGTAAAGTTCTTAAATGAAGCCAGGATGCTACTGGCAGTATTCTTTCAATGGATTCAGGTAAAGCCTCTAGAAGTCCAGATTTGAAGGTAGAAGGGATTTTAGATATCATCTAATCCAATCTCTGCATTTTAGAAGTGAAGAATCTGAGGCACACACAGGTTGAGTGACCTGTCCAAGGCGAGTGACCAAGAGCCCAGATTTTAACCCAGGACCCTTCACTCTAAAGTCAGTCCTCCTTCATGGAGTGATTTCGCCAATGTCCAACTGTCAGAGCCCAGAATCAAATACAGACCTTCTGACTTTTACTTCCTACACAGCCACTAACATCAACCAGATACTTTTTAGCTGTGGGATCTTTGGCTAATCACTTAACCTCTCTCAGGCTCAGTTTCCTCTTCTGTAATACAGGCATAATAATTGTAGCTCTCACAGTGTTGTTGGGAGGCTTGAATGAGATAACGTATATACAGGGCTTTACAGATCTTTGAATGTCTTCTTATTCAGTGTCAATAACTAAGTATTCATGAAGCACCTACTGTGTTCTAGGTTCTGTGCTAGGAATTAGGAACACAAGGAAAGAAAAGTCTGCCCTCCTTCTTTCAGAAGGAATTTACCATCTTCCAGGGGAGACAATGTATACACATATAAATACATACAAAACAGGAGGGAGGACTGGAAAACTGGAGGACTTAAGGGCATCATGTGAAAAGTATCACTTTAAGGAAAAGAGATTCTAAAGTGAGGATGGAGTTCATTCCAGGCATGGGGACTGAAAGGGCAAAGGCATTGAGGTAGGAGATGGAGGATTGTGTGTGAGGGACAATAGAAAGTTGTCATCCAAACTATAGAGTTTGTGAAGAGGAGTGACATATACAGTAAGACTTAATAATAATTATGGACATTAGAGAGAAATAAAACATTTGTCAGACTATTTGGCCATTATTATCAGTCAGTTTTGCCTTCCTATTATCAAACAGGAAAAAAGAGCAAAAATGCCCTCCACACTATATTTTTTCTTTCGTATAAGACAAATTGTTTCTAGAATACCCTTTCCTGACTCTTCTGGAATGTGCCAGATTCATGGAGCATTTGTTAATTCTGGGAATTAGTGAAATGAACCTTCTTGGAAATTGACCACTCCTTCCTTTTGCAGCATTTAAGCTGTGCAGGGTGAAATGATGAGGAAGAAATATTGTTTCCAGACCAAAGTCTCAGTGAGATCTGATTGGGATTTGGTGAAAGCACTCTGTCTTTGAAAAGATTGTCTTCTTTAGTATGAATTTTGGCTGTCCTTTCTTCTTCTAGCTCAGGTCCCTTCCTTTACAAAGGAAACTGAAAGCCAGAGGAATTCCTGGTTTGTTTAAGAGTGAACAGGAGAGAAGTGAAAAACTGGGATTAAAACCAAGGCCCTCCAAACCCTACACCTGGGGTCTTCGCACTAAAACTGTCCTATACACAGCACCCCACCTCCCCAAGCTCTTTACAGGTTCTAGATGATTCTAGATTTCCAGACTCTTTCCATTACTCCCCATTGTACTTTAAAACTTCCATAGGATTAAGAACTAGGAGAGATCTCAAAGATCATTTAGTTCGATTTTCTGATTTAATGGAGAGGAAATTGAAGTCCAGAGATGGGAAACAAGTTAAGGATGTAACAGATGAGGAAACTGAGGCTTAGACTAGTTAACTCATTTGGCCAAAATCACACAGGTGATAAGGACTAGAGGTGAGATCTGCACCCTGGTCCTCTTGCTCTGAATCTAACTCTTCCCCACAATTTCCCTCCTTTTTGTCCTTGGAACAACATTTTAAGCTTGATAAGAGATGCTCTCATTTGCCTGAAAAGCAGGTTTCACATTTTATCAAGAGACTCAAGGAGTTGAAGCCCTGGCCAATTTGCTGTGAGCATCCATCCCCACTTCTTTTGGGGCAGGATTTTAATCCTCTGTCTGTCTAAGTTATTTGCATCTTGTCCAGGTGGTACGCAGTAGGATCCATGAGCTTGATGGACGGCTTTCCTTGGCTCAGCCAAGTTCTCCAGGCTTGGCCAAGAATTCACTGATGTTACTTACCCATGGAAATGAAGGCAGCCGCCATGTGAAGTGTGCCATCTGCCACGTCTGACCTTGTGTGCTTTTTCTTCTAGGGCAGGGAGACGGAAAACCACCTCTGTTTTTCTCATTTTTGCAGGATTTGCCTGCATCTTGAGCATATTCTTAAGGGAATGTTCAGGTAAGTACAAATTATCGAATGTATCAAAAACCTGTGGATATAAGAGGAATCAGATTACCCATAAATTCTTTGTTGAAAAAAAATCCTCTAGGAACAGGAGGGAAGGGGATGAAGAAATATTGATGGTGTTCATTGATTTGGTGATTTCAAAATTTATAACAAGTTTTTTATAATCCTTTGAAATAGACTAATTTTAGTGTGGAGTCAGTCACCATGCATTTATTAAGTGCTTACTACATGCTCTTTTCATTTTTTTCTTAAAAAGACCTTTGATTTCATTGGTGTAGCTAGGTCCTCTCAACTCATGAAGATTAACACCTACCCAGCAATTTAGAGCCTGACTGTGGCGCTGTAAAATTAAGTGATTGTTGCTCCGGGTGACATAGACAGTATGAGTCTGAGGTAGAATGTGAACCCAGGTCTTCCTGATTCTGGTACCAGCTCTCTGATCATTAAGCTATGCTGTTTCTCACATCTTGATTATTCATGTTAACAGAGGGGAGTTGTTAATAAGGGTAAACAAACAGAAAATCATCCAAATAATTTAATATTTGCCACTCTGGGGAGTATATCCCTAGAATTTAAATTCCTTGAGAGTAAAGATTGAGCTTTGTTTTCATATCCTAGTACCAACTAACATGGTGCCTGGGTATGGTAGCCTACTACCACTTAAAAAATGCTTGCTGATAGATTGATCTCTACATTGATATTTGAATGGAAATTCATGGCATTTCCTATTAAATTATGGACTCTCCCTGCCTGACTCAAGGGAACCTATGAAGTAATTACTTTTTTAATCTTGTCGTTGCCTTACCACTATCACAGTACCTTGTTACACCTTCTTCTGTGTCGACTAACTGCATTACCTGTTAGACCGATACTTACAAATATTCCTTCCTCTTCTCTTTCCTAATTCAGTTGTCCTCATCTCTCTTTCTCCCTTTCCCAATACCTCCCTTTCTCTTTTTTTCTCTCCCCCATCTCAATTCATTTCAGTGCAAAAAATATTTGTTGAGCATCTGCCTTGTGACTATCTCTGAGCTAGACTCTGTGGAGGATGGAAGAAGGCAGCATGGCATCAGGGAGAGTGTGCCAGACCCCAGGTCATACCCTTGCCTGGGCAGCTCTAGTTCTTTGTTTGCCTGGGGGAAAGTAGAACTCTCCTCAAGGTTGGCAAGCTACGGCCTCCAGTGAGGAAGCTTTCTCCCGTGGCCACCTCCCTCTTTTGTCTTGTTTCTTCTCAGTGTTAAACTGTACCCGGCTGTAGTGCTCTTATCCAATCAGAGTCTGTTCTGGGCTTGCATCATCTGTTGCTGAGCCTACTAGATAGTTATTTCTGTGTATGTCTCATCAGCTCCTGCTAGGATCACAGGAATATGGCGCCGGAAGGAGAGATCTCAAAAGCTATCTAGTGCATCCCCCTTCATTTTTCAGAGGAGGAAACTGAGGCTTGCCCAGGGTCAAGCATCAGAAGGAGAATTAGAACCAGACCCTCTGATTCCAGAATCTGCTTTCTTTTCCAGCTGTTCTCAGCTCTTGAGAAGAGGCTTTCTCTTCATAGAAAAGGGCCACTAAATAGTTGGTAAATGAATGACAATATCCTATGAAGTATAAAACAAGAGTGGCCTTGGATAAACCTGCAAGGTGGATAATCTAATTTGTCCATTGAAAAATGTTGGAATCCAAGGAAGGTTGAATTCCAAGGAAGAGTACAGCATGTGTTTTCTGTATCTGTGTATCTTCCTTACAGCCTAGCTCAGTGCACTGCATAGAGCAAACTCATAGTAAAAACTTGTTGAGTTAAAAGAATGAATCATCTTTTTAAAAAACTGATTTTCAAATATTAACTTCCTTAGTGCTTAGTGAGGCTTTCATTTAAGACATTTTGGATGTTTTTGGAGCTGTAGTCCCCATTACTGGGTCTTGCCAATATCACCGTTTTCAGATGAGCCCACAATTATGTATGAGGGGCGTTATTGCACCAGAGAGAAATTCTGGATTTGGAACCAGAGGATCCATGTTAGGCTTTGAGTTTTTTCCTAATTTCTTAATTACTTATTGTGTTTCACTTTTCTGATCTATAAAATAAGAGAACTGAACTACACAAACCCTAGGGTCCTTTCATTTTGCAGGTAAGTAAATGGAGCCTCATAGAGTGGAAGTGACCTGTCTGAGGTCACACAGGTAACTCAGAAGTAGAATCCAGACTTGAGCCTAGATCCCTGACTCCCAAGCCAGTCCTCTTTACTGTCACATGCGGCTTCTTGAAATATTTGTTGTTTTTATTGCATCTTTTTCTTTTAGCTTTGGTTTTTATTGGGTAGTTACCCTGGTAGATGATTTTCTAAAAGCATCATAACTTCCAGCAATGACAACTCAGAACTGACTTTGATGTTCCATTGTTAAGACCTTTCAAAGATAGCTAATTGAGTATCTGCCCCTAATCATAGACCTACTAGGAGCCGATAACAGACATTAAAGTAGTGCTTTGTCTACAAAGCACTTACTAATGCACATGATGCCATCTGATCCTCACAGCAACTTTGTGAAGTGGGTATTATTGATGTCTTCATTTTACAGATGAGAAAATTGAGGCCATGAGAGATTAAATGCAAGATTGTATATATTTAATAATAGAACTAATTTGTTCATTGACCCTGCTATAATGAGGAGGGGACAACTAGGTGGCACTGTAATGCATAGAGTGCAGAGCCTGGAGTCAGGAAGGCCTGAGTTCAAATGTGACCTCAGACACTTACTAGCTGTGTGACCCTAGGCAAGTTGCTTACCCCTGTTTACCTCAGTTTCCTCATCTGTAAAATGAACTGGAGAAGAAAATGGCAAATCCCTCTAGAATCTTAGCCAAGAAAACCTCCAGTGAGGTCATAAAGAACTGGAGATGACTGAAAAATAACTAAATAATGAGGATAAGGATATAAATCATGGTATAGTGGAAGAGTGATAAATTTATAGCCAAAGAATCTGAGTTCCTTTCCCAGATCTGCTACTGGCTACTTTTGTGTTCTGGGTTATTTCCCCTCTTTAGGCCTTATTTTCTTCACTTGTAAAATGGGTCCAAAGTAGATGATCTCTAAGGTACATTATAACTCATATTTGTAGTATAAGCTTCTCTAAGATTTGTTCCATTTTTTAAAAAAATCTTTTTAGCCCCCACACCTAACACAATTACCTGGCACTCAGTCTATGCCTAACTTGTTAACTGGAATTGAAGCCCCATATGGACTGGAGAAACTCATGTTTTAGTTGCTCCCAGCAGAGAATAAGACTTCAGGCAAAGTTGCCAAGCTATATGGAAACCTGCTTTGCTTCTAGGTTGATTTCATGGTGAGGAGACCTTGCCGAGGTAACATGTGAGTCATTTTCCATCAGGCCAGGACTAGAATTGTTCCTTCGCCCAGAAAGATGTGAGTCAGTCTGAAGCTGACTCAGTTCTCAACATGATGCTGGGTGACTCATTTCCCTCCATGATATAATGTTTGTTCCTTGTACTGCTGACCTCTTGGCTGTTCTATTGTGCTGGAAGGCTGGCTTTTTTTTTTCCTAAGAAGAAAACGATACTCTTGTAGAATAATCTAAAAGCTTCTCAGGAATGTAAGATGAGAATGATTTAAACAAACAAAGAAAAGATTCACAATGGCTTGTTAGGAATCATTAAGTTTTAAAAGCATGTCATGTCATTTGCATTTCTGAGGATTCCTAATTTCCAACCCAACTTTGGCATGGCACAGGAGCAAAATAGGCATACTGAGCTTCCTAGTCATTTGGAGGATGTCCCATTAGTAAGAAACAGCCCCATGATCACAGGGGTGGCGGCCAGTGTTCAGAGGAAACAATTCAGGATTTGGCATTCCTCTCAAGGTTCTTCAATTCAAGTATAGAAATACAACATCTAGTTGAAAAATCACTTTTGTTTTCACAGGGTGGAGGATTTAAAAAACAGAAACAGAGCCCTCTTTTCAATCATGCCCTAATAATTTATTGTTCACTAGCCTAATGTGAATGAATTTTCATTTTCTCAATCTTGTGATATGGTGGTGTTTGTGTGTCAGAGTTGGGGAGCCCACATGTAGCGAGATGTAATGGACTAGGAGTCAGAGTCCTGGTATGAGTATCTTGGTTCTGCCACTTATTAGTTGTGTGACCTTGGGGAAGACTCCAAAGCCTTCTGAATGTCAGTCTACAAAAAGAGAAGATTCGACTAGAAGACCTGTAAGGTTCTGCTTTTGAGGTTTGATGCTGAGTGGTCTTGATTCATTTCTGTTTCGTATCCTTAGTACCCAGCATAGAGTTTGGTGTGTAGTAAAGTTAATAAATACTTAATAAATGTCTGTTGATTGACTGATCTTATAAAATGCGCTGAAGAAAGCAAGGCTGGAATGGAGATTCCCAGGGTTAGAACTAGTACCTTGGAGCGAGCTGGAGCAGAGACTGGGTGTTCTTAAAGGAGCTGATGATGTAAGATCATATTTCTAGGGGTAGAAGAGATCTTGGTGCTTTTCAGTCCAACTCTTCTCATTTTTCAGATGAAGAAATTGAGTTTGTAACTCAATCCCTCAACTTTCTTGAGGTGGTTTTCTCCTGATTGTCCCACTCTGACCCAAGATTATTGCCACTAAAGCTTAAAGGTAAGTGAATCTGAAAATAGACATAGAGGCAAAATATTAAGATGGCAGGCACACTGGGATTTTCTTGCACTTGTTGGTGCATACTGGGAAAAAGTTTTGGTGCAATGACAATAGTATTTTTGTGGTTTGGCTCATCTGAATGAGAGGGACTGGCTCTCTTATGCTAAAAAGGTGGCAGACTCTTTTTTTTCAACTTTTTTGGAGAACATTTAAGAGGTAGCCAAGTGCCACTGTGGATAGAGCACTGGGCTTGGAGTCAGGGAGAATGAGTTCAAATTGAGCCCCAGACATTTAGAAGTTTTATAATCTTAGGTAAGTCACTTAGCCTTTGTTTACTTCGGTTTTCTCAAATGGAAAATGGGGACTCTGGTAACGCCTACCTCTTAGGGCTATTGTGAGAATCAAATAGTGTGCTTGGCACAGTGCCTGTTATATAGTAGGGGCTATGTAAATTTGTTGCCATTATTCAGTTGTTTCAGTTGTGTCCAAGTCTCCGTGACCCCATTTGGGGTTTTCTTGGCAAAGATGCTGGCATGAATTGCCATTTCCTTCTCCAACTCATTTTGTAGATGAGGAAACTGAGGCAAACAGGGTGAAGTGATTTGCCCAAGATCACATAGCTTAGTAAGCATCTGGAATCAAATTTAAACTCGGGTCTTTCTGACTCCAGACCTGATGCTCTTTGCACTATGGCTCTACCTAGTTGCCTAAACTATATAGATGAAGATGATGATGATGATGAATCATGATTACATGGAGCTTTTTGGTGTTTCTAGGAGTGTTCATGAATGCCAACTCCTAGTGCAAAGTTTTTGTGGGTCCCATGGGTGATAGAGCAGGCACTGGTTAAACAGGACTGACCTGCCTATTCGGGTACTCCCTTAGAGATGCCTCAGCTTGATCATGATTTCCACGCTACCTTGTACCCAATATTTTTCCTTCTTTACCCAGTTACTAGCCTTCCTGCTTTCTAATGAAATAAATTTGTGTCTACTTTATCTTTACTAATTAGTATGCTAGAATGTAAGCTCTTTCAGGGGAGTACCTGACACAGCCTAGGCTTAAGAAGTGTTGTAGAAAAGAATTAAGCCCTCCAAATGCCAGGATTTCCCATCCTGAGCAGTTCATACATTCATGGTTAATTGTGTCTAATTCTTTTAAAAAAATTCATTTAAAATCGTATTCATTTTTATAGAGTATTTACCCACATACTTTCTCCTCACATCTCCTCTCAGTCTTCCCCCTGAGGGACAAAACAATAAAGAAAAATAGTTTCTTAATTCATCCTCTCCATCCAGAAGGCTTCCTCCCACCCTCTCAATCCTCTTCTTTGTACCAGTGACTGGGCTTCTGGGAGATCTAAGTACATCAGTTCTTTTCACAAGAGGCAAAGGTTTTCCTTAGGAAACAGGGTATGTACAAAGTAGAATGTGGTTTGTCCTTCACCCATTCAATATTTATTTGCTAGGGCAGACAAAGGTTTAAATTAAATATGTAGCAAGCAGCAACTGGCTATTTGCCATGGCCAGAGACAGAAGGAGAGATGAGTGAATCACCACTCACTCATTTACTCTTGCCCAGCTGCCAATCTCCACCTTCCTTCTTATCTGTCTCCCTCTCATCTCTTTTGGGAAGTTTCCCAGAGCTTTTGGCCAGCAGTAAATTCTGGTAACTGCCGCAGGTCTGACCAAAGAACAAAGCACTGTCACCCCCTTTGGAAGTCTCTACAGCAGCTTGCTTCTTATGCTTACCCCAGGGACAAAATGACAAAGACTGAAACTGGAAAGGGAATCCTGCATGGTAATGTCACCTTGCATGGAGAGTCTTGCACTTTCTCCTGCTTCTTTCCTCCTCTCTCTGTTTTAAAAACAAAACAAAACAAACAAACAAACAACAAACCAGACTAAATTTTCACAAGCAGAGCTCAAGCAAATGATTGAAACCTTTCTGATTCAATCCAAGGGCAAAGCTGAGCCCAACTGCTTATACTTCTTCCAAACTTTTCCAGTTTTAAAGCATAAATTTTGGTGATTGGAGGTGGAGGGTGTCTTTAAAAGAATAGATACCTAAGGATCAGGAAAATCTGGGTTCAGGATCTGCCTCTAATACATTCTGGCTATAGTCCTTAATCACTTAACTTCTTAAGAGAAAGTACTGACTCACATTTGAAGAGGGAATTTCCTCACCCCAAGGTCCCCTATATTAATGGAATCACAGTCCAAACTCTGTCTTCTATCCCTGACTCCACAGAAGACTATCCACCAGACAATATTTCCAGTCTTAGAAGCTCATTGAACTCCTCTCCAGAGTGTTGGAGCAGGTTGTAATCTGTACAAATTGGGGGAAAGAGCCATACTTATGAAATCATAAATCCTTGAAATATCAAAGTGTTATGATATATTCTCCCTCCATGGACTTAGGTTTGATGAGCTAGGTTTTGGGGTTTGGGATCCCGCCTGCAGTATTATGCACTAAGAGCTCATTGCCATTGGCATCTTCATGCAGAATCGTACTAGATGCCATGAACTTTACAAGCTCCCAAGGGAATTGAAAGAGGGCTATATTTAGAGTTTGGTTTCAAATTCTGGCTTTGGCAATCATTATCCATATGACCTTGGATAAATCATCTTACCTGTGTGAGCTTCAGTTTCCTCATTAATGAAGAGAAGGGGTTGAAGTGGATGACCTCAATGCCTCTTCCAGCTTTAAATCAATGAGTCTTGAAACTTTAGAGCATTAATGGAGGTCTGAATCTTGGTTTCCCAATGTATTATAAGCTCCTCAAGAGTAGGTTGTGGGTTGGATATTTCTAACATGACATCTACAATGCTAATTACAGGACTATTCACATGGCAGGAACTGAATAAATGTAGATTGAATGATTTCATTGAATTACACTATCTGTATCCAGGAAACTGCAACACTTTTAATGATCCTAAGCTATCCCCCGGTATACAGAGCTGTCTTTTAGACACAGCAGGTCTCCAGGAGATGTATGATTGAGGATCTTAGAACATCAAGGAATCCAAAGGAGAGGACAATAAAGAGTTTCATGGTGGCACAGGCAGGATCCAGCATGTTTTCAATGATGACCTATATGTGAGAAGTATGCTAAGAGATATCAAGGGAGAAATGTATGAATAGAAAAAGATGTGGACTGGTCATGATCATGTGGCAAGAACAAGGGATAGTGGGTAGACAGTCTGAGTACATCACTTATACACGTGAAATGGAAGAAGACCTACGGGGAGACCGCTAGCATTTCAGGTATCTCCTTGAGGATGGATCTGTGGAAGAGTAGAAGCAAGAGTGACACAGGGTAAGATGAGTAGATGGGTAATAATTTGTGCTGTTGGATGGAGTGGTGACAGTGTTGACCTCATGAATCCATTGACTCATTAAAAGACTTTGAGAAAGAGGGAGGATGTAATAATGTAGCACAATAAACATTAATAGGTTGTATCTCCCAAGAGATTAGCTATCAGTTGTCTGTTAAAAAGAACTTTGAAACCTTTAAGGTGCTCAGTAAATGTCAGCTGTTAGTGATGGTTGAGCTCTGGAAGGCATGGAGTAATAGTAATGGCCCTTCAATCCTTTAAGGACTGGGAATGTCATGGATATGGACACTCCTTCTATCAGCATAAACTCTGGGCAAGTAGGTTGCACAGTGGGTGGAGTCAGAAAGTTGTTGTTGTTCAGTTGCTTAGTTGTATTCTACTCTTTGTGACCTCTGGACTGTACTGTCTGCGGGGTTTTCTTGGCAACCATGCTGGAGTGGTTTGCCATTTCCTTCTCCAATGGATTAAGGCAAACAGGTTAAGTGACTTGCTCAGGGTCATACTTTCTTAAGACTAGGCAATCAACAAAACCATAAATCAAGCCCTAATTTGTAACCTTGGCCCATTTCCAAGAGGTTAATGTTTTCAACAACAATTGAGCAATTAGAGTCATTGGAGCTGACTCTAGCCTGACTCTTTTTTGAGGTTTAATCTCTTGAGAACAACTTCAGCCTGATTTAGCTCTCCAGGTAAAGCACCACCCATTTCAGTCCTGATAGAACTCATCCTTCCTTTAATTTTCCATAGGTTTGTTTTGGAATCCCATATTGCTGGCCTTGAGTGGAAAACTGGCCGTAAGTGCTGCCTTCAACATGGTCTACATCTACACCTCAGAACTCTATCCTACAGTGATAAGGTAGTCATGCTTAATATCATAATTAATATTTTCAAACAACACTAGAATTTCAATGTGTGATAACTAAATGTGGGAGATTGACTGCCATTGATATTGTTAATAGCATGATCTGTCTTCTATAGTCTTCTTCTTTTGGATAATTAGATCATTTTCATGCTGTACTCAGAAACTCTCCTGGATCCATGATCTCATCCATGTTGCTCTAAGAGTGCTGACCCCAACCCATTCCTGTTTGACTCGACCATGTCCTACCATACTTCACCACTCAGGATCCTCCCAATGCACTGGAAGCCTTTTGTGATTTCCCCTGATGTATGGACCCCAGTGGTGCCCATAGACAGTGATTATCCCTTCTCCCTGACACATAACAAGTCTCCTTGATGACATCCTTTACTATGCATCTCCTTGGTAAAGTCCCATTTTAAAAATACTAATATTTGATGGGCATTGTAGTATGGCTGTGAGATGTGGAACCCTATTGTCTCCTAAAAATTAGAGACAGCTACATGATGCAGTGTATAGAGTGCTGGATCTGAAGTCAGGAAGACCTGAGTTCACTTACTAACTTGTGACTAGACTTACTTAATTCTCTCTGCCTCATTTTCATCAGTTGTACAACAATGGGGATCAGAACAGCATCTACCTCCAAGAGCTGCTTTGAGTATCAAATGAGATAATATTTGTAAAGTGCCTGGCACATAGTAGGTGCATAAAAAATGCTTATTTCCTTTTTTTTGTGCTTCCTAAAAATTGAAAATTAGTATTTCTCAGAGGACCATGGAGAAATGCATGATTGTAGTGAATAGGCTGCAAGACTTTATTAAGAAGATATTACTTCATCTAGAGCACTTAAATATATTTGCCCAAACAGGTTTTATGTGGGATAAAGGAAATTTGATTCCCCCCACACACAATTTCAATGTGCTAAGATGTTAGCCTTATACCTTTATCTTCAGAGAGACAGAATCCTGAAGAAAATCAATTGAGCAATGAAAGTAACAAGAGCAGTTACTGACACGTATGGAGTACTCACTGTGTCTCAGGTACTTTGCTAAGTGCTCTACAGCTATTATCGTCATTGTCTTAATGATGACAGAAATCAAAAGAGGATAGATTTTGACTTGGAAGGGACCTCAGAGAGACTCAGCTCCAATCCCATCATATTATAGATAAGACTCATCTTCCCAAGTTCAAATCTGATCTCAGCCACTCACTAGCTGTGTGACCCTGGGCAAGTCACTTAACCCTCTTTGCCTTGGTTTCTTTATCTATAAAATGAGCTGGAGAAGGAAATGGCAAACTGCTGCTGTAACTCTGCCAAGAAAATCCCCAAATGAGCCGTGAAAAGTCATACGTGATTGACATAAATCAACAATATCAAATCTAAATAAACAAGAGAAAGTCACTCAATCTCCCTGGGCCTCAATTTCCTCATCTGTAAAATGAGGTTGCGTAAGGGGCCCTCTGAGCTCTCTTCCATCACTTGTTATCCTAATGGGGTGAACTTGGGCAAATCACTTACACTTCCTGGGCCTCAGTTTTCTTATTTGTAAAATGTGGGGAGGGGGTTGGATAAGATGCCAAGATCTATGATCTTATGATTAGTAGGGCTTGGTTCTGAACCTCCATCTTCCAACCCTAAGTTCTCTCTTCTGCACTCTACCCCGTCTTTCCATCCTCCCTTCCAAGTATTAAGGGCAAATTTATGGTGTATTTTGGTGAAATGGGGACAATGTAATAATATAATCACAATATCTTGAAGTTGGAAGTGAACTCTGCTGTCATTAACATAAATCATTACCCTAGAACAGCATCTGGAATACAGTACTTGTTGACTGACTATCTAGGAAGCCCTTCTACATCCTTCCCATTAAGTGGTTATCCATCCCCAGCTTCCAGACTTCCACTGAGAGGGAATATATTCCATCCCCAGACAACCATTCCATTTTTAAAAGTTCTAAGGATTAAAAAGTGTTTTCTTACAAAGATGTATCTTGGCAACTTTTATCCATTGCTTCAGCCCCCGCCCCCACCTCTTCTGTGGGATTCAGCAGTTAATGGCTCCCATTCAGGGATGACAGGTGGTAAGGAAGTATGGGAGGAGGACCAGTGAGCTGATCAACAGGGCAGAGTATGGGAGTCAGCATGAAATGGGAGGAGCAATAGACTGGCAGCCAGGGGACCAGAAGCAAACCACTTCAACTGAGTTTCCTTATCTAGAGAGCCATTACAATAATGTAGCCTACATGTTACCTACCTTGCAGGGAGTACAGGGAGAAAAAACACATTGTAAATTTCAGTTGCTTGGTTAACAGGACTGTGAGCATTGTTGTTCTAACCTCTGGGAACAGGAGACTGGACTGAGTTCACAGGTTACTCCCTGGACTTGAAGATTATCCCATGAAACAATGGACTCCATTCAAATAAACCACAGGGTGTGGGGAAAGTGATGTGTCAGGGCCCCATGAGCAAAGGAAACAGGTATTCAGAAAGTTGGTGGTTGCCAGAGGATCTCCAGTTCCCTGTGCTGGTCTCCGCCCCCTGCCCAGTCCTATAGGACAAATGTCTTTATGTAATAAGCCATGACTGTCACAAACTATGCAGGAACTGAACTGTGTAGGAACTAGATGCTAAGAGCCAACACTCAATGATAAATACTTCTAGCTTCTAAGGTGCAGTTTATTTGCTGGAAAATATATGATTTCATTTTCTTCCTCTATTATATGTATGAGGTCCATGAATTTACAAATTTGATAACTGTATTTGAATATAATTGGTATCCTTTGTAATTCTGTGTATTTATACAGTTAAAAAAATTTTTTTTTCTGTGAATGGGGCCCTAGGCTCTCCTAGATTGCCCAAAGGGTCTGGAACACACATACACACCCACCCACCCACCCACACAGACATCCATACACACACACACACACACACACACACACACAGAGGCCAAAAAATCCTGCTCTGATATTACCCAGTTCTATGGAGTTACATAATTGAAATGAAACAGTAATCAAAAAACCTCTGTTAGCCCCAAGTGCCATGCATTGTGCTAGGCTCTTGGGATTGAAAGATAACAATTTAACAGTCCCTGCCTTCAAGGAGATTTTGTTGTTTTTCAGTGGTTTTCAGTCATGTCTGACTCTCTTTGACCCCATTTGGGGTTTCCTTGGTAGAGATACTGGAGTGTTTTGCTGTTTCCTTCTCCAGCTCATTTAACAGATAAGAAAACTGAGGCAAACAGTCTTAAATGACTCACACGGGGCCACAGCTAGTTAGTTTTTGAGGCTAGATTTAAACCATGAAGATAAGCCTTCTTGATTCCAGGCCTGGTAGGTACTCTATGCACTATGGCGCTACCATGTTCACATCTAAGCAAGTACAAGGAAATTAAGTAGCATGATATAGTGAAATGAAATTAGGACTTGTAGTCAGAGGATCTCCAGTCTATCTCCTGGATCTTCCAGCTTGTGTGATCTTGGGCAAGTCACTTAACCTCTGTAGGCCTCAGTTTCCTCACCTGTAAACTGGACTTGAGTTAGACAGGAGGGGTTTTAAGATCCCTTTCAGCTCTAAGATTCAATGTCAGGTACATGCAGAACCAGCCTTTGGAATCTTCTTTTCCTTCACTTGTCATTCTAACTTCGATGACTATGGGTCATGATTTCATCAGGGTGGGTAGTCCCTTCAGACATCCTGGCTGAAGTTCATCTATCACCTTAGCTGATGTTTGGATGGCCTTCCTCCCAAATGCATCATTACCTGGTTCTTCAGGCTCTTCAGGCTCTACCAGGGCTTGCTCTCCACTCACCATGATAAAATACCATGAGGAAAAATAGGGAAGGAAATAAGCATTTGTAAAGAACCTACTATGTACCAAGTGCTTTACAAATATTCTCCTGTTTGATTTTCACAACAGCCCTGGGAAGT
Organism: Potorous gilbertii; assembly: GCA_028658325.1. Taxonomy (NCBI): domain Eukaryota; kingdom Metazoa; phylum Chordata; class Mammalia; order Diprotodontia; family Potoroidae; genus Potorous; species Potorous gilbertii. The sequence continues at coordinate 481,004,585 of CM053769.1, forward strand.
AGGTTCTGTTATTATCCCACTTTACAGCTGAGGCAACTGAGTCGCACAGCTAATAAGTATCTGAAGTTAGAGCTACTGTATCTCCTAGTTACTGTAAGAAAGCTAAGAACTTCAATGGAGAATTTGAACAAATACATTTAATAATCATTGTCAAATCATTAAATAAATGTTCCCTAGTCGCACCCTCTAGTTTCATATTATTGCTAAAAACTATTTGTCTTGATGGCTTTTGTTTTTACATTAAAATCATTTCAGGAAATACCCTTCCCTTCCTCCCAAAATTGGATCCTCCCTAAAAACAAAGAAAACAGTTAAGCAAAGATACTCCATATATAGGGGTCATATCTGAGAATGTATACAATATTTTGTTCTGCTAGTCCCCCACCTCTTGCTCAAGAGGAGAGAGGTGTATTTCCTTATCTGTTTTTCAGGACGATTATTAGTTATTCAGTTACTCAGCCTTTGACTTCCTTTTCTTAATCTTTCCTTGACCTTGTGGTCTTTATTTACATTGGGGTCCTGGTTGTCTTTATTTCATTCTGTAACCACGTCATATAAATCTTCCCCAGGTTTCTCCAAATCCCTCATTGTCCTAATTTTTTACTGTACAATAATATTTCATTACATTCATATCCCACAGGTTTTTTTTTGTTGTTGTTGTTTGGCTAGGTCTTTTTCAGTTATTCCCCAGCAATGGGCATCTTTACTCTCACAATAAATATTTTGTAATGTGTATATTGGCTCTGTGCCTTTTGTCCTTGACCTACCTCATTGTCTTCCTGCCCCTCCCCCTGTAGTGAGCTTCCTTATAGGATTCAAATTCATGTTTTCTCATTTCATGTTTAGTGTTTTTTTTCCCTTACATCATAGCTCTCAAGAAATGTTTATTGAAGGAAACAGTTACCTAGGAGCTTAGCATTTTTGGCTTTGAGGTAAAGGAGAATAGAGAAACTTGGCAGGATTCCCTAGGTGATTTAGAATTCCCAAACTGATGTCCATTAATCATTGTCAGTTTATTTATCAAACCATCACCACCTACATTTTCACTTCAGCTGTCACCCTGTAACCTCTTGTTTTAGAGAATTGTCTCAGGACATTGAGTTTTCTTCCCTTCCTTCCTTTCTTCCTTCCTTCCTTCTTTCCTTCCTATGATTTGTCATTTAGAACATTAAAAAAATATGTCTATTGATAGCTTGGATTTCCTTCTCTGAAAACGGTCTTATCAGATCCTTTGACAATTGGTCAGTTGGGGAATGACTTCTCATTTTGTAAATTTGGATCAGCTCCCTATGTATTATACTGAGAGGTTAAATGACTTACTTGGTGAGCATGCATTGGAGGTAGATAGGGCTTTGTACTGGAGTCTAGAAGACCTGGCTTCAAATCCTGCCTTGTATACTTACTACCTGTGTGACTTTAAGGAAGTCCCTTCATGTCTCTGTGCCTCAGCTTCCTCATTTGTAAGATGAAGAGATAGGACCCCGTGGCCTCTAATGTGGCTTCCAGCTCTAAATCTAGGTTTGGTCACCTGGTCTTGACTCTTTCCCTACTACGCCATGCTGTCTCATTAACATCTTATTAAGCATCTTCTATGTCCAAGTGAAGTGCGCCGGGGATAGAAGCAATGATGAGAAACAATAGTCTCTGTGTTAGAATCTTCTGGAAGACATGGAGCCATGAATGCAGATGAGTGTGAGCCAGCTGTAATGCTAGAAGGGCAAAGGGGGGAGGGGTCCAGACAAAATACTATTAAGAATACTATGTTGCAGACATCTCTAATCTGGGAGGAGTGAGAAAGGATTCAGGGAAGAGGGTAGGATCTGAGCTGGGCTTTGAAGAAGGAGCTGGAAATAGAAACAGTGCCTTCTGGGCATGGCTGATGAGCTGTCCCATCACACCCAGATGGGAGAGGGCAGATATCCCAGTGCCGTGGAGTCTTGGGATGATGGGTCAGGGATCTCTTTGCTAGTTCCTGGGGCCAGTCTAGAGCCTGCTATGAGGAAGGCAGATTACTAGGCACACTCCTTTTGTCTGGTTTAACTTCTCTCATGTTACCTGTGCTTTCAAAGCCCAGAACCCTGAAACTCAGACGGTGTATCCTGCCACCAGCCCCTCCCTGACTTCCTTCTGGTTCGGCTTCCATTAGTGACACCGCCTTGGGTCCTTTCCAACTCCTCACCATGTCTGCCTGGCTCCTGGTGGTGTCTTGTTCTGCTGCATTCCTGGCTTCTGCCTCGGCTGGGATTGCCTCATTCACTGGGCTCTCCAAGTAGGGGAGGGTTCATTCAGCCCCCTGGATCCGGCCCAGGTCCCACCCAGGGCTGAGGATTTGCTGGACCTGTATCATCTTGTCCAGGTCCCGGTGAGTCCTCTGACCCTGGCTCTTGGGGGCATGGCCACTCTAGGGATCCCTGCACCCCACAGCATCTGACAGAAGCACAGCCCCAGGACACCACCCTGTGGTAGGAGCCGGGCCACATGACAATGTGCAAGCTAAGGCTTTGAACTGGGGCAGAAGCACCCTGAGAAACACAGTGGCTCCCTGGCTGTGGGTCTAGCTCTGGTTCTGGCTGTCATTAGCAAGGGCTCTCAGGAGGTGTTCTGGTAGGGGAGGGACATGACCATCTTGTACCCATTTGAAATGAAGGTTTGAAGGTTTGACCTTAATCTTTGGGAGTTCTGCTCCCAATGATAGCCTTACTGGTGGAGGCCAGGTCACAAGCTTTGGTTGCCCCAATTTTGGAGGAAACATGCTAATTATTTCAAGTATTTGAAAGGCTGCTGTACAAAAGAGGGCTCATAGCTTTCGTTTTATGGATGGGCCACTTTGGAAAACTATCTTATAATACATTTCATGTATTTAAGACTATGATTCTGAGAAGGGGTTCATGGACTTCATCAGACTGTCCAAGGGGACCAGGATACATTCCCAAAAATGTCAACAGCCCCTTGAGTGGAGGATCTCTGAGTTTCCTTCTAGCTTTAGGCTCCTAGTTTTCCTTCACATGTCCATGCTTTTCTAAATCACTTTCCAAGCTCTGCTTGCACACCTCCCCTTCCTTAGCCAGGCACTCTCTCCATGGTGGGGCTACTGTGGGCTCAGAACTGTGCCTCTCAGGTGTGACATTTGTCCAGGTTCTTTTGTCATTGGCTCCAGACTCTGCGATTGCTCAACTATGTGATTCCAGGACTCAGTGTACCCTTATTATCTGCTCGCTACACAGACCAGGAGTCCCCATCCCTTTGCTGGCCAATAATTCTCAGTTTACTCATACTCCCTAATTCCAGGTTTGCTTAGGAGCCAAACCCAGCCCTCCAGAGATTCACACAGTCACCCAAAAGCTCCAAGGATCTGTGCTCAGATGTGCCCCCAACCTCTCCTACACTCCCTCAACTTCCTAGAGTCACTTTTCTCTCCTCACAGACTCTTCATGAAAACTTTGTCTCTCCAGCTCTCCTCCTCCCCCAACTCTGTACTCCACACCCAAGGGCTGGTTTGCCAAGCCATGCCTTCTCCATCAAATGCCAAGATCAAGAGATTGTCCTAATTGATTCTTAGAATAGAGGTGGGGCAAGAATTGTGATTAGCAACTCAAAGCAGGAGCTGGGTGAACAGGCACTATTACTAGTTTGCAACACAGGAGAGAGAAAAGGTTAGGTGAGAACTGGGGTTCCTGGAATATATGCCAGTTTGTGGGAGGGAGTTCAAATTCATCTGACATAGTAGAGGGCACCTACAACTCCAAAGACCTTTAATATTTCCTGGAAATATCAAGATATTTTCTTGGACCCCTGCTTCTCAGAAGACTTTCTGGGAATTGGATTAAAAAGTGGCTTTGCCATGGACTGGTCTTTATTTACTCACAAAATCCCTTTATCATCTATGACAGTGGCAGCTCTTCTCTCCCTGACTGATCAAGATTCTTTGGTCCTATTCATATTCTTTATAGAAATTATCCATAGCTGAGAAAAGCTGTACATGTAGGAGAAGGAGCTATCTTCTACGAAGGCAGCATTTGATCCATGGCACCATCACATCTCTCCCTAGCAGTTCAGTAAAATTTAAAAATAAAATCAGGGACAAGTACCTCCAACATGATTTGGAAATTCAACCCCCAATAGAGGCAGGGTAGGTCCTTTTCTTCAGCTAGTGTAATTCAACCACAGGACCCATCCTGGGCTACTGTTATCAGTAAGCAGAAGTCCAGTTATGGAAATAGGTACATTCTTCCACTTCCCCCAGGCACCCATGCAACCCCCTTGCATCTGCAGAGGTTTGCAGCCCTGGGACAGTCCCTGGTTGCCTTCTCCTAGGGGTTTCTCAGTCTATCAGTGTCCTTCCTAATCCCTCACCATCCCTTCCAGATTTAATAGCCATCCTCTTCTGTCCTATAGTTCTCACCTTCCATTTTAAACTCAACTCATGCTTTGCATCTCAGGGCCAGCAGGAGACAAGTCCCTGTGATAGCTGGAGGTGACTCTGGTTGCTTCCCATTCTCTGCAGCCTGAGAGCCCAGCTGAAGATCATGAATCCCCAGGAGACATGTTGTGGATCAGGTCTGACTGAACTCTCAACCTCCCAGATGACAGTACTTCCCAGCAGCTAGAAGATGAAACAACAGATAACATTCTTGCCTATTGTTCTAGCATTTAGCAGGGTTGCCTCCACACTTCAGTTCCCCTGGTTCTGGTTTGCTTGTCCCAGATTCCACCAGTCCCTGCTCTGCCTATACACCCTGATCTGAAACAGCCTAGCATGGGGAATAAAGCACTGAACTTAGTCGGAAGACCTTAGTTCGAAGGGGCTTGGCTACTTAGTATACATGTGATCTTTGGCAAGGCATGGAACTATTTAGAAACCAGCCCCCAATAGTATTTCATAAGCAATAGTATTCCTTAACTTTTTTGATGAATGTATTTTAAAATCATTTTTTAAAAAATCCAAATATTAAGTCATAGGATCATAGCTCTAGAGCTAGAAAATACTTCTATAACGGAAAGTACTTGTAACATGAGGAAAAATAAGTCCTGAGAAAACTAGGACTTAAAGGTGAAGTCACTTGCCTGAGATCACACAGTAGGCAATAAGTAGTAAAGATGGAAATACCACGTTGCCTTCCTGAGATTCAGGGTTCAAATCCCAGCTCTCCCACTTAGAGGCTGTGTGACCTGGGGAATGTCAGTTCCCCAGGGAAGACCTCATTTTCCTCATCTGTAAAATGAGAAGAATTGGATTAGACCAGTGAGTCTCAAAGTATGATCCTGGGGATTCCCAAGGTCAAAATTATTTTTGTAATGCTACTAAGATATTTTAATTTCCAGTGTGATAAATATGAGTAGATTTGACCCACATAAACAAAACCTCTTGGAAGGGGTTCTCAGTAATTTTTTCTTTAGTGTAAAGGGGCCTCAACACTAAAAAAATTGAGAAGCACTGTACTAAATACCATAAGCCCTGAATTCTAAGAGCCCATGACTCTGACCTTGGTCGGAAGGACAGGTTACAATGGAGCACAAGATCTCTGCGCCATCTAGTGTCTGTCTGGAGCTTTGTGGTGACGTTGATTCTTGGTCCTTAACCTTCTACAGTTTAGCTACTTAAGTCAATATTATTTTGGTTTCTGGATAACTCTTGCTGTAACACAGGCTGGTTCAGACGCATAGAAGGGTCTTATTCCCACTGCAGGCTCTTAGAAACCAATAAAATCCCAGGTACCATGTGAAGCCAGAGTCAGGGCCCATCAACTCAGTATAGTCTTTGTGCCAGCATCCTCCACTCTTGGAGGGTGTTCCTGCCTCCTCAGTCCCATCCTCCCCAGGGTCTTTTCTGATCCCCTTCCTTGACCTCCAAAATGACTTTGTATTTCAGATGTATTTCGTGTTTATCTGGGTGTGTAGGGCTTTCAGGAAGCAACTTGAGACCAGGAACAGTTTTGTTTTTTTGCCTTTCTTGATACTGCCAGTGTTTAATGCAGTGTCTGAAATACAACAGGCCCTTAATAAATGCCCACTGAGTTCAACTGAAATGCATTGAATTGAATTGAAGGGTCTAGTCCCCTATGTCACTCCTAACGGGTTAGAGACATTGCCCAAACTTTTGAGTGTTACCTAATCCATTATGAATCTTTCACCAGTAATGTGTTTCAGCTTCTGACTCTGGGAATAAACCTAAATTTAGTAGCTTCTGTTTAAAGTCTGTAGGATTATAGGATTTAAAACTGAGATCATCTAGTCCAGGAATTCTTCAACCTATCTTTAAATTTGTTTTTTTCTTCATATTTTGATAACTGTGTTTCACTAGATTTGGTTGTCTTTGTAAACTTATGTAATTCTATGTATTTATAAACATGATTCTGAGAAGGGATCCACAGATGGCACCTGATTGCCAAAGGGTTCCATGATACAAAACAGGTTAATAAAAGGTTAATCCTGATTTAGTCCCAATCTCCTCAGTTTTAACAGGAGGAAACTTAGGCCCAGAGAGGAAATGATTAGTTCAAGTTCATACAGATGGATAGGAGCAAAACTGAGATTTGAACTCAGGTCCTCTGATCTCTTGTCTTCTCAGTACTCATTTTATTTGCGCAAAGATTCCTCATTTGGGGGTCAAAGGATTAAACCCCTCTGCTGTAGGGGACTAGTCTGTGTTTGTTCCATGCGTACCCTTTGTGATTTTTAATGTTTTGTTGTTCAATCACTTTTCAGTCATGTCTGACCCCTTGTGACCCCACTGAGGTTTTCTTGTCAGAGATACTGGAGAGGTTTGCTATTTCCTTCTCTGGCTCATTTTGCAAATGAGAAAACTGAGGCAAACAGGGTTAAGTAACTTGCCTAGGATTATATAGCTGATGTCTAAGGTCAAATTTGTAGGTTTTTTTGTATTTATTTTTAGATTTCAACATTCATTTCCACAAAAATTTGAGTTTCAAATTTTCTCCCCAACTCTCCCCTCCCCCCACCCCTTAATACCTTGCATTCTGATTACCCCTTCCCTCAATGTGCCCTCCCTTCTATCATACCCCACCCTTCCCTTATCCTCATCTTCTTTCTATTCTTGTAGGACAAGATACCCCATTACCTGTGTTTCTTATTCCCCAGTTATATGCAATATTAATTCTTAACATTTGTTTCTAATATTTTGAATTCCAACTTTTTTCCCCTCCTTCCCTCCCTCCCCATCCCCAGTGAGAAGGCAAGCAATTCAATACAGGCTATATATGTGTTGTTTTGCAAAAGACTTCCATAATAATGATATTTTATAATACTAACTATATTACCCTTTATCCTACCCTGTCCCCCCTTTTTTATTCTCTCATTTGACCTTGTCCCTTCCCAAAAGTGTTACTTCCTTCTCCCACTTGCCCTCCCTTCTATCACCTCCTCACCCCATTTGTCATCCCTTCTATCATCCCCCTCACTCCACTTGTCCCCTCCTCCCCTATTTTCCTGTAGTGTAAGATATATTTTCATACCAAATTTAGTAAGCATGTTATTCCCTCCTTAAGCCATTTGTGAAGAGAGTAAGCTTCACTTTTCCCCACTCCCCTTCTCCCTTTTCTCCTCCATTGAACAAGATTTTTCTTATCTCTTTTATGAGTTATAACCTGCCCTATTCCATTTCTCCCTTTTTCCTCTCAGTATTTTCCTCCCTCACCCCTTAATTTTTATTTTATTTATTTTTTTATGGATATCATCTCTTCTGATTCAGCTCAACCTGTACTCTCTGTCTATCTGTGTGTGTGTGTATAATCCCTCCACCTACCCAAATATTGAGAAAAGTCTCAAGAGTTATAAATATCATCTTTCCATGTAGGAATGTAAACAGTTCAGCTTTAGAAAGTCTTTTATGATTTCTCTTTCCTGTTTACCTTTCCATGCTTCTCTTGATCTTTGTGTTTGAAGGTCAAATTTTCTATTCAGTTCTTGTCTTTTCATCATGAATGCTTGAAAGTCCTCTATATCATTGAATGACTATTTATTACCTTGAAATATTATACTCAGTTTTGCTGGGTAGGTGACTCTTAGTTTTAATCTCAGTTCCTTTGACTTCCAGAATATCCTGTTCCACACCCTTTGATCCTTTAATGTGGAAGTTGTCAGATCCTGTGTTATCTTGATTATATTTCCACAATATTCAAATTGTTCCTTTCTATCTGCTTACAATATTTTCTCCTTGACCTGGGAACTCTGAAATTTGGCCACAATATTCCTAGGAGTTTCTCTTTTCAGGTCTCTTTCAGGAGGTGATTGGTGGATTCTTTCAATATTTATTTTGCCCTCTGGTTCTAGAATATCAGGGCAGTTTTCCTTGATAATTTCATGGAAGATAATGTCTAGGCTCTTTTTTTGATCATAATTTTCAGGTAGTCCCATAATTTTTAAATTGTTTCTCCTGGAGCTATTTTCCAGGTCAGTTGTTTTTCCAATGAGATGTTTCACATTATCTTCTATTTTTTCAAACTTTTGGTTTTGTTTTCTAACTTCTTGGTTCTCTCATAGTCATTAACTTCCCTGAACTCAATTCTGTCTTTTAAAGAACTATTTTGTTCAATGAGCTTTTGAACCTTCTTGTCCATTTGACTAATTCTGCTTTTTAAAACCTCCTTCTCCTCATTGGCTTTTTGGATCTCTTTTTCCAATTGAGTTAGCCTCTTTTTAAAGGTGTTATTTTCCTCAGCATTTTTTTGGTTCTCCTTTAGCAGGCTGCTGACATGCTTTTCAAGCTCTTCTATGGTCTGAGTCCATTTCATATTCATTTTGGAGGTACTGGAGGCAGAAACCTTGACTTCCTCTGACAGTATGCCTTGTTCTTCCTCATCTGAAAGGGTGGAAGGAGACACCTGTTCATCAAGACAGTAACCTTCTATGGTCTTATTTTTTTCCCTTTATTGGGCATTTTCCCAGCCAGTTACCTGACTTCTGAATCCTTTGTCAAGAGGAAGGTCCCAGTGCTCCTCCTTTCCCTAGTACTGTGCTCAAGGCTGAGATTCATATCAGTGGCTGAACACTCCCAGGGGCTTTGGGTGGGGATAGGGCCACCGCTGAGGGCTGAGGTTCAGATCAGCTGCTCAATTCTCCCAGAGGCTTTAAGCTGAGCTGCCTGGACAATGGACCCAGGCTACTTCTGTGTAATTACCCGCCTCCTCCTGCTGCTCCTGCTGCTGCCACCTTGGGCTAGTGTTGGGGGAACCCTGTTCCCGTTTCACCCAACTGGGAAAACCCTCCCCCACTGACTTTTAGAGGTTTTTTTGTTGCTTGTGGGTTGAGAGATCTGGGACCCTCCCTGCTGGGAATTCTGCCCTGGAGGTCTGTTCAGGTCCTGTTCCTCACAGTGCTGCGCAGTTAGGTCTGGGCTCCACTCCGCTCAGTGTCCTATGAGATAGACCTTTCCTGTCAACCTTTCAGGTCACTTTTGGCTGGAAACCTCTTTCACTCTGTTGTTCTGAGGCTTCTGCTGCTCTAGATTTTGTTGACAGTCATTTTTTACAGGTATTTTGTGGTGGTAGGGGAAGTGCTAGAGCATATATGCATCTTTCTAGTCTGTCATCTTGGCTCTGCCCCCTGGAAATTTGTAGCTTAGTTCAGCTCAATAAACAATGTTTATTTTTTATTACTATTATTATTTATTACTGTGAACAGAACATTACAATCAGTTCTAGGGGAGATACGAAGTTCAGGTAAGATATTCATGGAGTTTAGAGAGTTGGGGGAGGGGGCAAGGAAGGATATTCAATTTATTAAGCATTTATTAAATGTTTACTGCATGCCCAAAACTGTGCTAGCCACTAGGCATAAAAGAAAGACAAAATGAAACATCTCTTCCCCCAAGGAATTGACATGCTCATGGGAATGACAATGTGCAGTGATGTTCCAATCTTGTCTTTCTGAGTTTTTGTAGTTTACAAGTTTTCTTCAAGAGATAGCTTCATCCCTCCCATCTTACCCCTTCCTCATCCCACTGCAGTCAACATTGATCTACTTATTTATTTTTGATGCTATTTATCTTTTTATCCCCTCAGAACTAGCATCAAACTTCATTAAATTGGCTCTCAGGTGAATTGCTGCTAGATGATGCAGTGGAGAGACTCAGGGCTTCAGAGTCCTGTCTCAGCCTCTTTTGGGACCTGGGACCCTTGGCAGGACTCAACCTCTCCTTAGCTCAGTTTCCTGATTTGTAAAATGAGAATAATAGCACCTGCCTTACAAGGTTATTGTGAGGTCAAAATGGGGTAACCTATGTGAGGAGCTATGTAATCCCTAGCAATTCTCATGTTATTTTGAAAATACCAGTGGATAGAGCACATTAGAGAAAGAAATGGCAAACCACTTTGGTATCTTTGCCAAGAAAACCAAATGGGATCACAAAGAGTGGGACATAACTAAAAAGACTGAACAGAAACAGACCTGGAGTCAGGAAGAGTTAGGATCCAGCCTTAGTGTGATCCTGGGAAAGTCACCTAGCCAAGGTACTATGGCTTATGTTTCATATGTATCCTCCTGGCACATGGGAGTTAATGAGTAAATGAAATGCTTGAGTGACTGACCATGAAAGGATAATACCCAGGGGTTCTGAATTCCACAGTGGGCTTTAGATTCTGAAACTCTGAGTTGTATTCAGTGATCTTTAAAATGCAGTTAATTATGAGAGAGAATTTCCATGTTGGCAGCCTTATACATTGATCAGTGATCCAAACCCTTTTCACCACTCTCTTTTCCAACAAACCAACCAACTAACCAACCTATAAGCAAGCAAGGAAACCAGCAAACAAAACCAGATAGGAATTGTTTGAAGTCAAAAGATCTGAGTTGTAATTCTGACTTTGTACATACTATATCCTGTGTGAGTCACTTAACATTTTTTAGTCTCAGTTTTTTCATCATACTAATGAGAGACTCAGTAAGTAACCTTCGAGGTTTCTTAAACTCTAAAATCCTGGGACCGTTTTAGTTACTTATATGTCCTCTCCCTCCCCATTCTGCAATGACCTTGGACTCCCAGAATTCCAATATCCTTCATCAGAGGTTCTTAATCTGGAGTCCAGGTCCATAGATCAGTTTCAGGGGGTCCATGAATGGAGAGACAATTACATCTTTATTTTCACTAAACTCAAGTTAAAATTGAGCATTTCTTTTAATAATTAATATAGGCAACTCTATGCCAGGGTTCATAGGCTTCACCAGGTTGCCAAAGGGATCCATGATATGACAAAGATTAAGAACCCCTGTCCTAGATTAATTCTGCGTGTTAGATCTCTAGCTTCTAGGATTGGCTTTTGCATCTCTGATTTATGGTTTATGATTACTTCTCTGATTTTTGTCTTCAAAGGAACGCTGGCCTGGGGGTCTGTTCAATGACTTGCAGACTTGGTGGTATATTGGCTCCTTTTGTACCCACCATGGTAAGTTAGATTTTTTTTTTATTTGAGAGAAAGTTGCTGAGATATTTGTAGGAATGGTAGCTTGGCTTAGGGGAAAGTAATGGATTTGATGTTAGAAATAAATACATGAGCTCAAGTTTTGTCTCTGATACTTGCTAGTTGTGTGGTCATGAGCAAATTACCTAACCTCTCTAAACCTCAAGAAACTCCCTAAGACTTTAAGATGAAGATGGTCTGCGTTGTTGGAGAAAATGAGTTCCCTTTGCACATTGACATTTGATTTGAGATTTTAAAATCTTTACATATTTTCTTAAGCATCAAAGTGGTACAGTGGATAGAGCACTAGACCAGGAGCCAGGAAGACAGAGTTCAAATGTAGCTTCAGACATTTACCAGCTGTATGACTTTGGGCAGATCACTTTGCTTCAATTTCCTCAACAGTGGGGCATAGTAATAGCACCTACCTCCCAGGGTTGTTGCAAGCATCAAATGAGATAATATGTGGAAAGGGCTTAGTATAGTGCTATAAAAATGCTAGCTCTTCTTGTTAAGTACTTCCCTGACTTTTGTCTTGTAAAAGACAGCACTTTAAAACAATTCTTCATTATTACTATGAATTTGACAAACTTCAGCACAGATCAGTGCAGAAAAAGTTTTGCATATCAAGCTATGAATCTTTGATACATACAGCTTGTTTTTTTATAAAGTATATAGTAAATTTAAAATGTTATTTCTATCCTGTTTTCTCACCTGTTTCTGATGGCCTCATCTATGTATTTAAAAAAATATTTCATTGATGAAAAAAATGTACTTGTAAAAAGAGGAATCACCCACCTCCACGACTTGCTTCTGTTCAAATCCCAAAGAATATAAAATTTATCATAAATATTTTATAAAATCAGCCTTCCTGGTTGAGTGGGTGTATGTTGTGGTGGAAAGAATGTTGGATTTGGAGTTGAAAGAAACCTGCATTCAAATCCACCTCGGATGGTACCAGTTGTGTGACCTTGGGCAAAGGACCGATCCTTTGCTTCCTTATTTGTAAAATATAGAGATGGATGCCTATCTTACAGGGTTGTTGTGAGGTTCAAATTATAGAACGTATGTAAAGTACCTTACAAAGTTTATAGTGCTAAGGAAAAGGAAGATATTTGTAACCCTTTGTTTGCCAGTAGGATCTCAGAGTGGGAAGGCATCTCTGAGACCAGTTAGCCCAGTTTCCTTATTTTATGATAGGGAAATGGAGGTCTCCATCAGCAATGTTGATTTGAATTCAAATCCTTTTGAGGCCTCTTATATTTTGTTAAAATTTCCTCTTTGCTGTGTTTTCTTGTACTCACTTGTGGGGGAAGTTTGGCTTTAGGGTGAAATGTGAGCTTATTTATGAAAAGCAGTTTTCTGCGTATTGATTTTGTGGAACATTTGAGAGGACTGCCTTTATTTATGGTAGATGACTCAATGAGGTTGAAAATGAATTTGAGAGTCTTGAAAGAACAGTATGAAGGGTGTGAAAAAAATTGGTCATTTCAACCGCTGACATTTACAATTCCAGAAATCTATCAGCCCATCTGTCCCCTTTGTGGTGTTTGGCATCAGTGGGCTGTCAGCAGGATTCTTGGATCTACTTCTTCCAGAAACTCTAAATCAACCAATAATAGAGAACCTTCAGGATCTGCAAGCCTCGGAAACCTAAGTGCTAAGAAGGCTTGATAAGGTTGGCTTTTGTTTTTTAATGTTTATTTTTTCTTTTTTAAATGTTCATTTAAAAATGTTTTCTTTATTTTTCTTATTTTAAAATATGGGAGAGAATCAGTAGTCATTATAAAGAACAGAATGATTGGTGGAGGTGTTTTATCTGTATGGTAGAATGACCTGCATATACAGGTTATGCTATATTTGTTGATTATTTTGATAGCAATGATGTCATTTATATAATATGTTGCAATAACCATCATAATAGGCCCATTTTACAAATGAAGATGCTAAGACCCAAAAGGGTTGAGGGACTTGAGCAAGGTTACACAGAGGATGCATTAGAGGTAACATTTGAGGTCATAGGATTATATAGCTCTGTAGCTGGGAGGGACCTTAAAGGTCATCTAGTCTAGTTCCCTTTCCTTACAGGTGAGGAAACTGAGTTCCAGGGAAATTTGAGAGATATGTCCAAAGTTACACAGGTAGTGAACATCAGAGGTGGGAGGTGAATCAGATCCTCTCACTGTAAAGTTAGTGCTTTTTATGTTGTTTACATCTTTCTTTGGTGGGGATGGAAGGGGAGGATGGCATCTCAATCTATGATTCCAGAACCCCCATTGTGGAAATTCATTCCACCAAGACAGACAGCCACTCCCTTATCATTTACAGTCCTAAAGAGTTGCCTGGGGTGCAGAGAGACTGTGTTACATTTGAGGGAATGAGGTGCAGAGAGTGAAATTATTTTCCCAGGATCCCACAGTTAGCGTATATCAGAGCACAGATTTGAGCCCAGTTCACTTGACTCCATGTTCCTTGTGGTTTCTGTTATATAATGTTGCCTTTTCTGCCAAACGAACACCAGAATCCAGAGTCAGAGAATTGGAAGGGACCTCAGAAGCCGCTGAATCCAAACTGTACCAGAGCAGAGGCCCTTTCTGTGAGATCCCCAACAGATGGTTATTCAGTTTTTCCTTGAAGATTTCCAAGGAAGGAGAACTCACTGCCTTTCAAGGACTAACTGATGTTAGTAATTAATCATTTAACATGTTCCTAGAAATAATATTAAACATTTCCTAGCATGGAGTGAAATGACCTTTCTTAAAGCTGTATCTTTTTCATCAGAAAGGAGTCGATAGGATGATAAAGAGGTAAGAGAACTGGGCCTGCAGTCTGGATACTTGGATTCAAATTCCAGCTTTGCCTCCTACTAGTTATAGGCCCTTTCACGGCAAGTTACTTCACAGCCTCTGTGGACTTCTCTGTAAAATGGGGATGATTATACTTGTTTTTTGTTGTTTTGAGAAAAGCACTTGGTAAGACTAAAAGAGCTTTTATTTTTAATCTGTAAAAATACTTCCTATTACTATGTGTCAGAAACCATCTGGAGCATTTACTTGTGGCAAATGTTTTCTAAATGCACTTCTGCAAGAGCAAATTAACTGGGGCTTTTCTGGTAGGATGAGAGAGTTTTGAAAAAAACTAATCTGGCAAAACTGCCCAGAAATATAACTATGGCTCCACAAAGTCTGATTGCAATTGACCTTAGTGATAACCAGCAGCCCAGATTGGGGACGTGGGCTCCCCTTTTGAAGTACCAGAATCCCCTGAAATTGAACAAGGTCCCGTGGATTTGACCTGCACTGCTTACAAGAGCCATTTTGATTTTATTTGAGAGGAGGCAGCATCGTGTAGTAAAAAGAACGCTGGAGTCAGAAGACATGGGTTCAGATCTCATGGTGCTTACTACCTAGAGTGACTGCCCAGTTTTCTTAATCTCCCTGGGCTTCAGTTTCTTCATCTATGAAACGCTGAGGTTAGACTAGCTATCTCTGAAGGCCTTTCCATTTCTGGATCCATGATCAACTGTGTGGTCAACTTCTTCGGGCCTCCCTTTCCCCACCTGTAGAGTGAAAGAGTTAGATAGATAAAATGCCTCTGAGGTTTCTCCTAGTTTAAAGCCTGTGATCTAGGGATTGACATTGCTTTGTCAGCATCTGAAGATTTCCAGCCACAGCTAACCCATGTTTTGTCTATGACTTAAAATGAATATAGCCAGAAGAGCTACAAGGCTGGTTTTCATAATATTTGAAAATATATTAACTGTCGAATGACAAGATGGCATTTCAATGAACTCAAGAGGCTCCTGTGAAACCTTGCATTTGTCTATGTAAGATAATGAGCACTGTGATTGAGGTTAGTGTATGTTCCAGGACCTCTGGGGGTTGTATGTGCCTAGCTTGTTAGAGTTATGTCTCTAAAAAACTAATTCCATGTCTGTTCATGACCTGGAAGGGACAGTGGGTTCTCAAAGAATATTCTTAGTGGAACATAAGTTTTGTTAAGTCCAATCAATCATCCATCCATCCATCCATCCATCCGTCCATTCCTCCATTCATCTAACCATCCATCCATATAAGCATATACTAGATTTTCTTCCCCTTCCACCCTATGTGTGTTGTGAGGGAAAAAAGGAAGAGAAGGATAGCAGAAGACTCTAAGGTAGTCTGCAGATTGCTACAGGAAGAAGTATACCACTAGGGTAGCCAAGCCCTAGATATCTTGCTTTAGTTAGAGCATGGCCAAGATCAGAGTGGTTCATTCCCAAGTTGGCTTCAGCAGCATGAATTTAGACCATAGCAACTAGGTTTTGGAAGAGCTAAGCTCTATGTCAGTGGGAGGAGAACACAATAATAAGAATTGATTTTTTAAAAAGTTTTGAGGTATTATAGCCATTGATTTTTGTCAAGCTTGCCTATTTTGGGTAAATTTATACCTCAATCCATCAACAAGCATTTATTAAACACCTACTATGTGTTGGGCACTGTGCATACACAGAATGAAGTGATCCTTACTCTAAGGAGCTTCCTTATAACTCAGTACTATGGATCCTATTA
This sequence comes from Potorous gilbertii, assembly GCA_028658325.1. Lineage (NCBI taxonomy): Eukaryota > Metazoa > Chordata > Mammalia > Diprotodontia > Potoroidae > Potorous > Potorous gilbertii. The sequence continues at coordinate 481,020,552 of CM053769.1, forward strand.
ACCTAAGCACCTATAGACAAGCCAGTGTGGGTGGTGTAGTTCATAGAGTTCTGGACCTGGCCTGGAGTTAGGAAGACCTCACATAGTCTCAGACACTTGCTAGCTGTGTGACTCTGGCAAGTCATTTAACCTTTCTTTTCCTGTTTCCTTATCTTTAAAATGGGAATGAGAATAGCACCTACGTCCCAGGCTTCTTGTGAGAATCAAATGAGATAATCTTGTACAAAACTTATATCCCTTAGGGCAGTGGTTCTCAAGTTTTTTAGTACCAGAACCCTTTTCACACTGTTAAAAATAGTTGAGGATCTCCTCCAAAAGAGTTTTTAGTTTATGTGTTTATCAATTATTACTGTATTAGAAATGAAAACATCTAATCTTGTTATTATGAAAATAGCTTTGACCTCATGGATCCCTGAGGGTTCCCAGACTGCACTTTGAGAACCACTGCCTCAGAGGAAAGCAAACCCATGTTTTACAATGAGGTCACTGAATTTACAAGAGGATTGAGTGGAGAATAACATGATAAATGTGAAGACCACCTGAATCACAGATACTGTGATTTGAATTTGTTATTTTTATTCACTGTTCTGACAGGATAAATAGAGGATTCAGATTCAGTTGATTTAAGGGAAGAGGCAGAAAGACAGAATCAAACTTAGGGACAATGAATGTTTTAATCCTGCCTTTTTTGGTGTCTTTTAATAGGTATGCTAATGAAAGGAAATCATCTTTTGAAATCCTCCAAAAGTACAGTGACTTTGATCAACAGGTCGGGCATTTTTTAAATCAAGGAATTTTTGCAATTGAGTCAGGAAGTCATTGTTTGATACTACAGTGGAGAAAGACATTGTGAACTCTGAGATCAGTGGATGTGATGGGGTGGGAGGAGGACCACATTGATCAGAGCTTGTAATTGGGTAAATTAAATATCAGAGGATCCCTGAAGCAGAAGAGAAACAAAGCAGTGAATGAAGAATGAAAAATGGCCAGTACCCCCCCAATGGAAGGAGTTAATGAATGACAAGTGCAGGACCTTGGCACAGTCGGATTTTTTGTTATTAGAACACCGTGCACATTTACATAGGACCAAGATGAAGTTGGGCAATGGTAGCAGAGTGAAATCTTGTGCCTGATTTTATGGGCTTACCGAGGCCTGCCATTGGAGGGTGACTGCCCAGTGGCTCTTCTTAGACTCATCGTGTGTCCAAGGGAAACTTCCTCCTCCCCAATCCCAACTCTTTCTAATTTTCCTTTTGTGGACTTGCAATGACAGAATACCTCATGGGTGTGACCAAAGATTTTTTTATGTATTGGTTTTATATTATCAAGTGACATGCTAATCAGCTTATCATGGACTTTAAAGAAAGTCAATCAAGTATGTGCCAGGTAGGTTCCCCATTACCCTCAAAGCACGTTCCATTCTTTAGGAATCGGTCTGTCATAAGCATTCAGTCAATGGCTGCAGAGTTGATGAAGAAAAGAAAGAATGAACCCCAACCAGAATAACACTGGTGTGTGCGATGGGAACAGTGGTGTGGGTTGAATGTTATTTAATGCATTTTCATTTAGGGAAGAGAGTCATTCATGTTGTAATGGGTAGAGAGCTGACTTTGGAGCCAAAAAGACCTGGGTTCAAGTCCTGCCCTTGATGAGTACTGACTGTGTGACCCAAGGCAAATCATCTAACCTCTAGTATTCTGGGCATTTGGTGCGGCTGAGTTTCAGGGAGGGTGCCCACCTGCATTGGTAAGAAGGAGCTCCTTCATTTAGGAGTTCTCTATATCAGGGTTCACAAGTCTCCTCTTTATCCTTTTCAGTTAATGAAGATTCATATTCATTTCGCAAAGCAAGGCAGGGCGATACAGCCAGAAGTTTGCATTTCTTATTCTGTTTTTGATTATCCCCTGCGGCGGTATGGGAAGGAGTGCCAAAATACAGCTGAAGCTGCCTCCCTGCTGGGTTAATTGGTATTTAAAACATTCCTCCCATTAGGTAAAAGGTACTTAGGATCTCTGTTTCTAGGGCAACCAGGAAGCATTTATCAACGATAATTTTATTGCCTGCAGGATAAAATACAAAGTCCTCAGCCTGGCTTTTAGGCCATTCCAGAATCTGGCTACAGCCTACTTTTCTTGTGGCATTGGACAGTGCTCTGCTTCCTTCCTGTACACTAAATTCCAATCAAATTTGGACTATTAACTGTATATTGAACTTGACATTCCACCTCCCATCTTTTTGCATTCTCAGAAGTTGTTTCTCATTCTGGATATTCACTCCCTCCTCCTCTCTACTTCCAAAGCTGTATCTTTCTTTTTTTTAAAAAAATTCAATTTTGTTTTCAGATCTGCATTCTCTCCCTTGCATCTCCCCTCGCACCAATGAGAAAACAAGGAAAATAAACCCTGCTGCAAAGGTGTGCAATCAAGCAAAACAAATTCCTGCATTGCCAAAAAGAAATGCTCTCTCCTTCCCTCTGAGTCCATTTCCTCTCCTTCTGTACCTGGAGGTGGCTAAAATGTTTCATTATCAGTCCTCTGCAATTGTGGTTGTTTGTTTTATTCGACAACTTCAAAATTTTTTGTCTTTATAATAATATTGTCATAGAAATTATTTCCTTGGTTCCACTCTGCTTTTGTATCAGTTCAGACAAGTCATCGTTGGTTTCTTTGAAGTCATCTCCTTGATAACTATATCTTTCTTTAAGATTCCTCTTAGATGCCACTTCCTTTGGGAAGCCTTTTCAGATTCCTCAGTAGACATAACTCTCTCTGTCCTCAAAATACCTTAGAATCATAGCAGCATAGATTTAGCACAGTGTCTGGCACATAGTAGGTACTTAAATGGTTGTTTTCTTTTTCTTTTCCCTCCCTCCCTCCCTAGCTTCCTTCCTTCCTCCCAGAATTCTACCAAAATTCCCCTGGAATTGAATGGAGACCTTCTTTTTTTCTGTACTGCATCTAACATTTGCCAGCTGCCTAATCTTGAACAAGTCCTAATCTTGAACAAGCTTATCTGAGCCTCAAAATCTTTCTAAGATACTCCTATTAAGTTATAGCTATGTAAATGAAGACTAATACTTAGCTACTAAGTGTTAGCTTCTTTGTAGTAGAAGACAAACTTGATGTAAGGAGTTCACATCATCATTGTCACAGATCCTTGACAGATTAAGTGTAGAGAAAGGTCTCTAGGACTGATTTTCTATCTGTCTCTATTCATTTACACATTGAAGGAGAATTAAATGCACAAGGATTTACCTTGATGAAGGCAAACTGCTTCCTCAGTTGGATATTTGGCATCCCAAATGTAATTTTCAGGCCAATTTGTCATTTTCAGGCCAAATGTCAGGTCTGACATTTTTCTGAAAAAATGCATCACTGAAATTATATTGGAAATCAACAAAAATAGCATTGTGTATAAAAATAGTTGCTCTATATGAGACTTTTCAAGTGTATCTCTTTGAAAATGCAAGTTAAACTACAGCATGATCTACTTATCCATTGGAGGCCACATAGTATAATAGTTGTAATAATAAAAGCTGATATTTCTAGAGTACTTTAAAATCTACAAAGTGTTTTGCATATCTTATTTAATCATATCATCATAAATTTAGAGGTAGAAGAGTCCTTACTGATTATCTGGTTTATTTGACCCTTATAATAACTCTGTGAGGTAGAAGCTATTATTTATCCCTATTTTATAGACATGGAAACTGAAACATGGCAATAGTTGCCTTGGGTTAGTAAGTATCCAGGGTAGATCTTGGGCAAGCCTATTGGCCTCTGAATCTTAAGCAACTCTCTCTAAGACTTAACTCATTAACTTATAGTTATGTAACCTAAGAGTAATGCTTATATAATAAATTTTAATGTCATGGTGTTGGGCTAAGTTTCCCAAAGTTATAGCCAGGTTTTCCTGACTTCAAGTTCAGAGCGATATCTATTATGCCAAGCTGTCTCTATGGTGAAATAATTACAGATAGAGCTGTGTGGACCTCCTGTCTTTCACCTCTTGCTAGCTATGTTTCTGTGGGCAAGTCCATAGCTTTTCTGAGTGTCAATTTCTTCATCTGCAATCTAGAAATGATAATATGCATAACTTCTAGAATGTCTCCATTGCTAAGATGTCTAGAACAGTTCAGGGTTCCCAGTTGGTGACATAAAAGGTGACACTATTGGTCCCTGCTTCATTAAGTGTCAGTTTCCTTATTACTCATGAACATGGCATACTCATTCCTACAAGTGTAGAACTTCACATGTTCTTTTCTCTGGAATGATTCTCTCCCCTCCTTCCTTTACCTATTCAAATTCTTTTCATCTCTCATCTCATCTTTTCATCTCAAGGCTCAACTCAAATTCAGCCTTCTTCGTCAAGCTGTCTCTGTATATTCCAACTAATACTGACCTTTCCTTTCATGGAAGATCTGCTGCATTTAATTAGCTGTTTTCTCCTTTGCTATAGTTTCATGGTTGCATAGTTCTTGTCTTCCAAGATAGAGAATAAGCTTAGGGGTTGGGACCATGCCTTAGAGCTCTTTATGTTCCCCAGAGTCCCCCTGGCATAATTCTGGGCAGAGCCACAAGGAGATAATCTGGCACTGAGGCAAGCAATAAGACAAACTTAGTTGTTAGTGGGGAAATCTAGGAAAAGACCTAGAACTTCAGAAGACAAGAGCATATGGAAGTGGGGGAGAGACACTAGGATATCCTCTTCCCAACAAAGTACTGCATGGGGAGGACAGTGATTTCAGGACATTCAATCTCTAGGTAAAGATTCAGAGACATCAGATTGCTGTTGCTGGAAACCAGCTCACTGGGGATATGGCCACCAGTTACTGGGGGAAGGAATACGCCAACTGGAAGCTTCCTTTAATTTAGCATTCTTGGGTTTAGGTGCAACACTCAATTGTTTTTGCCAACCAGTGGAATATTATTGTCAATATCTTTTACATTTCAGAGCCATGGGGCAAAACTCCAGTGATCCCCTCCTAGATATGTCTCTCATAGCTGGGCTTATAGTAGGATCCTATGATGTGTCAAATGAAAACTTCTTGGGATTTTGGAGCTCAGAAGTACTGAATGACTTGGCCAAAGTTAGGCAATATCCCTTGTGATGGAATTGGGATTTGAACACAGGTCTCCTGACTCTAAGTCCAGCGCATTCCCCGTTAAATTGAAGACAGCAAAGGTCAGATTTTCCCTAGATTTTTGACAAACAGCCACTCCACTTTGTTCTGCCAGTAAAATAAAGTCCTTTAAAACCTCCAAACTGTGACTGTTATTTTGTGTTTCTTCAGCTGTTTGATTACAGTCTCGCATTCCATGGAGTGACTGGACCAACCATAAAGTCTAGTTTTGCCAGCTCAGGTTTCATTGGTGTCTGGTGTGGGTGTGGGCCAGACCCACTGAAGGGCACTTTGAAGTCTGTGCACATGTGTTTTTTTCTTCTGCTTTGGTTGTAAAACATTTTCCCAGCTTTGCTTTGGACTTTCCCCTTTCCTGTTTTGAAATGGCCTCATGGGCTTCAGCCAGTTGGTAAACAGCTCTCAGATTCCCTGCCTGACAACAGCTTGGGCTGGGAAGATTCAGGGTCTTCCTCTTCCCCCCAGAGCCAGTTCCTTTCATCAGTTCTCCTTTCTTGGTGAGGCAAGAAGTCATTTATTTTCCACTGTTTTTAGTCTTTACTCTGGTAGTATCGAGCCACTGAAAGGAGGACTGATTTTGGATGGTAAGGATCTAGGTTTGAGGCAGGCCCTCTTCCTTTCTGACAGGGTGATGTTGGGCATCTCTGGCCTCTGCTGTCCCATGCTTGTTTCCTTAACTATAAAATGAAGGGGATGTGATAGCTGGCCTCTTCAGTCCCTTTCTGTTCTGTCTCCATGCTGCTGGGACCCCACTGCTTCGGAGCCCTGACCTCTTTTCTTTTTGTCAACGTCAGCCTCCTCCTTCTCTGCCTGCATCTTGCTTTAGATTGCGCCTTTGTTTTCTTGGAATATTTCCTTATGGCTCTGTTTCTTGCTTGATTTAAGTTTCTTTTCATTATATTTGGAGCCAATCTCTGTCAGTTTCACAATTGGTCTGGCAAAGTGGAGGCTGCCATCACTCTGGACAGCTGCTATTCAGTGTGTCCTGACTCAGCCTTGGAAGCACTTTGAAAGCCTTGGGTGTCCTTGGCTTTGGAACACAGTGTTCTTAGTATCCCAATGGTGATGACTCTGAAGGGAGGGCTGACCTAAAGCCAAGCCCAATTCTTTTCTTGGTATTTAATGCTCTCCATAATTTGGTGCCACCCCTAGCTCTCCAGCCTTAATTTATGAGTCCCTGTCATATAGTCTACATTTCAACCAAAGCAGTCTACTCTCTGCTCCTCAAGCTCACCATCCACCCTATGACCTCTGTATCTTTGCTCAGACACCTCCCTTCGTCTGTTGACTTTAAAGGCTGACTCAAATTAGTTCCCTAACCCCACCCCATCCTGGTCAGTAAAAACTTCCCCCTCACATAGCACATTTGTTTTATAACTCATTGATTCATTCATCCATCCATCCATCCATCCATCAAGAATCTATTGCATCTACTATGTTCACACTGACTGCCTTGAAGGAATACAAATTCCTTGAGGGCAGGCACTGTTCTATTGTTGTGTTCCAAGTGCTTAGCACTGTGTCTTGTGATCAGTCATTGAATTGGCACCTAATAAAGTGCCAGGCATATAAATTCTTTAAGGAATTAGTGAACTAAGTTCCTTAAGGAAGTAGTGAACTAAGTTCCTTAAGGAAGCAGGATGGAATTTCTTAAGGAACTTACATTTTTCTGGGGAAGAGAGACAAGATATGGTCAGATGAGGAAACCCCAGGTATTTATAGATTAGTGGAAAGCAATGTTGATAAAAAGAGCACTGTAATGGCAGGGGAGACCAGGAAAACTTCATGTGGAGAAGTCTCTGAGCTGTGCTTTGAAGGAAGGTAGAGATAATTTCTATTCCTATTTTAAATATACATAGAAAGTTTCCTGGATTCCCTTACTGACTAGTGCCCTTCCCCCTAATTTCCTTTGAATATATTTTGTATTTATTTACCTGTTTCCATGTTGTTCACTTCCCTTCAACAGAATGGAAGTTTCTTTAGGGTGAGGACTGCTTGGTTTTTACGTTTGTTTCTCAGTTCCCAGTATAGAGCCTGGTATATAGTAGACACTCCATAAATGCTTTTTGAATGAATACATAAACCAATGAGAAATTTCCATCATAATCTCCTGCTTCTTATCGTTCCTATGAAAATATTCTTAGAAGTCAATAAATGGGCATTTATTAAACACCCACTATGTACCTGACACTATGTGAGGTGCTGAGAAGGCAAAGACCAAAGGAAAAAGTCTTTGCCCTCAAGGATCTTATTTTCTCTTAAGATAGGGTAGAGGTTTCTACCAAGTCCAATTAATGTAAACCCAGAATCAAGATGTAATTAGGTACAAACAAGCCCTTAGTAAGTTGAGAGGTGTGAAAGTCTTTTATGTTGTCTCCAAGCAGGTGATACCACATAGGAAACATTTTGTGATTGGTTGAAGAGAGCCAGTCACACTCTATGGAGCTAAGGATAAAACAGCAAGCCAGTTTGGCCAACTGACCATTCCAACAGTAGGCCTATTGACTCTTAGCTGAGGGAATTATCCTTGGGGTGAGGGATGTTGCATTTTTCCTCTTCCTTCCCCTCCCCATTTATCAGGGGATGACCTTGTAAACTTCAAAATATAGGAAAATCTTGAGTTCTCATTGGTATTGATAGGAGAGACCCTAGAACTGCTTTGGAAACTGGGAGACATATCAAGGACAAATTAGACACCTTGTGAAAAGGTAGCTCAGGAGTCTTCAAGGGCCTTGCCCCTTGGGGCCCAGAAGACAGCTACACTTGGGGAGAATTTCATGAGGACTCTATGAAAAGGAAGAAAGACTTCCAGTAACCAAGAACTGTGAGCTTGTCCTTTGGTTATGTGTGCTCTCAAAATCTGAGTCCATTCTTTTCAGTAACCTTGTGTGCACAAGAGGAGAGTACAACTCTGATTCATGAGGATAGCTTGTACCTGCTGTACTTGCTCTTTCTACTCCATAAATATCCCTTTGTAAACCCTAATTCACATGAATTGGTTGATTGATATTGAGAATGGGGACTCCAATTTGTCAGGTTCATTCCTATAATGAGGGGAGAAGTAATCTGCAGTCTTCTGGGAACCAAATCTATTAGTGCTAATTGGAGTTGGAGAATTAGCCCCAGAGAGATGTTTCATAAGTATGTAAAAATACACACACAATTAATACATGATAATTTTGATGGAGGATCCACTAGAATCTTAAAAGAATCAGGAAAACAAGGGCTTTGTACAGCTGTTGGTACCCTTTATCCTAGGATATCATAGTCATTTTTAAAATTTTATATGTATTTGAGCTGAACTTTCAGACTCATTAGGATTTCTAAGAAGTAGAGGAGAGGAATAAATGAATTCCAGGAATGGGGAACAGTCTGTGCAAGGCACAGAGATGGAAGATAAAATGTTGTGTCTGAGGAACAGCTAGCTAGAAGGTCAATTTGGCACATCCTGGAAAGAACATTCATCAGACTCTACACAGTTCCAAATGTGAAAAGCCCTTGAAATCCCAGCTGCCCTGGGCAATGGGCTGCTATTAGAGCAGCTGTTCCAAATGTTGTTGAAGCTGGAAGGGACCTAAGAAATCCACAAGCCTAACTCCCTCATTTTGCTTTATATTTTATTCCCGTAACAATCTATTGTATTGATGCTTTTTGTATTTATTTTACAGCCTTTTTTGGAAAAAAGACCCATGACCCCCATGGCAGATTGAATCCACCCTTGTCATGCACAAAAACCCTCCCCCCACCCCAGCAACTAAGCAAAACCACCAGTTACAGCAATCACATCTGGTAATGAACATACCATTCTACTAAAAAAAAGGAATTTGAAGATCATATACATATGTGCCATAATACATAGTTCTCAAGGCAAAATAGATAGGTAACACTTCTACCTCTATGCTAGTCCCTTTTGTCTTCCATGTTTTGTGACTTTTTTAAAATAAAAAAATACTTCTCATTTTAACCTGATTTTGCCTGTATTAAAATGTTTGGTATGTAAAGGGTATACAAAATGGGAATGACCCAAGGCCCCATAGTTTTTTTTAAGGAGCTAGACTTTTAATTCATAATTGTGATTTTTTTGGTGTAGGGAATTCCCTTAGAGGGAAATTCTCTTCATCAGTGCAGATCAGCAACTTTTCTGCAATTTATAGGCTTAGGAGGCTGATTGTAAAATTAAATGACTACCTTACATCCCATGGCCATCCCATGGTGTCAGAGGTAGGGGTTGAACTAAGCCCTTTCTGAAAATGGGAGAAAAGTTTGTAGGGTTGCAGATGGTGTCAGGAGCCCCTTGGCTTAGGAGGTATCCCAGGGTCCTAAGAGAGCATTAGGTGGGAAGGCGAGAGGCATGGGATCTCATCTTGGCCTTGCTGTGTGGGCCATGGTGATCATTTCCTCTCTCTGGACCTGTTTCCTCTTTGGAAAAATGAAGGATTGAGCCTAGATAGTTTTTAGAGTCTCTCTCAAATGCTATGATTCTTCAATCTTTGAGTAATGGAGGTTTGGTGCATGCCTAGACCACCTAAAAGGATGTTCTCCCCACATCCTCCTCATGGTGCCACCATTTTAGTCAGTCTGGGCATGCATTACATTTGTGGTGATAGATTTTCTCTCCACCTTGAGTGTAGATCATAATTCATCACTGCTGGAAAATGTACTGACACAAATAAAAGGATTTAGATCCAGAAGGGGCCTCAGAAATTGTCTAGTCCTGTGCCGTCATTTTACAGAAGAGGAAATTGAGGCCCAGAGAAGCTAAAGTACTTGCCCAGTGTCGCAAAGCTAGTCAATGGCAGGGCCTGGGTTTGAACCTAGGTCCTCTAGGGTCAGATCCAGAGCTCTTTGGACTATTTAAGTTGTACTTAATGATACTTTTGCATGTACTCATGACCACTCCTAGCTCATGAGTGGTACAAAAAAGGGAGGGCAGTGAGCTTTGGCCTGCAGTCTGTGATTGACGGACCTTGGACTAGAACATGCTACAATATGATGTTGAAGGAAGAACAGCCATGGATATTCTGAACACATTCTCTCTTATCTGCTTCTGCGAATTCCTTGCTCCCTCTTCTGTTCAATCTGTATTTCAGTTCAAATACAGTTTTTACCCTTAAATTGATACTAAAATCCAGTCCTACATCACCTGTCTTTTGACCATCTTGATCTGGGTGTTCTGGAAGTATCTTGAGCTCAGCATGTCCAAAAGAGAACTCTATCTTTTCCCCAAACACTTCCCTCTACTCAACTACTATATTTTTATTAAGATGCCCTTTACCTGCTAGACACTATTGTCCTTCTAGACTTCCAGATCTGCAGTCTCAGTGCTGTCCTTGACTCTTCTCTCCTGCTCACTCCATGTCCAGTCCATTACCAGATTTTTTCATTGCTTTCTCTTCAACATCTCCCACAAACTCCTTTTCTGTTTTTTTCCTATAGCCACACTCTTGTTCAAACTCTTGTCACCTCTTGCCTGGAAGCAATGGTTCAATTGGTCTTCCTACTCATCTAATGATCTTGACTCAGCTGTCAGAATGATGTTCCTCAAGCACACTGCTCCCTCCATTCCGTAAACTCTGATTGTTCCCTATAATTGCATCATCTAATGTAAAGTCTTTGTCACTTAAAGCTTTTGTCAGCTTGGGCCTCTCCTACTCTTCCAATCTTCTTGAATTAGATTCTCCTCCATATACTCTGTGATCCAACCATCCTGATGCACCTGATATTCTGAAAATGGTCTCTCTCCCAATCTCCAGCTTTTAGAATCCCTGGCTTCATTTCTAGATTCAGCCCAATTGCCGTGATTTTATGGGAGGCAACTTTTCTGGTTCTCCCAGCTGTTGATGCTTATTCTTTAAGGTGACCTTCCATCCACACTGTATTTCTCTTACTGATTTATTGAAGTTGCCTCCTCTGTTTTTCAGTCAGTCAATAAGCATTTAAGGGATTACTGTGGATCAGGCATGGTACTAGTTGTTGAGGATATAAAGACAGGTAAAAGATAGTTCCCTTCCCTTGAGGAGAATAATGATAGGGACAACTATGCATAAGCAAGCTATACCATGGATGAATTGGAGATACTCAAAAGAGCATTAATGGAGATTGGGAAAGGCTTCATGTAGAAGGTGGAATTTTCAGTGGGGACTTGAAGGAAGTCAACGAAGGCAGGAGACAGAGAAGAGTAGGGGGGGATGTTCTAGGCATGGGGGATAACCAGTGGAAATGCCTAGAGTTGGGAGATGGAGTGTTATGAAAAGGACAACAAGGAAAACAGTGCCACTGGGTCAAAGAGTAATGGGGTGTGTGTGGATGAGATGTAAGAAGACTGGAAAGGAGTTTAGGTGGGACTGGTCAGGAAGAGCTTTGAATGCCAGATTTTACATACAGTGGCACATTTAGGGTTAGGAAGCCATAAGAGTTTATTGAAAGGGGTAGAAGGGAGATAGGGGGTCAAACTCAAATTTAGAAAGATCACTTTGAGAGCTGAATAAGGGATGGACTGTAGTGGGGAGAGATTTGTGGCTGGCAGAACAACCAGTGACTTATAGCAGCAGTCCAGACTGAGGTGATAAAATAACCCTTTAACCAGGCTGGGAGCAGCATCAGAGAAAAGGGATCGTAGACTAGAGATATTACAAAGACAAAATCAACAGGTCATGGTAACAACCCCGATAAGGGAGGTCAAGAGATGATACCTAGTGAGAGAGAGGAGCTTAGGATGACATCTAGGGAGCAAGCTTGGGCTTGTGAAAGGATGTTTCATGTTCAGTTTAAGATGTGTTTGGCATATCCAGTTGGAGATGTCCAATAGGGAGCTGGAAATGTTTCTGGAGGTTAGGAGAGAGGTGAGGGCTGGATAAATAGATCTGGGAATCATGAATCTAGAGGTGGGAACTAAATCTATGGGAACTGATGAGATCAAGTGAAATAGTGTAGAATGTAGCTTTCTTGAAGTCATTTTCCTTCCTTCCTTCCTTCCTTCCTTCTCATCCCCAGTACTTAGCACAGTGCCTGGCACATATTATTAAACACTCATAAATGAGTGTTGATTGAATGATTTCAATCTGTAACATGAAAACTCATGGTTTGACCATAGTGGGCACCTGCATTTGACACTTTGAGGATTCAGCATTGTCAGAGTCCTTACTGGCAGATAGAGATTTTGTCCCAGAATTCCAAATTTAGAAGATGTTGACAGCACTTCTACTCCTTCACCAGCTCAGAAATAACCAAGCCTAGCACCAAGTAAGCCAGAATTCTGGGGTTATTGTTGTCATGGGTGGGGGTGGGGAGTAGGGAAGGTTGGTCCATCTGATAATTTCATTAACGTAGGATTATTCTGGTGGGGAAATTCCCTCCACTGATGCAGATTGGCCACTGTTCTGCAACTTCTAGTCTTAGAGAGCTTCCTGGGCCATGGAGAGGTTAAGTGACTTTTCTAGGGTCTTACAGTCAATATAAGTCACAGGCAGGACTTGAACCCAGGCCTTTCTTGAGTGGGCCATGGAGAGGTTAAGTGACTTGTCGAGAGTTACACAATTAGTCTCTGACTTGGCTAAGATCACACAGTCAGTGTGTATATCAGAGGCAAGACTTGAATTCAGGTCTTTCGATCTTCAAGGCCAGTTCTTTATTGACTATGCCATTAATTGGAATTGTATCAGTGTTTCCTTCTCCAGTCCCTAGCTGCCCTCCCATTCTTTTTCCTCCCTTCCTAGCAGAAGGCAAAGGAACTTGCCTTAGGTACCTTTTGTGTATCTTGTTTGTCCCTTGGGCTCTGGATCCTAGAAAATGTCTACTGAACCCCCATTATTACAGGTAAGGAAACTGAGGCCAGAGAGGGCAAGTGCTTTATCAAGGTCGTACAAGTGGCATAGTTAGTATTAGACCTCATTCCTCAGGTTCATCTCATTCCACTTTGTAGATATCATTATTTATATTCCCCTATCTCACTTCTAAAGCAAGAAAGAAAGGAAGAAGGGGTGCTCGGAAGCCTGGAATGTTTTCCCTCTCTCTTAGCTGATTTACCCATTTTCTTGTTTTCATGGTTTAAAGGAGGCCCCCTGACCTGGAATAAAACAATCACTCTGTCTGTGACCCGCAGGAGTGCCAAGGAAGGAAGTCTCTTAATATACTCATTTCTCAGACAGCCTGGCACAGCTTAGAGGAAACACCATTTGAGACCTGAGAGAGGGAGCTTTTCAATTGAGGCTGGTTCAGATGTTGGAAACATGAATCATAGAAATTCACAAGGCAGAAATTGTCATTATTTTTAAAGATATTTTTCTCTTAAATATATTCTAATGCATTTTTTCTTTAAGCATCAGGGATGGGTCGTAACTGTCTTATCTGAAGAATGATGGGGGGGTAGGATCTTTAAGGTCTCTTTCACTTCCAAATCCTATATTATTCAGAATGATAATGGGGGGGAAGGAGAAGGACCACGTTGGAGAGCTTTGTCCCACTCACCAAAAAAGGAGTGGGGGGACTCCTGAATTGTCCATCCCTATATATATATATATATATATATATATGTATATATAAATATAATCTTGGGTCTTTTGTTTACTTCCTTTCCCAGTCTCAGGGTCCCATATTTGTAGGGTCCTCTGCTGATGCTTGGAACAAGGCAATGGCTAGACTCTCTAGGGAGCAAATGACCCCTGTTCTGTGGATAATGACAACCTCCCTTCCCCCACATTGGCCGCTGTTCCTCCTCTCTAACTCTTTTTTTGCCCTGTGAGAAAAGATTCTTGGTGTAACCTCTCCATGGGGGTACAGGATGGAGAGGCCCTTCCCTCTGTCCTACTTCAGTGCAGGCACAGATACCTTTGAGTGTTTCCTGTCAGTCATGATGATATTTTTAAAAAATTAAACTAATTAATTTCTTTTTAGTTTTTAACATTCATTTCATTAGATTTTGAGTTTTAAATTTTCTCCCCCTCCCTCTTTTCCCCCCTCCCCAAGTTGTCATGCAATCTGGTACAGGCTCTACATATATATTCATATTAAACAAATTTTCACATTAGTCGTACGGCAAAGAAAAATTAGAACCAATGGGAAGAACCAGGAGAAAGAAGAAACAAAACAAAAGGGCAACAAAAAAGAGAGAGCAAATAGTATGCTTCAATCTGCATTCAGACTCTGGATATGGATGGCATTTTCCATTATGGGCCTGTTGGAGTTGCATGATGATACTTTCACTTGACTATGGGACTGGAATTCTGTGATAAGCTAAGGGGCCCACAACTCTCTGAGCACTAGAAAGTTCATGGGGAGATTCCCTCCCTTCCTACCAGTCTTGGCTCCCTAGGGGTACAGCTTCTTGGCAAGCAGGTATCCTCCTGTTTGTGACCTCGTTACCTTTCCCACGGGGCCTGGAATAGCATGAGAGGTGGTCTCCTTACCTGGGCATCTGAGTAGTGGGGTATCAGCTACCAAATGCCACAGCAATGGGAGAGAGAAACAGAAGAGTGACTTACAGAGAGAAAAACCATTAGAGAGAAAAGAACCCACTTGGTGTGGATCAGGCTATTTACTTGTGGGTAGGGGTTGGTGATGAAATATAAAGGAGCTCATGAGCATGTATCTCACGTTGTGTGTGTCCCCAGAGGGCTTAGTGACTGGCCTCTTCATTAATCTTAGCTATGATTCTTTATTCCCTTTCTGGATGGGAATAAAACTGCCGGTTCCATACCTAATTCATATTTGTACTCTGGGGACCTCTTAAAACCTTCTTCCTCCCCCTGCTAGGGAGGACCCCTTAGAATGGAGCCAAAAATAGAATCATTCCTCAGGAATCTGGGGTGGGGGTGGAATTGGAGCTCTGGGGAGCCTAGCTCTCCTTCTGGGGAGACAGAAAACCCCACAGCAACGAAAGAGGGCAAACTGAGAGAGCAGGTCAAAAACAGAGAGAGGAGAAAGTTGGCAGCCCCCATGAGTAGCCAGCCATGGCTCTGACCCCACTGTCTTGTAATCCTCCTGTTTGTGGTGGGGAGCTAAAAACTCCATAAAATCTCAGCTGGGCCCAGCTTTGATTTAGAGACTGTTTGGATCCTATGTTGTTACAGTTCAACAGTTTTAGGAAATATTTACATTTGGCTCTAGTTTGAAGTGGGTCATGAATTGTCTTTTGGAAAAACTCTGGTTTGGCAGAACAGTGTGGTTGGTGTTGGGTTAAATTCGATCTCTCCCAGCTCCTCTCTCTGTGCGTCTGATACTCCTGCCAGACTGGGCTTTTTGCCATTGGAGAAAAAACACTACAATCTCCTGCCTCCACATCTTGGATCCTGTCTTGAATGTTCTCTTCTTGCCCAATGCTCCACCCTCTGCCTGTTGAAATCCTACTCATGTTTCTTCATTACTCTAGTAATCCATGATCTCTCAGGCTCAGGTCATGGGAAAGACCTTAGCTTAAAAAGGTCAAGGTCTCCCACTGCGTCTGGGGCCATTTCCAGTTATGCTGATTTATATCTTGCCACTGGACCCAGATGGCTCCTGAGGAGAGTGAGGCTGGTAACTTTGCATGGCTCTCTCTCACTTAAATCCAATTCACTTGCAAGTCATGACATCATCTTCCAGATGTCATTTGTCCACTTCAAGAACAAAGGACTAGACAAGACTCAGGTCAATAAATACCTGTTAAGCACTTATTGAATTCCAGGTGTTGTGCTAGGAGCTGTGGACACAAAGACAAAAAAGAGATCTTTCCTGGTGGGATTTGAACCCAGGACTTCCTGACATGACACTCCCTTTTTTGAGGCTGATGTCCTCCATGCTCAAAATATTCTCCCTCCACAGTTCTGCTTTCTTTCCCCCACAACTTCCTTCTAGTCAATCTCAGCTTAGATACTGCCTTCTACAAGAAGTCTTTCCCAATTGCAAATCTCCCTTCTCCCCTTCCTGCTCCAAGTGTCTTCTATGTACTCTTATTACATATTGTCTTCCCCCTTAGAATATAAAATCCCATGGGTCAGGGGCTGCTTATGTCTTTCTTTGTATCTCCAAATCTAAGCATGGTGCCTGGTATACAATGGGTGCTTAATAATTGTTGCCTAATTACATCATGAAAGGACTTCTCAAATTCCTTCCAGTTGTCAAGCAATCATAGCATGATTCAATGACCTTGAGCATCCTCTGTCCTGACCAAATGAGGAGTCACCTCCTACCCCACCCCCAATCTGGATATCACTGTAATGACCATCTTGTACAATCTGTGTGGGGAGCAGTGAATTGAAGAAGGCTTATTTACTTTTCAGGATTTTTTATCGTTATTATTTCAAATAGTCAACAATACTCTTGTCTTCTGTGATGAATAGCATTGGAAGCCAGGTTTTCCCAAAGGATAAAATGCTACATAGAAAATGAAATGTTTCTCAAATGCGATGAGAGCTTGTCTTGAATACATTTTAGTGATTAACAGACTGAGAGTGAAAAGAAAACAACAGTGCCTGGAACACTCTTCATTTAGCAGTTCTGCCAGCTACACCTGCCTGTATTTTCCTTGGAGGAAAAGTGGACTTAAAAGTACATATGAGTCATTAAAAAAATAAAGCATTTAGGCCTAAGACATGATAATGACAATGACTAACATTTATGTGGAATTCTCAGGATTAAAGGCATTTTAAATGTTATTTCATTTGATCCTTACAACAAGCCTGTACTATTGTTATTCCCATTTTACTGATGAGGAAACTGAGGCTGAAAGAGATTAAGTGACTTTGTTTTACATTGAATTTTAATTTTATTTTTTCTCAATTATATGTAAACAATGATTTTTAATATTTGTTTTTTAAAATTTTGAGTTTCAAATTTCCTCCTCTCCCCTCCCCTCTCCTTTAGAAGGCAAAGAACTTGATATAGATTATACATGTACAGTCATGCAGAACATCTCCATGTTAGCCATGTAGCAAAAGAAAACGCAGACCAAAAACAAAACAAAACAACAAACCCAAACAAACACCAAGCCCACAAGAATAATAAAATTTTAAAAAAATTATGCTTCAATCTGGGTTCAAAGTCTATCAGGTCTTTCTCTGGAGATGGATAGTGTTTTTATCATAAAACTTTCAGAATTGTCTTGGATTTTTGTGTTGTTGGGAATAGTTAATTGATTTACAATTGATCATCATACAATATTGCTCTTATTGTATTCAATGTTCTCCTGGTTCTGCTAACTTCACTTTGAATCAGCTCATGTAAATCTTTCCAGGTTTTTCTGAAATCATTCTGTCATTTCTTATAGCACAATGATATTCCATCGCAACCATATACTACAACTTGTTCAGTCATTCCCCAATTGATGGGCATGTCCATCAATATCCAGTTCTTTGCCACCACAAGAAGAGCTACTATAAATATTTTCCTTTTTTTATTTGGAAAAATCTGTTTGGCATACAGATATAGTAGTGGTATTGCTGGGTCAAAGGTCACAGTTTTCTAGCCCTTTGGACATAACTCCAAATTGCTGTCCAGAATGGTTTGATTTGTTTACAACTCTACCTGAAGTACGTGTGTCTCATTTTTTTCACCTTTCTTCCAACATTTGTCATTTCCCTTTTCTGTCGTGTTAGTCAATCTGATAGATGTGAGGTAGCACCTCTGATTTGTTTTAATTTGCGTTTCTTTAATCAATAGTGATTTAGAGCATTTCTTCATAGGAATATAGATAGCTTTGATTTCTTCATCTGAAAACTGCCTGTTTGTATCTTTTGACCATTTATCAATTGGGGAAAGACTTGCATTTTCATAAATTTAATTCAATTCTATATATAATTGAGAAATGAGGCCTTTATCAGAGAAACTTGCTGTAAAAATTTTCTCCCATTTTTCTATTTTTCTTCTAATCTTGGCTGCATTGGTTTTGTTTGTGTAAACCTTTTTAAATTTCATGTGATTAAAAGTATCCATTTTACATCCTGTAATGCTCTCTGTCTCTTTTTTGATCATATATTCTTTCCTTACCAATAAATACGACAACTAAAACATTCCATGTTCCCCTAATTTGCTTGTAATATCAAACTTTATGCCTAAATAATGTACTCATTTTGACTTTAACTTAGTATATGGCATGAGATGTTGATCTATACCTAGTTTCTGCCAAACTGCTTTCTAGTTTCCTGAGTAGAAATTAAGTGACTTGTCCAAGATCCTGGGGCAGGATATGAGCTCTGGTCTCCCTGACTCCAGATTGAAGGAGCTATCCACTAAATCAAATAAATAATGCTATGTGTTGTACTTGGGGTGATTGTCCATACTTTACAAATAGTAGGCATATAAATTTCTCTTATTGTAACCTTAGTCCTGGGACTTAGAGTTTGCAGGGAGAATAGAGATAATGTTACCTCCTTCCCTCTTCATTTTACAGATGAGGAAATAGAGACCCAGGGACGTCATAAGATCACAGGAACATGGAGTCAATTACTGAAGATTGCACAGCTCATAAGGAGCAGAGTCAGAATTTGAATCAAGGGTTTCTTTTTTCAAATCCAATATTCTTTCAACTACCCTCTATAGTCAAGTGATCCATGTTAATTTAGAATGAGTCTAGAGGATTGAAAATAGTGTATATATATATATATATATCTATACATATATATAGATATAAATATATGAATTCAACACAAAAATAACTATTGTGTTTCATTCTGGAAAGGACTGATGTTGCTCTAGAGAAGGGAAGAGACTTGAGCTTAGCAGAAGGCACTGGTTCCAAAGTTGGAGACCCTGGGTTTAATTCCTACCTCTGACACAGTAGACCACAAGCTCAGACAGTTCCTACACCCAACTAGAAAGGATCTGAATACAGGGCCAATGATGAACTGACCACATGTCTATTCTCCTACTTACTCCCTGGGTGACCTTGGGCAAATGACTTAACCTTTCTGGGTCTCAGTTTCCTCATGTGTTAACTGAGAGGGCTGTAATAGATCAAGGAGTCTTAATCTGATGTCCACTAGCTTGTTTTTAAAACTGCTTTAATAGCTGTATTTTAACATAATTGGTTTCCTTTGTAATCCTATGTATTTTATTTTATGACTTCTCTTCTTGAAGGTTGTGTTGAGGCCAGTTGGATAATAGGGAGCAGAGGAGGTGTGGAGCTGCCTTTTCCTCAAGCAATGGGCTTGAGAACTGGGCTTCTCATTTCTCCCCCTGGCCCTGTCCAGGACTTCTCTCCCTTCCTCTCTATCTCCCTAAGCAGCATGGGAAAGGACAGGAAAGAGTGGTAGGAGGAATCGAGATGCAGAGAGAACCTTGGCATCTGACCAACCAGAGGGAGGGGGCATTCTTTTAGCAGGGATGAGGGCAGGGGGCTTCTTTTCAATCCCACTTCTTTTCCTTCAGGCCTGACTATTCTTTCTCACTGCAATCATTTTGGAAAGTAATTTGGAATTGGGCAAGTAAAGTGACCAAAATGTCCGTACTCTTTGATCCAGAAATTCCATTCCTAGGTTTGTACCCAGGGAAATCACTGATAAGAAGAAAGTGCCCATATACACCAGTATATTTTTTCTAGGGCAATTTTTGAGGTAGCAAAAACATTGGAAACAATGAAAATGCCCAATGATTCGACTAAGCAAATTGTGGCACATGGAATACTACTGTGCCACAAAGAATGAAGAATATGATGAATATAGATAAGCATGGAAAGATTTACATGATCTAATGCTGCATAAAGTTAGCAAACAATATACACAATGACTACAACAATGTACATGGAAAAACCAATCTGAAAAACAATCAAAAGTGAATGTTTCAAAATTATCAAGAACAGCCATGACCCCAGGAAGAGAATGAGAATACGCTCTCACCACAATCCTTAGTACAGGTGGAGGTCTCCTCAGTTCTGTGTATCTTTAGACTTTTTCACTGTGGTGATTGATTCTGCCGACAGTTTTCTCTTGTTTATTTTCTTTATAAAATATTATTTGTTGGGTGGAATGTTTCTTTGGGAAGGGAGAGGGAAAGAGAATCTGGGAAAATTTCTAGTGATGTAAAACACAAAAGACATCAATACAAATTTGCGGAAAAAATGCCAAATGTTATCCTTTGTTAATGAATAACTCCCAGGTCCCATGGCCATCGCTGGAAGTGCACTGTTAGCATTCTTATTGTCTTCAGGCTATTCTTCAAAGTCATCTAAAAATGTAACTCACGTAACTTGACTTGAACTAGCTTAGCTCTTTGGGTGGCTAAGTCCTTTATAGTGTTTCTGTTTTCCTCAAATGTGGATACTTTTGTGTTCCTCTGTAGGAGAATAATTAAATATTCTTATCTTTTTGGACATATAATGGGTAAACTTTTTTTTATTTGATTCTTTTAGGGGTGTCCTGAGGGGCTGTATGAGGGAGCAAAGGAAGGAGCACTTGACTTGGAGTTAGGGGAAGCTAAGTTCAAATCATGTTCTTGCACAAACTGGGAGACCTAGGCTAAATCACATCATCTCTCTGAGCCTCAGTTTCCTTATTTGTCCAAAGAAAATAATAACATCTACGTAGCCTACCTTAGAGAGTTGTTGGGAGACAAATACTTTGAAATCTTAGAATACTAATAGAAATGTTACTATTATCTACTACTGAAGTATAGCCTGTTACATCTCAGTGACCCTGTCTACATCCCACTTTACACCACATTCATCTCTCCTATGGTCTCACAACAATTACTACTATAGCTGCTACTAGAAAGAGTGTGATAATCTATTCTCCTATGACTCACTTCACTATCCTTGTAACTTTCCAGACACCCCTCACTAGCCAACACTCCCTTATGTGTGTTGTTAGAATGTAAGTTTCTTGGGGGCAGGTATTCACTTTGTTTTTTTAATCTGTGTATTTAACACATACTTGGAACACAGTAAGCACTTAACAAATGCTTTCTCACTAATTAATTAATCAATTTGTCATTTATTGCAGTATAATAGTATTGTGTTCATTCACATTCCATAATTCAGTCATTCCTTAATCAAAGGAATTTTTGAATATTTTAAAATTTTATTTTTTATTTTAATTAATTAAATTATTTATTTGTTTACTTATTTATTATTATTTTTTTATTTTTCCTACGTCACAAAATTCAAAATCTTTCCATGAATATATTATATATGGGACCTTTCTTTCTCTTTTCACCCTCTTCTTCCTTCATGTTTTATGAATGAGTTTGTATCTTATATCAGTATTGCCCATGGCCTCCATATTTCTTTACTCATCAAGGAGTATTGGGGATATTGGGCCTCAGTTTCCTCAACTGTAAAATGTTGGAGTTGGGCTAGATTCAGGAGTTCTTACCTTTCTCTGGTGGTCATGTATCCCTTTGGTCGACTGGTGAAGCCTATGGACCTCTTCTCAAAATAATGTTTTTAAATATATAAAATAAAATACATAGGATTGTATAGCAAACCAGTTATATTGAAATAGCTATGAAAATGTATAAAAATAAACCTAACAAGCTCAAGGACACTAGGTTTAGAACCCTTGGACCATATGGTCTCAAAAATGTCTTCTTGCTTTTAATTTATTATCCTATAGCTATATAGGCACATCTGACTCTCTTCTTAAAGAAAAGGAATGAATGAAAAAAAGACTTTTATTAAGTCCTTACTATGTGCCAAATACTATGTGCACAGAGGATACAAAAGTCAAAAGGTAAAGATGGCTCCCTTTTTAAGGCGTTTGTTCTCTTATGAACTCCAGTTTATAATTTCCAAATGTTTTCTAGATATCTTTGATAGAACAGCTTTGCTAGATATTGAGGAAGTGAGTCTTAACCAGTGACTAGATTCACTAGATTCAGGAGGCAGTTTTCTGTTGTTAATTGGGTAGGACTTCCCAGATTCAAAACTTGATTAATCTTTTAAAAGGGACAAGAGCATATTGATTAGCCTTCAGATTTGTTGTTTAGAATATGGAAGGTATGGTTTTGTTTCCAGTGCCCAGTAGGTGCGGAAAAATGTTGTTGCTGACTTGTATCCAACTCCTCATGACCCCATTTGGAGATTTCTTGGTAAAGATACTGGAGTGGTTTGCCATTTCCTTTTTCATTTTATTTTATAGATGAGGAAATTGAGGCAAATAGGGTTAAGTGACTTGCCCAGGGTCACATGGTTAGGAAGTATCTGAGGCCAGATTTCAACAAAGGAAGTTGAGTCTTCCCGACTCCAGGCCAGGCCCCTCTACTCACTGTACCATCTGGTTAAAGAACAGGCACAGACTATAAAGGGGAAGATAACTGTGCTATGACTTGCCAAGAGATAGGAAGGGCTTATAAAAAACACAAGGTTTTTCAAGAGTGATTCTCTCTCCCTCCCTCTCTCTCCATCCCTCTCTCTCCCTCTTTCTCTCTCTCCCTCTCTCTCTCTCTCTCACACACACACACACACGCACACACACATACACACACACACAAACACACACACACACACCTCTTCCCCTTTTGGGCTCCCTTCTTGGTAGATAGACCCTTAGAGCCTACACCTTTTTGGACCTCTCCCTTTGACTTTGTCTCTGTCTTTCTGTCTTTGTCTTTATTTCTCATTCTGCCTGCCTGTCTCCCTTTCTCTGTTTCTGCTTGAATCAGATACTTCTATGTGGCACTGACAGCTCCAGGGTAGGGAGATTTAATATAATTCCATCCTGTTTATATGAATTTATATGTGACTCATATTTAGATTTACAATAAAGATTTTTTGGGGTGTCTAAACCTGTGATTTAATGAGTGTGGGGGAACTTCTATTATGGAAATTTCCAGTAGACTGACATCTCTGCTGTAACTCCTGTGGGGAGCCTGGGATGCAGAGAGGTTGTCACGTTTCCATGGTTACCTAGTCAGTATGTGTCACGAGGCAGAATTGAATTTAGTTTTTCTTGATTCCAAGACTGGTCCTTTAGCCACTGGTATATGCTGCCTTTCTTTGCTAGGAATTACATTTTCAATTTATAGAAGTCATTTTGGATTTATTTGTTTTTCTGAACTGAACTAGAAATTATCTTGAAAGTTCACGTGCTTGCTAGTTTCTATGAAAATCATATGTTTATTCAGTAATTCAGTAACGGTGTAATCAGCCATTTATTCTTACATGTGCTCTTGGAATGCAACATACTTATTAAGTGTTTTCTATAGGCCAAGAATTGTGCTAAACATTATAAATATTAGAGTCTTTGATCCTCTTAATGAGTCTGTGAGGTAGGTACCATTATGAATCCCATTTTACAGTAAGGAAACTGAGGCAGACAGAGGTTAAGTGAAAAGTTCAGGATCACATAGCTAATTACGGTCTGTTGCTGGATTTAAACTTGAATCCAGGCCCAGAACTCTATCCACTGTACCATCTGGTTGCCTCAATTATATTCTTCTTGGAAGATCCCATATTACTAACTGGGAAGGAAGAAGAGTGTGTGTGTATGTGTTGGGGGGGCCTGGCAGGAATTAAATATTCCCCCAAACTGCATCCTGGTATAGTGATTTTAACAAGGTAGTAGCTGCCCTCTGGAGACACAGCTGTGGGTTATAAATACAGTGTTCCCTTAGTATATAAATTCAGTTTCTTTTGTTAATTTTTTCTTATGTTTCATGTGTTAACTATAAGTTTTAAAAACTAAACTACTGCCACATCTTTCCTTCCTTTCTTCCTTCCTTCCTTCCTTCCTTCCTCCATCATGGATCCATGTTCTTATGGATGTGGGTACCAGCTCTAATGCTGTAGGTTGAAACTCATACATATGTTCTTACCTTATATGATTTTTGCCTCAATGTACTAGAGTCTGTCCTCTTTCTAGATACCAGAGCAGCCTGTGAGGTGCCACACATGATCCTTTGATCTTATGACTGACTGCCCCATCTCCTTTTTTTTTAGCATCATACATTTCCTGGATAACCTTTAAATCACTTCTTTCAATCAAATCATTGGTTACATAGGCTGCCATGCTTACTATGAACCTCTCTATTGCTTTTTGAGGTATTTCATAAAATGAAAAATAGATGTAAAATGGAACAATTAAAGATAAAAACAGAACATAAACCTGCTGAGATAAGTGTGGGGAGTAGAAGTTGGCAGGTCCTTGAGATGAGCTAATTCCTACCATTGGTCCCTGAATTAGACTCTAAACTTAAGAGGAACATGCTGTGATGCATGGTGTTCCTTGCCTGAAAAAAAAAAGCATACAGGGTTGTCTGTAGAGGAAAACTGTTTTTTGGAACTAAATTCAGATAATAATTTATCAAATGAGTTCTTGTATCAAGGGCATTGGACAATAGGGCAGATATACTTTCAATGAAAATTTGATATGTTCAAAGTCTTTTATCAATCCTCTATAAAGGTGGAAAGCACCACCTTAAATCATGACCTAATGAGAGCAGTAGCATAAGGAGACAACATGGTCCAGGGACTTTGCTTCCTTATGGTGTAAGAGTCCAAAGAAGTACCATAAAGGATGACACATATCAAGATGTATCTAACTATTTAAACAGATGGTGACACTGCTAACCACTCACTCACCTAATCCTCTCCATGAAAGTTATCTGGCCCTACAGGACAAAAGAGAAGATGGGGTAAGGGAAGGGAGGGATGATAGAAGAGAGGGCAGATTGGTGATATGGGTAATTAGAATGTCCAGTGTATTGGGGAGGGGGGAGGGGACAAATGGGGAGAAAATTTTGGAAGCCAAAATCTTGTGAAAATGAATGTAAAAAGTTAAATAAATTTATTTAAAAAAAAAAGTATTTTGCCCTGTGATGTCCCACACTCACCCTTGTGATTATGCACTCTACCCTACTCATGGGCCGGTGTTAGAGAAGAGTCAAATGAATTATAATTATTAGAGTGTGAATGACTTTTTTATCTCAATCAAACAATAAACATTTGTTAAATACCTGCTATGTTCCAGGCACTAGGCTAAGTGAGGGGGATAGGAAAAGAGGTAAAAACCAGCATCTGCCCCCAAGGAGCTCATAGTCTAATAGGGAAGCTCACAATCTAATAATCTCCCAGCTCCTTTTCTCCTTGGTAGCTGAGCTCATCTCAGCTGACTGAGAGGTATGATTAGTGTTCATTCACCCAATTAGATTATCTCTGAGTCTTCATCCATTGGACCCCCTTGCCTCCTTCTTGCCTCTGCTATAGTTCACTGAGCCTTGGTTGCATCATTTTGGAATGAGTTGACTACTCACAAAGACAGACATACTGTATCACAGTTTTTCTACTTTTTACTTAGAATCAGTAAAAGCAATAAGATTATCTTACTATTCAGATACCCTTCTCTTCTCCTAGACTCTGGCTGCCACCCAACAGTATTTAGACATGGTTTGAGGTACTGCCAAGGTTCCTCCACTGACTGTCCCCAATGGGAGTTTTAGGAAAGACAGAATTCAGTTGTTTTAGTTTACCATTTGCTTTCCCCTTTCTAGGAGTGAGCAAAGGAGTTCATGCAATAATGATAAATAGAGGAGTTTGTATTTGACCCTGGAGGTAATGGGGGGCCAATGGAGTTTACAGGGCAAGGGAATGATGTGATAAGTCTTGTACTTTGGCAGCTGAGAGGAGAATGGATTGGACAGAAAAGAGAATCAAGGCAAGGAGATTCATTAGGAAGCTAGTCTAGGTGCAAAGTGATTTGGGTCTGAGTTGAGGTGGTGGCTGGGCTCTCCATACCTGACTACTCACATGTTCTGCTTGCTTCCTCATTGGGTTCCAAGACTTTTGGGGCCATGCCTTCTCCTGCTTCTGACTGCTATGATAAAACCATACCTCCTGACGTCAGACTGAGGCTCAAAGAAGGACACTGAACAATTTAATGATGTGTTTGCCTTAGTGGATCTCTGATGGGGAATCCCTCAGCATTCATTTCTCAATCCTATCAACCCTATACTTTCTTCATCCCAGTGTTAGTTTTTCCATAATGACCACCCATCTCTCTTCTTACTTATTGCCATTAATCTTGTTCCTCATCCTCACTGTGAGCTGCAATCCCTTCAGTCTATTACTTCTGATGGAGCCATGCTCAGATCTCTTCATTAGTAAACCAGTTTGACTCGACGCTATTGTCTACTCTTAAATCCTTTGTCCCTTTGTCACAGGAGTCTGATTACTCTAGAAGTTCAGTCCACCTCTAGATTTCTCACACTGAACATACTCTTTCCCTCTGCAACCCCTTTCTCTGATTGGCTGGTTCCTCTCAGACCCTTCATTTTAAGGAAAATATCCAGCTAGTCATTTCTTCATCCTACTTTGGACCCTCTGGACTTTCTTTACCATGTTCCTGTCCAAATGCCTCTACTTCTTCCCCCATTCAGCCTCTTTTTATGTGCTAGATTGTTTCCTCCCACTGGAATGTAAACTCCTTGAGACTTCCTTCCTTCCTTCCTTCCTTCCTTCCTTCCTTCCTTCCTTCCTTCCTTCCTTCCTTTTCCCAGCACTTAGTACAGTGCTTAGGAAATACGTGTTGACCTGAATTAGCTTTGTCCTACTAACAATCATGTTGCCAACCCCCAACTCTGAATTATTTCTACCATCTGCCTCCTTCACTTTTACTCCTGTGTTCCTGAGCAAACTTGGAGGAAGTCACAAAACTGTGCTAATTGGCTTCACTATAAATTTATGTTGCCTAATCTCAACTGGGCCCTCAGTACAGAAAGGAAATCTTTCCACTCCTCTTACCCATCACCAAGGTCATTCCAAACCTTGGCATCTTTCTTAAAGCTTCCCAAGGTACCTTTTCCTTACTCTTAGATGAGAACTTTGCCTTATACTACACACACACACACACACACACACACACACATACACACACAAGGGCATGTGCACACATACACACTATTTGAGGCCAGTGACTGACTCTTCTCCCCTTTTCTTCTATATCCCTCAGTTCTCATCTTCTACTTTCTCTCTCTTCACTTCTGTCTCTGATGGTGGAACTTCTTAAGGGCAATGTCTCTCCCCACCCCCTCATCTCATCTTCCTCCTTTTTCTTCACTCTTGTCTCCACTCTCTTTCATCTACAGTCTCCTTCTTTATATTGTCCTTTCCCTGCTGCCTTGTAGACACAAGCAGATGGGAGTATGGTAATGGCAAGTAAAATAGAACTTTTGCTGTTTTTGTTTTGGTATAATCAATAAATATAAGGCCTCTATTTGAATGTGACTGAGGAGGATCTTTCCTACCCACTGCGGGGTCTGGGAAGATTTATAAGAAGGTCCATGCCTTTTGTTAATGAGGCACTGGTTCTCCAGGGATGGGATGCCCTCTGGCTCTAAAAAGTGTATAAATACTCAGAGGGTGAGGTTTTACTTTGGGGCTTACTGACTAGAAGTGTTTATTTGGCCAGAAGATGACTCTGGGAAGCCCCTAAGGAGACTTTCTCCCCGCCCCCTTTGAAAAACCCAGATGTTCCCTCTCTGGTCTAAAGATGTATGCATGTTAATGATCAGACATTTTGGAAGCATGTCTGTTGACTTTTAATTTCTCTGTATTTTCTGTGAAGTTCAGGGTTCTGAAATCCCTGAAATAGGTGAATGATATATGTGCTTGCTTAAAGGAATGATACCTGTGCTTGATTAAATTATTAACCCCTCAAAAGTCACCTTTCCTTTTATGAATGCAGATCTCAGAACTTGTGGTAGCAGGCCCCACTGTGTATGTTGGGATTACTAACTGATTCAAGTCTTTAAAAAGCCCTCACTGGTTTCTACCATCCTGCCAATGACCGCCCTAGATTTCTCTTCTCCTACTCATTTAAACTCTTTAAAAAGGCAATCTATATTCAGGAATCCTATTTCCTCCATTTCCTTTCTTCTTACTTTCTTCTATAATCTCGTTTCCAATGTTACCAATGGAGTAGCTTCATAAGCACAGTAGATAGAGCACTGGGCTTGGCTTTTGGAAGACTCAAATTCATAAATTCAAATCTGGCCTCAAATACTTACTAGCTGTGTGTCCCTAGACAAGTCACTTAACCTTGCTTGCCTCTGTTTCTCTATAAAATGAACTGGAGATGGAAATGGCAAACTACTCAAGTATCTTTGCTAAGAAAGCCCCAAAATGGGTCACACAGAGTCAGACACAACTTGAAATGACGTGACACAAATGTTACCAATAGTTTCTTGAGTGGCAAACTTTACCATTTCTACTTTTATAACATCTTTGATCTCTGACCCCTTGTCCCTGCTCAGACAACCACCTGCTAAGGCCTTCATCACCTCTGGACTGGATTATTTTGACTGCTTCCTCCTTGGTCCCATACTTGACCATCTCATCTTTCACATTGCTACCAACACAAATCTGTCCAAGTTATTCCCTTACTCAATAAATCTCAGCCATTTTAACTACCTCTATGTCAGCATATGAGCTCCTCTGTTTAGCTTTTAGAATCCCTCACAACCAGGCCTCAACCTGTTTTTTTCTAGCCTTTTGTACTTT
This sequence comes from Potorous gilbertii, assembly GCA_028658325.1. Lineage (NCBI taxonomy): Eukaryota > Metazoa > Chordata > Mammalia > Diprotodontia > Potoroidae > Potorous > Potorous gilbertii. Next base: position 481,049,093 of record CM053769.1, read on the forward strand.
TGTACTCTTTGATGTCTCTGTTCCTTACCCACACAACCACTTTATCTCATCTTTGAACCTTTGCGCTGGTCATCCATGGCTGGAATTCACCCCTTCCTCATTTCTACCACAGAGTCTCTCTCTTCCTTCAAGACAGCTCAAGCGCTCCATCAGCCTTTTCTGATTCCCCCAAACTGTAGTGTCCTCCCTCTCAGGCTAGTTTAAGATCATTCTCTTTATATTTATTGCATATATATTTATATATGTTCATGTTTCCTCCCTTGTTAGAATGTGAGCTAATTCCCTAGCAAGTGGGGATTTATTTTATTCCTTATCCTTCTGTCTCTAGTGCCTGGCGCATAGTAGGCTTTTAATAAATACATGATGATTGATCCTCTGAAGTAAGAAGCAAAACAAGTGTGTCTTCTGAGCCTCCCTTTCCCATCAGGGGAAGCTGCATATGGCCTTCAGAACCCTGGCCTTCCTTCAGAACCCTGGCCTTCAGAACCCTAGCCTTCTGCTCTGATATCTCACAGCCTCCCAAGCGAAAAAACAGTTAAGAGCTTTTCACACTGTCATCTCCAACCAGATGGTATTGCCATTCACATTTCTTTCCCAGGGAGCTCAGAGGCAAATAACCTTGGCATCTGTGACAAGATCATTGAAACCAGAGCCTGGAAGGAAAGTCTCTCGGTTTTCAATCAGATGAGTTAGCAGCAATTCACTTGGAAAGTTCTCCCTTGAGGAAATGCTCCCCCGCAGCCGCCAATCTACGTGGCCTTGCTGGTTTCCTCGGAAGGCTGAAGATTGCCTTCCAGCACAACTGACCCTCCAGCCAGAGCAGGCCAGATTTTCTTTTCAATTCAAACATCCTGGGAAACAAATTTGCTCTGTTGATTTAATTGGGGCCCTGGGTATTTGTTGTTATTTTAAAGTCAGGCACATCTGATTCTTGAACGCCTTTGGGGGTTTCTTGGCAGAGATACGAGAGTGGTTGCCATTTCCTTCCCCAGCTCATTTTATAGATGAGGAAACTGAGGCAAACAGGATGAAAGGGACTTGCCCAGAGTCACACAGCTTAGTAAGTGTCGGAGGATGGATTTGAATCTACAAAGTCATGACTCCAGGTCTGGCACTGTACTAACTGTACCACCTACTTCCCCCTTTGGGAGTGTTTTGTCCTTTTTTTTTTATATATATAGATAATTCATTTGTTTTCAATTTTCAACAATCACTTCCATAAGTTTTAATTTTTCTCCCCTCCCAGAGATGGCATTCAATCTTATATGGGTTCTACACGTACGTTTCTATTAAACACAGTCTCATGTTAATCAATTGGCATGTTTAGTTCTAATATCCTCTTTAGCAGCTGACCAGCACAAATCTGCAGTCAGGTAGGTAGCTACTAAGAGCTGATTGTTGAATACGAATCACCTGGATGGGTGAACCAAAGCTTCCAGTGAAAAATCTATCTGATGTGATTGCTGAGCCACTCTCAGTGATATTCAAAAGATTGTGGAAACTAGGAGAGGTCTTGTAGGATTGCAAGGCTGGAAATGCTTAGGATGATTTAAAAAGAATGGAAGACACTGGTCAACAAGGCCTGTGACCTTGACTTTGATTCTTGGCAAAATTCAACAACATGTCATTAAAGGGATGCAGTCTCTATTCTGTGTCTATTTATAAAAATCTAGAAAAGGAAGCAGGGATCTAAAGAGTTGCCTGAGTCTCATTGCCTTTTCTGAGAGTTTGACCAGGTTAGCAGAACTATTCCTGATAAGATCCCTAAAGAAGTATATGAGGAGATTGTTGGAGATGAAATTTACCTAGATTTCACCCAAACATGTGATATAATGTGCTATTCTTGTGGAAAGGTGGAGAGATGAGGCTTTAACAATATTGCAATTGAAGGAATTCACAGCTTGCTGAATGGCAATGTTGAGTTTAAGACACCAGACATTTAGTTTAAAATATCCACTGGGAAGTTGGTAAAGTGGTATTGGAGCTCAAAAGAGAGACTAGAACTGACTATATAGATCTAGAAATCATCTTCAGAGAGAGATGTTAATTGAGTCCATGAGGGCTGATGAAACTCCTGAGAGAGAGAGAGAGAGAGAGAGAGAGAGAGAGAGAATGGAGAGAAAAGAGAAAAGGGCCCAGAATAGAACACTGGGAGATACCCACACTTTAGTGGACACAATAGATCATTGGTAACTTGGGAAAGGGAGGTTTTATTTGAGTGATGAAGTCATTTTATGTCTGAACCCATGCAAGTACAGTATGTATAAAGAGAAATAAACAGAACCAGGAGAAGAATATCCACAATGAACACAGCAGAGTAAATGGAATGGTCTCAGAAAGAAAGCTGAGCTCAAAGGAACCACTGAAGATGAAGCAATCCTTGGAAAATCACTGAAGATTCTGGAGAACAGATGAAATACACCCTCCCTCCAGGAGAGAGGTGGGGATTCCTAGGACAGAAGCTTGTATTCCTTGTCAGGAGCAATCATTGCCATGGGTATTTATGCCTTCTTGTTTTTCTTTTTTGTAGGAGAGAATTCAGTTTGAAGTGGGAGGGTGTTGAAATGATTGATATAAAGACAAAAGGAATCAATAAAACATAAAAAAAAGAAATGAATGTATGAATGTGAAACAGACATAACTAGGTCAGAGTAACTGGGGTTTTGCCCCAGGGTGCAGAAATTTTAAAGGTGCAAAAATTAAAAATAATAATTCCAAAAGTTTCTGCAATTAAAAATGTTACTTATATAAAGTAAAACATTTGTTACCATATGTTACATACATGTGCACACATAATACATTTGCATTTCCTTGACAGTTTAGAAACTAGTTAGCAAGTGTAGCCAGTATACTGTCCCTCTCTCCAAGGGTGAGTTCTCTTATATCTCCTTCTCAGGGTCCTAGGGTGCTTCCAAGGGATTGGAGGTATCTATTCTCAAATGCTGTCAACTTGAGCTCTCCTTAGTTATGCTTCTCTCACTGTTAGGTGCCACTCTGATTCCATTTAACAACATAACATCTATTAGTTTTTTAAAAAGGTATATTTAGATCTAGGGATCACAAAAGTACAAACATTTCCCCCCAGTTCCTGGGGACACACTCTCCCTTATCCTATCTTAATCTCTGTGGAAAATGGATTGACTCTTAGATCTGTTCCTACATAACATCATCCCATCAACTTTTCATCCAAATATGGTATGACAGCTGGATGAGTCCCTGTCTGAGCTATTACTAGGTTGGGTCCTGAAGGTCACTCCTTGATCCTTGATGTAGAGATAGTAAGTTGGTTGCTGAAAGAAATTAATATTAATAACTAATTATTCAGTTCTGATCCATCCATCCCCTCTTATTTTTGTTACTCCTGAAAAACTCAGGCAGTTTTAGAAGGGTCTAACAATAAAGCAATCTTCTTTTAGCCTCCAAGGCACATGTCCCTTAACTTGGTTGGGCAGGACCTCACTCGGAAAACCTAATTTCTATTTAGAATATAAACAGAATCTAGTCTTAGCCTGGGGGAAGGAGCCACTGTCTTTGGTCCCTTCCTGTAGAGTTTAGGGGAAGGAGAAAACCAGCCAGAGAAGTCTAGATAGAAATAGCTTGCCCTGTTGAGATTGCTAGAGGCTACTGAGCCTTATGATTAAACCATGCTCTCAGTAGGAGGAGCTGAAGACTTTTAACCCACCTCCTCATTAAATGCCCTCCAATCAGAGTTGAGTTTCACTTGTCAGAGGAGATTCCCCCGTCAGAAGGTGCACATCTTACTTAAAGCATTTCAGAGTCTCCTTTGCTGTCTTTGGGTACTGAGAGAAATTGCTGACTATCAATATATTGATTATTAGCTAGCCTAATTAATAAACTGATTATTAATTCCCTGGAAATTCTGCTTCTCAGAGATTTTATTCATCAAATTGCAAATCCCAGATACTGAAATGCCAGTATTCAGGTTTACTAGTAGGTTGGGATGCTGTGATCTTGGGGTGCTGGACTCTGTGCCCAGATGTTCCCTCTCTTGACATTCTGGTCTAAGTCTTTCACCTAAAACAGAGGAGAGCAATCACAAAGCCAAGGGCTAAGGTGGTCTCATGGGCCACATTTTGTCTTCATCAGGGTGGAGGCCCAAGGTTTCTCTTCAGTGTCATTCACTAAGTTCTGTCAGTGGAGGAGTCAAATCATGAGGGGAAAAGATAATCAGAATGAAACCAAAGAGAAGATGGCGGAGGCTAAGGTCCTTTTGAAGGTACCCCATACAACAAATCTAAAAAGCTTCTCCTAATCAAGTGATTAGAAAACTAGAACCAATTAAAGAAGGTCCATGCATGCTCATGTCTTTTCAGTTCTATCCATTATATGTCATTGCAACTCTCCCAGAAGTCCTCAGTGTCTTCCATGTTGGAAGATGCTATCAGAGGCCCAATGCACAAACTTCGTTCCCCATGACATGAATATTATCAGTTATAGTAGTCGGCTATCAGGCAGCAAACCTTCATGTGCCTACATACCATGTGAGCTCCTTCTTGCCTAGCCCCCTCCCCTGCTCCTCTCTGGCAAGTGGCCTTCTCAACAGTGGTTTCCCCTATCCTGGGGTCTCTCCCAATGTATCAGTTTCTCCTGTTTTTTGCTGATTCCCCTGAGCATTAAAATGGGTAATTTTGGCTTTAGGGAGAAGTACAAAGCACACGCTTGAGGAATTTGATTGCTGGAACAATAAGGGAAATCTGACACTGGCTAAAGGGAGATATGGGGTCAAGTAGAGATTTTAATTTTTTAGACCCAGAGAATTGATTATATTTGAAAGGGGAATAGATGGAGGTCTCAGATGGGGAATGACTGAGCATCCAAGAGGGGTTGGAGAGTATGGTAGACTAGGGAATGGGTCAGGGCTAGGTTTGGGATGAAAATATCTCTTTGTTGTTAAGTCATTTCAGTTGTGCCTGATTCTCTGTGATTCCATTTGGGTTTTTCTTTTTTTTTTCTTCCCTCCCCCCAAATTGATTAATTTATTTGTTATATAATTAATCACTTCCATATGTCCCAATTTTCTCCCCCTCCTTCTCCCCTTCCTCCCCTCCCCCTTTGGGTTTTCCTTGGCAGAGGTACTAGAGTAGTTTGCCATTTTCTTCTCCACCTCATTTTTACAGATGAGGAAACTGAGACAAAGAAGGTTCAGTGACTTGCCAAGGGTTCCACAGCTGGTAATATCAGATTTGTACTCAGGAAGATGAGCCTTCCTTACTCCAGGCCCAGCCCTCTACACATTATGCCATCTAGCCAAACCATCTTATCACTCTGCTTTTAGAGGGAGGGAAGAAAGGTCAGTGATAGATAGCAGCTTATTTACTGTGGAAAAGCTAAGTGTCCAGGAAGGAGTTAATGGCAGATGCTTTCTGGCTTCTTGGTGAAATCTGCGAAGTCATCCTCCACTAGTGAGAGAGTCAGGGGAGCTCCCAGAAGGAACAGTCACTCAGACAGGCAAAACTTAATGAAGGAGAAGACAGTCTGGAATCCAATCACCCCAGGGAATGTCTATGGCTGATGAAAGGAAAGAGAATTTATGAGTGATGGCGATGGGCATATTGAAGGGAGAGGGCATGAATTTCTAATAGACTGCTTGGAATGATTTTACATCTCCCTTTCCTATTTGTGTTTGGCTTGAGAGCTACAAAGAAATAAGCTGGCTGGTGCCAGCCTACGACTTGTTAGTTGTATGATTCTGAGCAAGTTGCTCAGGGCTGTAATTTTACTCTATAAAATAAGAAATGTAGACTCTATGGCCTTGAAAGTCCCTTCCAGTTGCAAAATCTCTGATCCTAGATTGTCCTAGTTCAGGCACCAGGTGGAACCTGACCTAAACGTAATTTTAAGAATGTGGTCCTACCCTCAAGGAGCTTCTAGTCAAGTTGTTGTAGGCAAGACAAATAAGTGACAATATATAGACAGGTTTGGTTATTTCTCCTACTTCCTAACTTTTCTGAGAACTTCTTTTTTAAAAAAATTAAAATAAACTCCACAAACATCAAATAGAATGAGTATTTCCCTAAGCCCTTTTGTTATGGAACAAAAGGAGAGGACCACACATGAAACTGTACATCTCAGTCATGTGGAATCTACTTATATTTTTAGGTATATAATAAATCCATCATGTAACTTCAAAAACTGTCTAACTTGTCTTGGATGCCTTTGGTTTTCCTTCTGTCCCTCACTTCTATGTTTCCACCTCTTCTGACTTTGAGACTCTCCCTCCCTTTCCTTTCGCTTCCTTCTGCCCAGGATCAAAGATATTTTACTGACTAAATTTAAGACAAAGAAATTCTAATTCAATTTTCAAGTCTTGACCACTGGTATCTCTGAAAATTCATTGCTCCTACTGGTTTAATTATCGCCTCTGCAAAGACAACCCCCACATTTACAGACTTAGCCCTATCTTGTCTGCTGAATGTGGGACTCCATGGCTAATGGCCTACTGGATGTCCCATCATCACCTTAAGTCTGACATGTCAAAAATGGAACTTATTTTCTTTACCCTAAATCCTTCATTACTCCAAAGCTCCTATTTCCACCATCTTTTTATGTTCACATCTTTAGAGTAATCATTGATTCCTTGCTCTTCTACAACCCTGCTAAACAATTTTTAAAATTATTTTTTATTTTTTAAATTTTATTTGTTTTCAGTACTCTATAATCACTTCCACATATTTTAGATTCCCCTCTCCCTCTTCCCTCCTACCTCTCCACTCCCTCTCTGAGATGGCATACATTTTTATATAGGTTCTACATATACATTCCTATTAAGTACATTTTCACCTCAGTCATGTTGCATAGAAAAATTAAAATAAATGGGAGAAATCACAAAACAAAACAAAACATAATACAAAAGAAAATGATCTGCTTTATTCTGCAATCGAATTTCATAGTTTATTCTCTGAAAGGGGAAGGCATTTTGCCTTAAAAAACCATTAGGAATTTTTTAAGTCCTTGCATTGCAATGAAGTAATAAGTCTACCAGAAAAATTCCTCACACATTGTGGTTGTTGCTGTGTACAGAGTTCTCCTGGTTCTACTCCTTTTACTCAGCATCAGTTCATATAACTCTTTTCAGACCTCTCTGAAGTCTTCCTGTTCATCACTTCTTGTAGCACAATATTATTTCATTACATTCATATACCACAATTCATATACCATTTCCCAATTGGCAGACATCTCTTTGATTTCCAGTTTTTGGCCACCACAAAGAGAGCTGCTATAAATATTTTTGTACATGTGGGAACCTTTCCCATTTTTATGATCTCTTGGGAATACAGTCGTAGAATTGGTATTGCTGGGTCAAAGGGTATGCACGTTTTTGTAGCCCTTTGGGCATAGTTCCAAATTGCTCTCCAGAATCAGCTCACAGCTCCACCAACAATGAATTAGTGTTTCAACTCTCCTACATCTTCTCCAACATTTATCATCTTCCTGTTTTGTCATGTTAGCCTATCTGATAGGTGTGATGTGATATCTCAGAGTTATTTTGATTTGCATCTCTCTAATCAATAGTGATTTAGAGCATTTTTTCATATGACTATAGATAGCTTTGATTTCTTCCTCTGAAAACTGCCTGTTCATATCCTTTGACCATTTATCAATTGAGGAATAACTTGTATTCTTGCATATTTTACTCAGTTCTCTATATATTTTAGAAATGAGGCCTTTATCACAGATAGTAGTTGCAAAAATTCTTTCCCAGTTTCCTTCTTCCCTCCTAATCTTGGTTGCATTGGGTTTGGTTGTACAAAAACTTTTCAATTTAATGTAGTCAAACTTATTATCCATTTTGCTTTTTGTAATGTTTTGTGTTAAACAGTTTAAAAAGACTTTATTTAATGCTTACTATGTGCCTTGAAAATATTATCTCATTTTATCTTCACAACAAAGCCTCAAGGGTAGGTGCTACTATAATCCCTATTTTACAACTGAGGAAACTGAGGCAGACAGGAGTTAAATGATTTACCTAGAGTCACACAACTAATAAGACTTGATTCAAACCCAAGAATAACTTTGTCATTATTTCATGTCTCTACCCTTTTGAACTGAATTGAATATTGATTCAAAAGGTTATAAAAAAATTACTTCAAGCTTTCCACCAAATGATTGCAACTAGAATTCCATTTTAGGTAGTCTGTTTTTATCGTTACCCAAATATCAACAGAGTTTTATATAGCCTTGTAATCTGTCCCTCTGATTTTAATGATATTTACAATCTCATAAGTTTTTTAACATGTGAAATACTACAACAATCAAGGAACATTCTCTCTCTCTCTCTCTCTCTCTCTCTCTCACTTTCTCTCCCCACCCTCTGCCTCTCTCTCTTCCTCTCTCACTCTCTCTCTCTGTTTCTCTTTGTCTCTCTCTCCATCTCTCTCCTTCCCTTTCCTTCCCTTCTCTGTCTCTGTCTCTGTCTCTCTCCTCCCAAATCATCAGAGAACAGGGTCCTAAAAATTATCCATTGTCATCAAACCCACTCAAAGGCATGTTCTGAAGGTGTCTCTCTGAAGAGGAGTTTTTGGATGGGGGCCTTTAAAGAAAAACTATGTTTGTAGCCCCAGTGTGGAAGGGGCTCATTTGTTTCATCTAACCTTACTAGAAAGTTCATAATTTATCAAAGCTCAGAATCCTTCCTAAACCTTTTCTCTAGGCAACTTAAAATGTAAGACATGTTTCTAGCAGATGGAAAGATTAAGAAAGTAGCCAATCAGCTGGCAAGATTTCAAAAGCTTTAGGAACCAAAAGAATAGCTATAATGTTAATAATTCACACCGAGGAAGTGCTTTAAGGGTAGCTATAAATGAGCACAGTAGCAGCCCTTTTAAGTGGGCACTACACTGCAGGGGGTCTTCACATGGTAACTGTGAATTAAAATAATTGGAATTGTAACTAGGGCAAAGCAATTGAGGTTTTGCCCTAGAGCATCATTATCATGGAGAGCCATGGCTGACTGGTGACCACTAGCCCTGTGCTGGTACTATATCACCATGTGCCACAACTTCCTTTCCCAGGACTGGATTCCCGGGATACTATGGCTTTGTGCCCCTCTTTAGGGGCATGCGTACCTTCTATCCCAATTCCACTGGGGCACAGGTCCAGCTGTTTGGGGAATGTGCTTCCCCCCATCCTTGTGTGAGTTCATTCATATCTGTTACCACTGCCTGTCTTACCCCAACTTGATTTTGCTCTAGGTACAAAAACTCCAAGTTATGGTTCTGTCTTTCACATCACTTTTTGTTTGCCATTGGGAGAAAATCTGCAGTGCTCTGAGTCTTGGCTACCCTAAGAGCTGTGAGTTTCCTGTGGGTTTTTAGTGATTTGAGGGGGAAGAACATTTTGATGTGTCAAATTTGGGGCCTCTGACTGACCACAAGTGGGAAATGTCATTGGGAATGTTTAACAAAATTAATAAAAACCGAATATGTCATAGATAATGTTAATCTGTGATTTTCTAAGGCAACATGCATTCCACAGGGACCTCTTTCAATTTGAGTTTGATACCGCTGCTGTGGCCAACATTTCCCCAAAATGAAAACCTGATAAAGTAAATGGAATCTCCCAGATAGTACAAGAGAAGAGCTGTAGTTACAACCTTGGCCTTGCTTTACCCTGAAACTCATATCTGCAGAGGCCTCCTCAAAGAGGAGAACTCTCTGACTCTCAGGGCTTTGGAGCTGAGGGAAGGAAGCCTCATAATGCCTTTGTTTTATTCCTTGAGGAACTCTTCAATGTTTATTTAAAATTCTGCCATCCTCTCTCCTTGGGTGACAGCTATATATTGGGATAATGACTGAAGCAAATCAGAAAAATCACAACTTTTCTGTGGGAAGATTTGGAAGGTGATGAGATGCTATGAAAACTCTGGGATGCTGGAGATCAGAGGGCCAGGGTTTGAAGTTCAACTGCCATTTTCTGGTTATGTGACCACGACTAAAGTCTCTTAGACTCTATGGACCTCAGTTTTCCCATGTGCAAAATAAAGGGATTAGACTAGAACAGGGATGGGGAACCTGTGTCCTCAAGTGGGACCTTTTGATTGAACCCAAACTTCCCAGAACAAATCCCCTTAATAAAATGATTTGTTCTGTAAAACTTGGACTCGTTCAAAAGCCGTACCTAGAAGGTCACAGGTCCCCTTCCCCTGGACTACACGACCTCTAAGGTCTTTTCTAGCTCTATGTCTATGATGCTGAAATGCTCAGGTGGAAATTGAGCAGATTGGGCTAGATGCCCTCAAAAGTCCCTTTGAACTGCAAATCTGTGATTGAGAAGGGAAGCTTCAACGATCTGCTATTGCCTTTAGGATAAAATAAAACTTAGTACAGTCCCTGGCACACAGTAGGTGCTTAATAAATGCATGTTGATTTGACAAACTCCATTCGTTACTCCCTTTGTCACCTGGCTGTAATCTCTGTTTTTAGATTTATTCCAATTGATTCCATTTTATATTCTGCATTTCAGATAAAATGCCCTTCCCTTTTCATGGTTCTATCTTCTCCCTTTGCTCTGGCAGTGCACCATATCTCAATGCCCACCTTCCTCATTTCTATCTGCTGGTATTGCTAGAGTCCTTCCTGTTTCAACACCAATTTCTACATGAAACCTTTTCTGATCCCTTCTTTGTTGATGCCCCCTTCAGATAATTTCATATTTACTTCCTTTCATACACTGTAAATAGAATGTAGGCTTTTTTGAAGGCAGTAGCAATTTTGTTTATGCTTTTGTATTCCCAGCACCTCAAGCAATGCCTGGCCTGTAGTAGATGCTTCAAAAATCAATTGAATTGAATTCTCTGGTCTAGTGGAACCATGCTCCAACAAATGTAGCACCTCCTCACCACCATTTGAAAGAGTCATATTGTCTTTTCTTCAGCTATAGGTTCTGATCTTAGTCTTACTTCCAAGCCAGAAAGGGAGGGGAACCATTATTGATGATAACCTATCAACCAAGTTAATTTCTTGTCAGAGGAGGTAATTAGCTATTCCAGGTGTTTTTCATCAGTTTAACAAGATACCATGTGGCTAGTGATGGTTCCATTTGCAATGAAGCTAATTAAACATAATCCAACTACTTTGTGTTTACAATACCCAGCTAATTATGAGTAATTAAACAACACAGGGTTTTTAGCATATGCATATTACAATATATTTGCATTTGAAAAATCATTTTTTTCTAGGACAGAATGATCCTTGATACAATAAGATGCAGGGATCAAGCCAAGAAATAGGAAGTTTGCTCAAGTATTTTTTCTTCCCCCATGATCCATCATCAACTTTTTCATCATCAACTCTGAGATGTTTCATAATATTTTAATTCATAAAACATGTAAGGGGATGGATATCCCCAGGCAGGGTACAACATGTAGAAGAGCCAATTAACTGTGATACTATGGAATACATTACTTTTGGAAAATGAGGTTTTTTGAAAGTCACAGTAAATCATGTATTGAAAGATACACTCCAGTGCACCCAAACTCCCTCTGGCTCTCCCTTTCTGCTTCCAGAATGTGCATCAATTTGGAACTCTGTCTCAGGAATGAAAAACCTTCCCTTCTACCCCTGGTTTCTCTGCTGCTCTCTGATTTATATCTAGAAAGCAAGTATAGGGACTGATTCTCTTCTAACAGGTTCTCTAATGTAACACAATACTACTGTGTTGAGTTAGGGGTCATAGAGATTGCTTCTACTATTATCCCCAAAGGCATTATTTCACCTGGAGCAGATAGCTAACAGTCTGGATGACAGAATCAAGATTTAAAAAGATCTTGACAGTATAGAATGTTGGGCTGAATCTGAAAAAATGAAATCTAATAGGAAGAAGAGTAAAGCTTTAGATGGGTTGAGGAACTCAGCTTTGCAAGTTTACAATATGGGAGTTATGACCCCATAGCAGTTCATCTAAAGAAGAGCTGGAGGTTTAAATGGACCATAAGCTCAACATATGTCAAGAATGGACTCTAAAGAAGCCCAATTTGCCTACAGGTAGAAAATTTAGGGAAATGGTATCATTTGTTTTCTCCTTTTCTGCATTTTAAAGAATATTTGTGTATTTTATAGAATGTCTTCCCAAAAGACTTGAGTACCTTCCATTGTGGAATGCTGTAATGGACACTAGAAGAGTCATTTAGACATGGTTTATGCTCTTTTCAGAGTTCATAACTTTGGGATTCTGATGGATTTAAAGCCAGAAGACCCAGTTTCAAATCCAGGTTCTGCTGTTAATGACCTGTATCATTCTGGGCAAGTCACTTTCTCCCTTTGGTCCTCAATTTCCATATCTGTTAAAAGATAGAACTGGACTAGAGAATCCCTAAGGTCCCATCCATCTGTAAATGACATGTTCTTATGAACTGTGCTAATCATTCAGGGATTACTATAGTTTCTACTAGTTCTGTATGCCCCTTAGAGCTTACTTTTGTGCACATTTAAATTAGCACTCTTGTTTTGGGTTCACATGGACTGGGTCTAAATAGAAGGCCCTCTCAAAAAGTCAATTTCTCTTTGAATTACTATCCCTCCCCCAAATTTACTCAGAAAATCTCCATACAATAGAACATAAATTCTTTGAGGGCAAGGCTTTTTAATTCCTATGATGTATACAGGTGTAGAGTACCTAGTATGTAGCAGTTGCTTAGGAAATATTTCTTGATCAACTGACATAGGTTAAGCATAATTCCTATCTAGTTTTTTTTTTTTTAAACAAATGGGAGTTATGAGACCTCCTGTATAAGCTGTTAGATTAACATGCTATTGGGAACAGGACAGGCTGTATTTCTTTCTCTCACACACATATATGTATGTAAAATTATTCTATCCACACTTCCATTTATCACTTCTTTCTCTGGATGCAGACAGAATCTTTCTTCATATGTCCTTTATTTTTAATTTCAGTATTTATAACAGTCAAAATGACTTAGTTGCTCAAAGTTGTTCTTAATACAATGTTATCGCTGCTGTACACAATGTTTCTATTGGTTTTGCCCACTTTACTCTTCACCATTTCATGTCTTTCCTTGCCTTTCTAAGAACGTTGAGCTCATTTATAGCACATTTGTACTTTGCTGTGTGACCTTGGACAAGTCACTTAATCCCAATTGCCTCATCCTAGGTCATCTCCAGGCATCCTGATGAATATCTGGTTACTGGATTCAGATGGCTCTGGAGGAGAAGTGAGGCTGGTGACCTGCACAGCCCTCCCTCACTCAAAACAAAGTCAAGTGCAAGTCATGTCATCATTTTTTTGATGGCATGGTCTTCTTCGGCAACAAAGGATGAACATGCACTTTATCACAATTGCACTCTCTCATTAAGCCATTTCCCAGTTGATGGACATCCCTGCCATTTCCAGTTCTTTGCCACCACAAAGAGAGCTGCCATAAACATCCCATTCACATTTGAAGTTATAATTACTATTTGTAAATTTCTTTCCATCTTATTTTTACTCACTATTTTCTTTCTGTCTCTCTTTTTACCCTATTTCTGTTACCTCATCTTCTCCCCTACTCTACCACTCCCCATCCCACCCACTCCTGCAAGAGTCTCCCTCACCCTCTCCCCCAACCCTCCCAATCCCAATACAAATACTCATCCAAAAGCCCCTTCCCCATCCTTTCCCAAGCTACACACCCCTCTAAAAGTCACTTTCCTACCCTGTTCTCTCAGTTTTATCAATTTTCTATGTTACTGGAAGGCTTCTACACTCTTCCAGATGCATATGTTGTTTCCTTTTCAACTCAGATGAGAGTAAGGTGACATTACCAGCCCTCCAGCCCTACCTGCTTCCTCCGTGTTAGTTCTTCCTTTCATACCCCATTTTTGTAATAGTTACTCCCTTTTACCTTTTTCCTACCTAGTTTTGTTTTTTAGAATCACCCCATCATGTACAACTCAGCCTCAACCTTTCTTTCAAACTTCCTATGTAATGATGACCATTTTAAGAACACTGATAACATTTTCATATATATAATAAATAAAAAGTTTGACCTTAATGAGTGCCTCCTAATTAGTCTTTAATGTTTTCCTTATATTTCTTCTGAATTTTTTATATTGAATTTTCCACGGAGAAAATGGGGGCCTCTATTTGAGGATAGGCCCAGGAGTGTCATGTGTCATTTTCATCTTCTCCCTTTTGTGTGTTATCTTTTCTCATTAGAATATAAGCTATTTGAAGGCAGGAAGTGTTTTTCTTTTGACTTGTATTTATATCACCAATTCCTAGCACAATGGCTGGCACACACCAAGTACCTAACTAATGCTTGTTGCCTGGTTCCTGCTATCAAGACCCAGCATAGTGCCTAGAACACAGTAAGCACTTAGGAAATGCTAGTTGATCGACTGATTAAAATATAGATGGCTTGGAAACAGTGCACCAAATACTCATATACATATAGATATCACAAACATGCATGTATCAAACACACACATGTATATACATATATATCACAAACATACATGCCCCAAATGCACATATACACATGTATATATACATACAAACATACATAAAAGGAAATTTTATGCTTTATTAACCTTTCTTTCTTTCTGTATCATCTTTTCCTGAGCAGAAGAAATAAGAAGACAATACTTTGTAAAAAAAAGAACTCCTTGGTTCTCTGAGAATCCAGAAAGGTTTCCATTTTCTTTTGAATAGGCAGGATCAGTAAACATGATTAACAGGTCTCTCTCAAAGGACATGTCTGGTGTCTGCTTTTGAAACCTGGGGATGTTCAATTGGACAAGGGTTAAGACAAGAGAGAGGTTAAGTGGCCATGTGTTTGTTTTCTCCTCAGAGGGTCCACATAGGTGTGATATTTCAATAGAGACATCCGTTGTACGTGGACAGGTAAAAGAGACCCAGATCAGCAGTTAGTCTTAGGAGGAGATAAATAATGAAAAGGTCAGTCCTCAGCTGACATCCATTTCCACTTGTCTTCCCCTCCGTGAACCAGCAATGTGCCCTGCTTTTGATTGAATTTTGGTTCCAATTTCTGGTTTCCTGGTAAGCTGTTGAAATGTGGCTGAAGTATGAGCCTTGGCAAATAGAGAGGGGGGCAGGGAGGAGAGAGAGACACACAGAGAAAGACAGTGAGACAGAGAAAGAAACAGATACAGAGAACTGACTTAATTTGGCTAATTTTTCAATATGTCTAGGGATGGATAATCTTGTTGATAGCAGTAGAACTCCCAAAGGGGCAGATTCCAACCCACCCAAGTTCTCTCATTTTGTGAGAATTGGGCACAAGAGTAAGGTATACTCCCCCTTCCAGGTATAGTGACAAGGGAAGCAAGAGACTAGCACTATTTAAGGCAAACAGAATTCTAGCTCAGTCTCACTCTCTCTCAGAAAAGAACTATCAATCTCATGGACCATTCTGCTGCTTCCCATTAAGGCAGGAATCAGTTTCCCTGGAAGAGTGCTGGGTAAGAATCATGCCTCCCCTTGAGCTGCTGGTTTATTCACTGAGACATCCCATGGGCACATGAGTGGTGAAGTTGGTAAGAACGCTGGGCTTAAGTCAGTAAGACCTGCATTAAAATTCTGCCTCATATTCTTCATAACTGTGTGAGTCCAGAGACCTCCCAGACTTGGTTTTCTCCTCCATTAAATGGGGATGATAACAGGGCTTATTCCACTGTGTTAACTATTCTCTTCCTCCTCCTCTTCTCCCGCCTCCTCCTCCTCACTCCCTCCTCCTCCATGGGCAGCACACACCTTGAAGACAAAGACTGTTTCACTTTCACATTTGTCTTCTCAGCATTTCGCACTGTTCCTGGCAAATAGCATCCATTTTAGTAAATGGTTTTAAATTAATTTATTCAATTATTCATTCATTCAGGGATCAGCAAGAGTGATGAAACCTCTAGAGGCTATTTCAGGGCTCCAAGTCAAGACTTTGACCTGAGGGGGAAATCGACAAGTCCCCACCCCCCTGAGGGGAGGCTCATGCCGAGCCGTGTTTCTGTCCCTGCCATTCATTCTAGCACTCCTTTCAAAAACTCCATCCCAGAAAAATCCCTCCAGTCAATAAGCTGACATCACCTGGGGCATTCGGGTGGCTTTCTGAGGGGATCCCTACATATGGGAGATCACTTCTTGGAGGAGAACCTTCCGGAGGGCATTTTGGTCTACCAAATTAAAGACTTAAAAAAATTAATCCACAAACAATGGGCACAGTGGGATCTTGTATTCTCTACCCTTTCGGTTTTGTGTGGCATTGTCGGATTTGGTCTGCTCTAGAATATCACTTGTGAAAACCCTTCTGTTCAGATTTTCATCACGGACATCCTCAGTATGTGTTTCAAGCATTCTCATAAAGATTTTGTAGAGGAGAGAAAAGAGGCATATGGTGATTGACGTCTTCTCAATTGCCTTTTTTATTTGATTTCCCTCCCCTTCTCTCCCCTCCCCCCCATCATTCTGTAGTTTCTCATCTTTCAGATATTCGGGTTTGACTAATGAACCAATTAATATAGAAGAATGACAGGCAAGAATTAAAAGAGGCTGGCAGAGTTTGGATATATTACTTTCCTCCACTACTGAATTATTCAATATCCCTGCCTATTTCCAGGATTTTCTCCACTCCACTTCTCAATGTGACCAGATTTGTCTTTCTAAAACATTGTTTTTATGATGATTTCCATTCTCTGCTCAAAATCCTTGAATGGCCCTCACTGTTTGTGAGAAAAAGGCTGGCTCAGCCTACTTTTCTAGTCTTATTTCCCATAGTTCCCCTTTCCACTGAGATAGGTGGAGACAATGGATAGAGAGTTGGCTTCAAGCCTGGGAAGACCAGGGTTCAAGTGCTTCTTTGACCCATATTGGCTGTGTGACCTTGGGAAAGTCACTTAACCTCTCAGTGCTATGTAGGCAATTCTTTTAAGAGTATAAACTGCTGACTTGTAATGGTAGCAAGAGTTTCCTTGCTGGGAGTCTCCTAGACAAACCAAAAGAATCACAGATTCTCTCTGTGTTTCAGTTCAACTGGATGACTGATCCCCAATCTAAACGTTTCATTTCCAATCTCTGTACCTTTGTATAAGACATACTGATTCCCAGACTGCACTTATTTCTCATCTCTGTCTCTTAGAATTCTTATGTTCTTTCAAGGCTCAGCTGAAATGCCATCTTCTCTGATTTATTAAATGCTCAGTGTGTCCTCCCTTCCCAAATTACCTTATGTTTACTTATGTACAGAAGTCCAGGCCCTCAGGGAGTTTATATTCCACTGGGTGGATACAACATACTTACAAATCCAAAGATCATAGCATCATAGACTGACTCAAAACTTCCCAGCACTTACTTAGCATAATGCCTTGTAAAAAGAATATGCTAAATAATGACCAACTTGTTGACTTCTCAAATTCCTCTGAATATTTCATATCCATCATTTAAAAAAATAGATCTATTTTATTTAAACATTTTGGAATAAAGCAAGAATTCCATAACATAGTATAATAAAAAGGACAATTGCATGTGAAACTGCAAATCCATCATGTACAACTTGTTATTCCTTTTAAATATATAATAAAGTTATTCTGTAAATTTCTTCTCCCTATATTGTAATATTCTATTACATTCATATGCTACATAGACTGTTTAGTAGTTCTCCAATCAATAGACACCCACTTGTTTTTTAGCTCTTTGCTACTTCAAAAAATTAATTGAATTGAATTTAATAATTCAATTCAATTAATTAATCTGCTATTAATTTTTTTTGTGTGTACATAGGACCTTTGGAGAGGGGTAGGCAAGATTCCAAAGCTATCTATCCATGTTTCCTCTTGATCTGCCAGTCTTTATGTTTAGACACCCCAGGGAACATAAGTGTTGAACATAAATGAGTAAGATTACTGGACTTGAAGTTGGGAAAAATTGAGTACAAATTCTACCTAAGACACTTAATAGCTGCGTGAGTCTTCCCCTCTGTCTTTGACCTCTTTGGGGCCTGGTAGTAGTAGGCTAGCCCCTGCCCTGCCCTGTCTCCTGGCCCTCTACCCCCTACCCCTTTATAGCAGCATCACTTGGTATAGTTTAGTGACTGGTTCAGTATCAAATGGTTTTATAGTATTGAAGGGCAAAGAGTAAGTATTTCCTCTATCAACCAGGAATTCTTAGTAAAATTTTCTTGAAACTTGAACATGTGTGTGCATTTAAGGAAAAAGAAATAGTTGTTCTCTGGGAACACATCAAGTGCCAAGAACACTAACACCCTAGAGCTGACTCCTTGATGAAGTCACAGAGGAGAAGCAACTTTCCTCAAACACTCTCTATTGTCCTTACAAATAAAGAAGAGTCTACTCTAAAGGAAACTTCATTTCAATGGAGGAAGATAAATCACAAAAGGCAAAGAGATGGAAAAAGCAGTTAGTAAGAGTACCCACCTGGGGGTAAAGACACTAGCCAGGAAATGGAGATAAAGTCCTGTTAGTTAAGAAAGGAGTGAAGTAATCCTGGCTGGATCCCCTTGGGAACTTGGGTCCAGATGAGAGAATCACCATCAAGAGATCAGGGTCTCAGGGTGGAGATTGCCTGTTGAGCACACCCTGGTGACTGGCCTATTTCCCTCAATGTTTTCCTTCTGTTGATTATCACCAATTTATCACACACATACATATACCTATACCTCCCTCTGTGTGTGTATACACACACACACACACACATATAATATGTAAGTATATATCTTATTTGTACATAGTTGTTTGCATGTCATTTTCCCCATTAGAATGTGAACTCCTTGAGGGCAGAGATAGTGTATTTGCCTTTCTTTGTACCTGCTTAATAAAAGCTTGTTGACTAACATGAAGTCCTGGAGCTGAATGACATTTCTTTTGGGAGGCCCTTTTGGCTTCTTGTAAGAAGTCCATTCAAGGACCAGATCAAAACAAGGACCAGATCGAAACTCTGGTTAGAATCCATTTGAACTCCAATGATAACAACCTTGAGAAGAATGATGAGCACAGAAGTAGATGAAGAATTACAAAGTCAAATTGGGAGGGATACTATTCTGTTTTTCCCCCCAAATTTTTTAGACTTCTCAACCTTATTCAGAACCTGCATGACTTAATGGCCTTCTTTATAAGACTGACTGATTGATTTCATGGGAACAAAAGCTGTGAGTAGTAGCTGGTCAAACAGGATGGGGCTATTCCATGCCTTTGCTTGGTTCTACTCTAAAATAGTATTGTCTGCAGGTCAGCTCCTATTTGAAAAGCTAGATGGGGAGAAATTAGATTTATTTCACACAGACTCATGGGCAAGATGAAGAGCAATGAATGGAAGTTACGATGAGGCAGACTTCAGTTTAATGTTAGGCTAGACTCAACCTTTGTACCTCTCCATTTTCTTCCCATCCCAGAGAAATCTCCACCCTGAGACCCTGATCTCTTGATGGTGATTCTCTCATCTGGACCCAAGTTCCCAAGGGGATCCAGCCAGGGTTACTTCACTCCTTCCTTAACTAACAGGACTTTATCTCCATTTCCTGGCTAGTGTCTTTACCCCCAGGTGGGTACTCTTACCAACTGCTTTTTCCATCTCTGCCTTTTGTGTTACCTTCCTCCATTAAAATGAAGGTTCCTTTAGAGTAGACTCTTTTCTTTATTTGTATTCATATCCCTGGTACTTAGCATAGTGTCTGGTATATTGTAAATGCTTAATAAATGTTCTCTCCCTGTCTCTCTCTCTGTCTCATTTAGCTCAAGTTATGACAATTAGATCTATTCTAAAGTGTACAAGGGTAGCCTTGGGAGTGAGTGGGTTTCCCATCAATGAGGTCAAAGCTGATTCATACTCTATAGACACCTAGATGATGGATCTATTCTCACTTTGCCAGTTCAAATCACTCCCCATACTTCCATTCAAAGCTGAGTGACTACTTATCAGGGATATCATAGAGGGAATTCCTATTTAGTTATGAATTGAGCAAGATGACTTCTGATGTCCTTTCCAGTTCTGAGGTTTTGTCTGTCCAAGTAGCTATGAAGCATTTGTATTTTTTTTAAATCAATCAACTTTAGAGGTTGATCGGGGTCTTGAGTATATTCTCATTCAAAGATGTAATCATTGGTCCATATGCCTTTTAGAATCGTTACCAGAGTAGGCCAGATTCTACACAGAACCCAATGTTCTTATGGTTTTTCTCTTGACCTTGAAGAAACTTTCCAGAAGAAGCCAACTACAGAGAAAATATCATATAATGTTGACAAGAAGGTTAGGACAGGGTGAAGCTGGGACTCAATTTAATATTATCTGGATGTGGAGCAGAGAATATTGTGACTAGAAGAGGAGGATGGTTGAGAATGGATGTCCTCTTGTCTTCTTCTGGGAAGTCCATATAAGGGCCAGAGCAAAACCACAGGAACCTGGGAAACTCTGGGTAAGGTCTACTTGGACTGCACTGATAATGATCCCAGGAGGAGGGGTGAGTACAGGGTAGGTGAAGGGCTATGAAGTCAAACTGAGTCAAGTCATCTAAGTCTGGGAGGGATGCTCCTCTGCTTTCTCAAGTTTCTTAGATTTTTCAATTTTATATGGACACTGGATGGCTTAACGGACTTCTTTATGAGAGTAAGCTAATTTTGACTTTAAGAGAGTATTGGAAGCAAGGTCATTGGTAGTCAACAGATGGTTATAGGTGATCCCTAACTCTTGATTCCAAACTTCATATCAATTTTCTAAAATTTTGAGCAAAGACTCGCACTAATGAAATAATTCTCTCCTCTTCAATTTCACATTCTGGTGAAAAATGGAAATTAACCAGAGTTTTATTATAGTATATATTAGAAATGGATAGTCTTGGGAGGTAATAAGTTCTTCATTGAAGTTTTTAGGCAAAGTCTGTCTGACTGTGACAGCCTTTTGGGTGTGATGTAGATTCTTGTTTAGGTTCAGGTCAGGCTAGACTTCTCAAGTCCTTTTCAATTCTGACATTCTTTTGACCCTTGAAAATTAAAAGTAAAAGTAAATCCAGGAATAATGACAATGTCTTGCTCATCCCAGTCAATGGATACTTTTTGACAGGTTTCTTAAATTTAGGTGATAGTTACTTGGTAGCAGGGAGAGGCGGGGTGGTGGTAGGAGTGTTTTTCTATCAGGATACTGTAGGGTTCAAAGAATTAGATGGAGGAGATGACATAACCTGAGAGGAAATTATGATGGCACCATTTCCCAAAGCCATTTAGTGTTTAGTGAGTGCCAGAAAGCTCTTGTCATATTGTTAAAACAGCTGGATCCTGAATGGGGAGAATGGAATGGAAACTTGGCTTGGAGGAAATCCTCTGTGGATCATGGTTTCCTGCAGATAGGATTTACTCCTTACTAGTTCAGGAGGAGGATGCAATAGTCAGTGTTTAGAATACAAAGTCAGATAAAATGACTGCCCACTAGAGCTAACCTCTTTCCCACAAAATTAACACGTTATCTCAGTTTCAGCATCACCATTTCCTGTCTTGAGACTTAATTGTTCAAGATCTACAAAGTGAAAACTAAAAAAAAAAAAATTATAAATGAATTTGTTTCAGAAAATTCTTCCTAGAGACTCCTAGAGCTATCATATATTATTTATTCTTCAGAAACAAGTATGTAGAAATGATTTTCACCGAAGAAATGCCATTTATTTGTTTACTATCAGGCATAAAATGTTTGTATTCATTTTATGTCTTTTTTGTTTGTTTCTTTGTCTTACCTTTTGGAAGTACATGGTTGATTTATGTGGAGTCTTAAGTACAAATACAGACAGTACCTTTGTGGGATTGTTTGCTCACAATTAGACTTCCCATCAGGAAGACCTGGGTTCAGATCCTGCCTCTGACAGTAATCTGTTTGACCATGCACATAGCACTTAATCTTCTGAGTCTCAGCTTCCTTATCTGTAAAATAAGGATAATATTACTTTTAGTCCTAAACTAACTGGATTATTTCAAGGCTGAGATGAGATAATGTACATTAACAGAATCTTAAGGCAAATGGTTTGATTTAAACTCTGCTAGACAACCATTGTTAATTCTATAGGTGAAACACTAAGTAAATGTAATTTGTTAATGTTGCTTAGTATTTTCATTCCAGAGGCTGATCTCTGGTGAAGATGATATTGCTAAACTCTTTTCCCTGGAAAGTTTCACAACAAATATATGTTCTTAGTGGGAGGGGGGTCAAAAGATATGTCAATTTTTTCATCCTAACACTTTTTCCCATTTTCATCATGGCTCTCTGACTTGCAGCTTTTTTGTTTTATTATGATGTCATTAAAATGAGAATACAAAGAGACTTTAGCTGGGAATAAGGAAATGTCCAAGTGAACTTTCTCCGAGGACTTAAGTGACTACAAAGCCATATTTTCTAAAAAATGAGGTCATGGTCTGAATTTAGGTTTAATGCTATCAATTTGATCTTCCTTTCCTTCCAAATTTATTGCTGAAGATTTTTCAACACAGCAAAAGTAAAGAAGTAAATAACAAAATCCAAACAAGATTCTGGGAAATAAATTATTTTATTTTTACAAAAATGCCCAACCCTGCTCTTAATAAATATATTTTTTCTTAGATCAAATGTGCTGATTAGAGAAAGGCTCAATAAAATTGTGATTGAAAGAAAACAGACTTTCCAAGGGAAGGAATTCTACCGGAGATAGTAATACCATCTTTGCCTGAGATCTTAAATGATATCCGAGCCAGTCCTTTGACTGTTTTTACAGAAGTCAATGATTAATGAATGGCTTTTCCAATTGCTGGAAGTGACACATGGATTTAATCAGTCTGAAGGTGGAGGAAAGGGGCAGGGATAAAAGAGGCAGATGTTTTGCTTGAACTTTTTCACTGGGGTCAGATGTTTTTACTAGGGAAATTGATTCTGTTTTAATTTTTCCTTGCTCATTCTCCCTGCTGCCATCTTATATCACCTCTAATTGGCTAGCTTCACATTCTGTGAGTTTTCAGAGGTCTGCTCAGAATGAATGAATGCTTCTCTTTGCAGTTGGATTAATTGGCCCTTCCTTGGGCTCCATCAATCAATAGTTCAGTGATTCAAGACGGAAGGCTACATTTCTGAAGGCACTTAAAATCACTGAGTGATCAGTTACTAAACCAAAAACCTTTCTATTCCTGTCTTCCCTCCACCTCAAAAAAAAAAAAAAACAAAGAGAGAGATTTCTAAGTTTCAGGGGACAATTTCTACCACTGACCTGGAGTCCCAGCTAGTAGTTTCATGACCTCTAGACTTCAATCAGGGCACATTTTGAAGATGGGGAGACAATCACAGAACCTTGAGTTGGAGGGGACTTGAGAAGGCAACACATACAGCCTGCACCCATGCAAAAACTTCCTCTTTAATGCCCCATAGAAGTGATCAATAAATAGCCTTTCCTTCAAGACCTCCCATGAGGTGGGAACTCCTATATCCCAAACAGTCTATCCATTCCACTTTTGAATCACTCACTCTATTCATTAGAAAATCTTCCCTTACATCAAGACCAAGTCTGTCTCTTTGCAAATGTATATAAACACAAAGAGCATCTCTTTGGCATTTGCTTCATACAATGGACTGTCATGTACAACATCTCTTCAAGGCACAGTGGGAAAAAGTGAGGCTTAGAGGAGCTGGGTGGTGATTTTGTCACCCCATAATGTCAGTTCAGTTCTTGGCATCTCAGTTTCCTTATTCAGTCCAACTGATTTCTCATGCTGAATGGAGGAGTTGGGTAGCTCTACCTTTGCAAAGATGGAAGTCACCTGAGCAGTAGCGTGATAAGGGGGACCAAGTGTAGAGAGGCTCATGTGTTTAGAGGACCCTGTCTTTGTGTGTCTCACAGAAAGGCCAAATAAACATTCTAGACTCTTCCTATTCCCTCCCCTCATCCCTTTCTCTAAGAGAGACTTTCATTCCTTCCAGGAAGGAAAGCAGAAGGTTGGGGTCAGAGGTTACCACTCTGCTCTCCTCAGGGAGGGGGTGGATTACTGGATTGGAAGATTATTTATGTACTCCTTTAAATATTCTTCATCCAGGAGAGGTGATTGAGTTTCATTTAACTTTTGAATGCTTTGTCATTTTTGGGCAAGGGGAACCACAAGCTCTATATCCAAGATTTGACACTCGGCCCACCTAATACCAGTGAGCACACACAGAGAATAGCAAAGAAACTAATTTATCTAAATCATAGTAGAACAGAAATCAGAGAAGGTATACAGAGGAGGATATATAGCAGCCAACATAGAATGAAGGCGCTCTCCCATGGGAGTGAGATTACCCAGCTCAACCAAGAGAAATTGTCCTGGATCTCATCTAAGGGAAAACTCCCTGATGTGTTCTAGAGTAACAAACTGGGAATAGGGACATAACAAGGCCTGCCTACTCCTTTCATATCTTCCCAGAGTCTTTTCCTTTAATAACCTGAAATGGGGTTGGCCTCTTCCATCTTCTTTCTTGAAGCTGGAAGACAACTTGACTCTCCAGGAACACTTGAAGCTTGTCCAATCCCAAAGTGGGAGACTGGTCTAGAAGAATCCTCAAAGAAGGACTGGCTGACAAATGAAGCTTAGCCTTTCACCAACTCCACCCCAACTCTCCTGCAGAGCAGGGCCTTCATTTCCACCAATAAGGAGAGAATTTTGTAACAATGAGCTTTGGGATAGGGGTTACACATCTAAATAAGAGTAGCTGGGTTTCTGCTAACCTCAACACCTCTGGCCCTGCACCCAGGCTACATGAGGAGAGACGTTTATCATCAAAGAAGGATGACAAAATAAACTCATAAAAGAGTGACTATGTGTACTTTGAATGGAAGACTTTAGACAGTTCTGAACAGAAGGGGTCCTCTGGTAGAGGCCCCTCTCATAACTCCTGCTTCTGTCTCCCCTCCATTTCTCTCTCTCTGCCTCCCTGTCTCTGTCTCTCTCTGTCTTTTTCTATCTCTGCCTCTCTTTCTCTGTTTCTGTCGCTCTCTTTTTCTTTAGATTTAGGCTGGTTCTCTTAGCTCCCCATAGCTACATATCATGGCTGTTTGTTCCATACACTTACTCAGAGGTGAGGCAGAGATGAGTTTCTAGGGATAGATAGAGAGGGATGGAAGATAATTTAGAGATCATCAGACTGACCTTTACACAAGAAACAAACAAACAAACTAGGTAGGTGCTAGAATCCATCTGCCCTGAATGATCCCAGCACTCATTCTTTCCTTTTTAATTGTTTTACTTTTTATTCATTAAAAAAACTCCTGTCATTTCCCAATGATTCTTTCCTTCTGAATAGAACTCTCTTTTATAACAAAGAAGTAGAATAAAGCAAATAAATCATCCTACTTGTTAGATCTGAAAATAGATCATTCATTCAGCACCTACAGTCCACCACCTCTCTGCTGAGACATAGGAGGCATGCTTCACCACAAATCCTTTGAAAGTCACAGTTGGTCATTGACTTGACCAGTGTACTGAAATCTTTTGGTGCCATTGGCCTTTACATTACTGTGGTCATCTTGTCAATTGTTTTCTAGTACTCTTTCCACTGTATCCCACTGATTTTTGGATTTTTGCACTACCTTTCTAGTAAAAGAAGAAGGTAGCTTTCCAGTATCCTCTCCTTTCCCTAACTACCCATGCTTCCCTCTTATTAATTTCCACCAGTTAGCATCCCCACTCACCACAACATGTATCTTTGGATAGGAAACATTCATTTTCAGAAGACAAAAGAGAAAGGGGGAGAGATCCCAGCACCCAATGTAATGACATTCCTGAGTTCCCAACACAGAGTTTTACACCTGGGTTGCTTACTACAGGTTTGCATGTTGCTTTATCGCTTCCTTACCCTGCCCCCAGATCGTTGGATTCCTTCCCAGAGTTGCTGGGCTCTCATAAGTGAGCTTCAGCCTTATTTTGCTCAGGACCAGGTTTCTATGTCATTTTCTGGCTGTCTCCAAAGCACAACTTTGATGGTGAATCCTGCCTCTCTTTTACTACCCTTTCTGTATTGTCTTCTAGTTAGTTTATAAGCTATTTGAGAACAAAGACAGTCTTGCTTGTTTGTATCTGTATCCCTTGTGTTTAACACTGTGCTTGGCATAGAGTAGATGCTAAATAAATGCATTATTTATCTATCTGTCAATTGTGACTGGGGATACTCAAAGTGGGATGGGTCGTGTACTGTCACTCAGAATGAGGAATGGAAAAGTCTTCCATTCCAATATCTCCCATATGGGTGACCTACTTAAGGAAGTAAAGCAGATGACAGTTCATAAAAGGCCTTCACTTAGAAAGGCCAAGGTCATCCAGGACTATCTCCAGTCATCCTGATGTCTGGCCACTGGACCCAGATGGTTCCCAAGGAGAAAGTGAGACTAGTGACTTTGCACAGCCCTCCCTCACTTAAAACCAATTCAGTGGCATGTCATGGCATCAATTCCTTGATCATGGTTATGGTTGTCTTTGAGAAGGAAGGACAAACACAAGAATCCTGACACCGTACTCTCTGGTGGAATTCTTTTTTTGTTTGTTAATTCTCTCACCCTACTTCCTAACTTTGGACTTGATGCCTGGGTTCTGCCATGTTTTTGGAGTGAACCTTTGAGCTGTTCTTATTACTTCTTTCTTGGGGTATTGAGTGCTGTGTTATAAGATCTGTCAGCCATAGGTTAGGGACCTGCAAGCTTTCAAAGCTGTCCAAGTCACTGGGCAAAGTCTACTTGCTACCCCTGTGGCCAGATCTAAGTTTCTGAGCTGGTTTTGGATCTGCACAAAGGTAGATGCTGCTGGACTCCTTCCTGATCAGTCAGCAGAATGGCAGAATTGTAGGCTGTCCTTTGGTTGGGGATTTCTACTCTGGTCATTATTCTATAGTCTAGGCTAGATGCTGAAAATGAGACCCTGCTCTACGCCTGAGCTCTGAGCCCCACCACTCCTCCTTGATTCTGACCTTCCTACTAGGCAATCCCACCCCTGTGTACAACCTGCCTTCTCAGCGTGCCCTGCATTTGTGACCCATACCTGGAGAGAGGCCAGTAGAGTTGCCAGTTTATACCTATCCCCATTTTTGTGCCCAATAGGGATCCAGGACCTCATCTTGCCCAGATGTATAGTCTTTTCCTGTATGCTGGAGGGGTCCTGGCCCAACCTAGTCCCTAGGAGCCACAGACCTGCCTGTCCATCTCCCAGTGCTGAGCTGGGCTAGACAAATGATTCACTGCAACTTTTTCTGGAAGTCTCCATCAGGATTCTGTCCAGTACATTTTTCTAGATGTGATTGGAGAAGTTTTGTGGAAAAAAATATGGTTGTATTGCTTTCTGTCACTGTGTCATTCTCAATAAGCATTTATTAAGCACCTACTGTATGTCAGATGCCATACCAGGCATTGGTTCCACAAAAGCCAAAGACTGAAGCAATCTTTACTGACCTAGGAGCTCATGTTCTAGTGTAGGAGACAACAGGTACATATAGAAGTATGAGTTTTTGTTTTTGTTTAGTCATTTTTCAGTTTTGTCTTATTCTTCATGACCTCTTTTTGGGTTTTCTTAGCAAAGATACAATGGTTTACCATTCCCTTCTCCAACTCATTTTACAAATGAAGAAACTGAGGCAAACAGGGTTAAGTGACCTGCCCAGGGTCACATAGCTTATGTCTGAGACTGGATTTGAACTCAGGTTTTCCTGAATCCAGACCTGGCCTTCTCTATACTGTACCACCTATATAAGTATAAAGCAAATAAATAGAAAGAGAATGGATACAGATAAATACACTCTTCCTAATATTCTTATAGCAACCCACCTCTTTGTTCCCTGTTGAGATTTAAGTCCTTGCCGCCTCCAGTTGCCTCCTCACTCGGTTGGAGACAGTAGGCAGTTTGACAGTGAATGGGCATTACCAGCTGGCATCAGCAGTGGTGCTCCCTGAGGCTTTTCCTGTTATGTCTCATGGCTGTGCTTGGAGGTGGGAGTTGGGTACTGGCTCCCAAGTAACTTTTCTAGCTCTCCAAAATAGAGAGGGAATGGCTCAGTCCCTCATATGAGATGGCAGAAAATCTTGCTGCAGCTCTTGAAGTATGCTAGATATTTCAACGTTAGAGCTAGAAAGCACTGGAATTGGCAACAGAGTTTTCTCGGATGGAAACCTGGGTAACTGAGGGAAGCAGCTTCACTCTGCCATTCTATATAGCAGCTGCCACATGGGAAGCCCCTAAGAAATGCATGTTGACTTAATTTGACTTCTAGTCAGGACACACTTCAGTGGTGTGACCAGGTTTGCAGGAGACCCAACGCTACATCTGGCCACTGTGATTTTCATCACCTATTTATCTCCTTCTGGGTTTTCATTCCTAATTCTAAAAATCAAATCAAAGTGAACTAAAAACAAAAAGATCCCCTGGGCCTGTGGAGATGTTGTACACAAGGGGACCTGGACATGCCCTCTGTGCTGAGACATTCAGGACCTTTTCCCAAATAGTGAGCCTGGGTTTCAAAGTATTGTGAGAAGAAGAGTTGGTGCCTGCCTGGGCACACTTCTTATACTATTAAAAGGATACACAATGAGAAAGGCTCTACCTGGGCATTGTATGGCCAACTGAACTTGAGAGATGCTCATTTTTAGTTCTATAAGAGGAAGACAGCATGACCATTATATTGGTATAGTCATATTTTCGAGTAATTGAACATTTTCAGAAGCAGGGAAAGAAAAATGATCAACTGAAAGTAAAGAGATTTGTACTCTGGCAAGTTTGTCCTTAACTTAAGATGGAATAGTGAAATTTTTGTCCATTATATCTTTCTAGTTCCTTAAAATAAAACTAATCCAAGGTAGGTCTCAAGAGTCTTTCTCCTGGTTGCTACTTGGTTCTGAGCATGCTCAATTTGTCTAACATGATGCTAGCTAATCACCAACCACGTGGGTGGTGGAGTAGCTGGCCTTGATCGGCTGTATTCGTCTTTAAAAATAGAGCTGTTAGATTTTTTTCTGTAACAAGCTTTGCTCTTCTCAATAGTGGCTACTCAATGGTAGCTCTGAGAAATAGGCCTGGGGGTATCTGTTTCTGTTTTGTGTTATCTTCACTTTAAGGTGCCTGAGGTGATTTTCACTGGACCAGGAGTCAAGGTGACCTTGGAAGCAGCATTACAGGAGAGTGGGTTAGCAGCAAGCTATCTCAGTGTAGAAACCTTGAGAAGCCAGGGCGCCTGAGACTCCAGTGCCTGGTGGTGGTGGTGGTGGGGTTTGGGCTTGAAACTTGTATTGTACTCTATGGCAACTAAGCTAAATGCTGGATATAATCCCCTTCCACTCTCCAGAGACTGGTGGTACAGAGGAGACGAAGATTATGCCTCCCACATATTGGGGAAGGGGAGCATTAACATATTTGGGATGATACCTTTGGAAGTGATTATATTCCTTTGTAAATACTCCACTTTTAAATATAGTAATAAGGAGTAAGTAATTATTAAGGTGGATTTTTCTTAATTTGTTTTTACTCTGCCTTGATTTCCCCTGTAATCCCTCTCCACTCCCAAAGACCTGTCCCTTATAAGAATTTATTTAAAAGAAAAAAAAAAGAAAAAGAAGAAAACGAATCAACAAAACCAACCGAAACATCAAAAATAAAATCTTCTATTAACTATTCCCCATCCATAGACATCCCCTCCCTTCCACTTTTTCTAGCAAGGAGGAGGGGTGGGGGAAGGTGTATTCTCAAGGGAAAAGTAATTTTAAATAGGGTTTGTCAAGATAAAGTAACATCCTTTTTTGGCATGTTTCGAAAATGGGATGTTAATATATCAAATATTCCTTTTTCCTGTTTCCTTTGTTGATTTTATCTATTCCCATGAGCTCAATCGCTATCTCTAAGGAGATGTTTGACAGATCTCTTTCTTGAACTCCAGTTCAACATGGCCAATTAACTGTTGGACTGTTCGTTGGATACCCTGTTGGCATCTCAAACTCAACCTGACCAAAATGGTACTGTTCATTTTCCCTTTGGTCCCAGACCTCTCCCCAGTTTCTCTGTTTCTGTCAAGGGTATCATCTTCCTTGTTTGTAATTCAGAATTATCTTGGGCTTTTTACATTTGTTATTCTTATCAACCATTTGCCAAATTTTATTGATTTGACCTCCACAATATCTCTTGTGTGTTTCCTTTTCTTCACTCATGTAGTTACCAATCCCCACCTCCTCTTGCCTGTACTATTATAGTTGTCCCCTATTAAGATTCCCAGCTATCAATCTTTTTGTCCTTCACACAGTTGCCAAAATGATTTTTCCTAAGGAACAGGTCTGCTCAGGTCACTTCTCAAAAAACAAAACAAAACACACAGCAAACCTTCAGTTTCCTCTATTACATTTAGGACAAAACACAAATTTATCAGATTAGAATTTAAGGGCCTGCACAAATATTGGCCCAAATATGCTTTTCCAGTATATTTCTCATTTCTGTCTTTGGTGTAGCTTTCCTTCCAGTTAAACAGACTTTTTAAAAATTAATTTATTTGTTTTCAGTTTTCTACAATCACTTCCATAAGTCTTAGATTTTCTCCCCCTCCCCATATTCTCCCTCCCGGAGATGGCATGCATGGGTTCTACACATACATTCTTGTTAATCACATTTTCACATTAGTCATGTTGCACAGAAGACTTAAAATGAATGGGAGAAACCATGAGAAAAACCCAAATAAAACAAAACATAACACAAGAGAAAATATTCTGTGGTCCAGTTCTATAATTCTTTCTCTGGATGTGGATGGCATTTTGCCTTGAATCCTTTGGGAGTGTTAAACAGACTTTCTAGTTGTCTCAGGACTTGACTCTCAATCTCTTGATAGCCCTTCTCTGGATACTTTAACGTCCTCTAAATATGTCACACATAACAGAAGACAACACTCCAGATGTAGTCTTACTAGGGCAAAGTACAGCAAGATTTATCACCTGCCTCATTCAGAATGCTGTTCCTCTCTTAATACACAGTTCATGTTTTCTTTAGCCTTTTTGATTACCACGTTGAATTTTCAGTTCACTTAAGATCCTCCCCTCTTCCCCCTCAAATCTTTTCAAATTGCTCTCTCATCATACCTCTCCCCATCCTATACTTGGGGAGTTGATTTTTTGAACCCAAGTGAAATACTTTACATTTATTCTTCTTAAATTACATCTTTGACATTTTGGAATGATCTAGCATATTAGTTAACCCTCCCAACTTTGTGTCATATTCAAATTTGATAAGCGTATTATTTAGGGAGCTGGGTTGGCCAGAATTCAAATCCTACCTCAGACACTTAGCTGCATGGCCCTGGGCAACTCACTTAACCTCTGTATACCTCAGTTTTCTTGTCTGTAAAGTGGATATGATAACAGTACCTATCTCCCAGGATTATTGTGAGGTTAAAAGAAGGTAATACTTGTAAAGGGTTTTGAAAATATTAAAGCACTATATAAATGCTATGATGATGAGGATGAGGAAGATGTGACACTATATGGTCAACCACAGTGAAATGTCCTGGGGCATTTCACTAGAGACCTGCTTCCAAGCTGATATTGAACCATTTATAACTACTTCTTGGGTCAAGATCATTTACAAATTCATCTACCTGTATGATTGTCTTTCCATACCTTTCTATATTTTTTAAAATAAGAATTGCATGAGCTTTTAGAAATGCTTTGCTAAAAATCTAAGTAAATTATGATGACTGTAATTCCCTGATCTTCCAGTCTAACTTAAAACTAGTGAAATGTAGAGTTGAGGTTTCAGTACTTTATCTCTTCTGCTCTCTCCTTCCGGCTACTTAGGGGCTGAGGCTCATTTCCCCCAGGTGTTTCTTATCTCTTGGGGGTTGGGTCATTTAGTGAATAATCTTTGACTCAACCCCAGTCCCCTTATCTCTACGGATTTAATCTGCCACATTCTGTTAGTTTCTGTTTTATCCTAGGGGCAATATGATGGCCCTCAAGGCCATAAGGTTTCCCCTCTCTACTCTTTTAGGGAATCTTTACCAAAAGGTAGTAATCCAATCACAATAGTTCAAGGCCTGCCCCCACCTAATTCCTAACATTCAGACAGATTATACTCTCAAACCTAATTAAAATTTTTGTGTTATCTCCAACTAACCACCTTTAATTTGAGGCAGGAATGATGCAGGAAATGTTAAGTTAAGCAAAGTGAGTAGAGTGCGTCTTATAACACAGACACAGGGGAGGGGGCGTTGGGGAAAGAGTAGACATTTAAAAAAAATAATTTACCTCCAACCTTAGAGTTATTGTTCAGGTGTCTCCCTTTTCATGGTCCCATTTTGGTTAATTTTGGCAAAGGTACTCAAGTAGTTTGTCATTTCCTTCTCCAGCTCATTTTACAGATGAGGAAACTGAGGCAAAAAGGTTTAAGTGACTTGCCTGCAGTCATACAGCTAGTAAGTGTCTGAAGCCAAATTTCAACTCAGATCTAGCCTTATACTGTAACCACTGAGCCGCTTACCTGCCCAATGCATCTAAACGTAGTTTCTAAAATAGGCAACATATGCATGATACTAAAGAGAGCGAATAAGTGTACATGAGATAAGAAAACAAAACAGAAGTATTTTAAATATGCAACAATTATGGATCAGTGAACATATGCAATTATAAGCAAGGCACACACATCATTGCCTTGCTTTGTATGTCCTGCCCCAGAGTAAGTTGCATTGGTCACTGTATAGTTCTTGCTCCCTTGAAACTTGTTGGCCCATCTGCTCCTATTCCAGTGCTAGATGATGGGACTGACTGATCAGAATCTTCATCATAACTTATAGTCCTTTCTTCCTAAACCTTAACTTGTGGATGGCCCGGGCTGGGTAGCAGTTTTACTAACTTTGTGGGGGAATATCTGCATCCTCGGAGTCTGTATGGCTAGAAAAGCAGAAAAGGTCTAGTTTATGGCATATAAAGTCTTCACTTGAAATGTCTTCTTTTGAAACTTGGTCAGTGTGTCTGGTTGTCTTCATATGCCTGACAGGTGGTCTGTTTTGTTTAGGGTCCACTGAGATGACTGTATGTCAGTTTCAACTTGTTCATTGGGGAAACCAACTACATCACTTATCGGTAACAAGTGATTATGGTGGACTGTCTTTTCAGGGCCCCAGAAGTCTCTAGGGCTATTTTGTAAATAGACAAGTTGCCCAGGATCTCCACAAGTAAATATGGAGTAGTTTTTTGTTGTCCTACTGATTAATGTGACTCACGAACACCAAGATTTCTCATTAGGTCTTGAAGACTTTGTCAGAGATCTTGATAATGAACTTAGGTATCATATCATCATTTATTTCTTTCAGCATTTTTCTGGGTTGACTTTGTAGCTAGGTGGTAAGTTTCCTTTAGCTTCCCTCTGAACTGAGAGATGCACCATATCTATGGTCTTTCTATCTTCAGAGATTCCAAAACACAGATCAACAAGTGGGAATGAATCATGTCCCCAAATCAGCAAGGAAGGTGTAAGGCCAGTGGCATCATCCTTGGTGAGTTGAATGTATGGTCTAGAAATACTACATGATGGCTCACCTAAGATTTTTGTTTTTATTTCAGTTAACCCAACATGCTCATCGGTGTGACCTTGAAATACCTAGGTTATGGATCCCCATGAAGAGGGATAAGATGTTTCTTCTTAATGCCAGGCTTTCTGAATCTAAATGACTCCTGGAAGGAAAGCCATACTCTGAGAAATACTTTCCCCAAATATTTTATCAACTATGGAAACTTTCCAGTGCTTTGGTGAAATGGTAAAAAACCACCAATATATAGGGTATCCCAAAAGGCTTAGGGCAAGTTTAAGCTTTGTGAAGTCTAAACTAAAACTTCCTGGACACCTTATATTATGTGTCCTTGCTGTCTGCTTTTGGAGATATGAAGTCAATGCATATAAGTTCCAAAGGTTTATGGGTACTTCTCCAAATATGCATCGTAAGTTGGTAGTACCTTTCTTTCCTTCTTTGTGTACACCAAGCATAGATCTCACACATTTTGGTGACATTTGTAGGTATTTCAGGCAAGTAAAAATCTATTTCTTTCTAGCTCTAGGATCTTTTCTTGACCCATGTGTCCAAAGTCGTCATGTAGTGCTCTAATGTCCATATGGCAACATGTGCCAAGCAGTACCAGCTGCTTCTTGGTACCTCATGTAGGATTAGAGACAGTCCAGTCCAGTGCTAAATTTCACAACCCCAGCTTCTGTCATTGTTTCCACAATAAAGGGACCTTCAACGGACTGGCAGCTGAGTCCTTTGACATCACTATTCATCATTTCCTGAAACCCTTCATTGGCCATTTGCTCTTTTCTCTCAGATAACTATGGTAAAGAAAGTTGACTTAATGAAATGAGGCTAATTCACACTGCTGGCATATTGTATAGTGAAAGTCCCAAGTCTGCAGCTTTGTCATTCATTTGTGATACATTCTAGGCACACCTATCCATGTGAGCAAATTACTTTCCTAATCATGTGATTTTCTCTTTGTTGGTTTGTAGAATCTGAATAAGGACGTTTCTAAGTTGGCCATCAGGTTCTCTGAAATAACATATAGAAGAACAAAAAGGAAAGCTAGTTATATATTGGCCTAAGGCAGAGATTTATCCCATTTTCACCTTCCTATTCTGTCTTAGTAGAAGATGCTTACCTGTGATTACTTAATCAGTGTAAGTGGTCCTTGAGATAGAATTGTCACCAGCCACCCTTGGATAAAGAAGGAAGGATGTGTACTTGAGAATGAAATGGGTCCTTAAATCAGCACATTCTGATGACATAATATGACAGTACTTCAAGAACTGATGTGATGGGTCATTACTAGGCCCTTCATTTCCAACACTTACTTTGCTCCTGCCTAGCTGTATACTGCAAGCTCTTGATACTCTCTGAGCCTTCCAGAATATAGATTGCCTTGCCATCTCTCCATGCCTTATCAATTTGCATGATTCTTGTCTCTTCCCCTTCCCCCCTCCCCACGAGTCTTTGGCAGAGGATTCATCCATTCTGCAGTGGACCTTCCTCTAGCTAGGTCTTTTTAGATTTTATAGGCTGTCCCTCTGCCCTCTCTCACCCTCTGCACCTGGCTACTCTATCTCCTCTCTGACCATACCTTTCCAAGATGATATGCTCCCTGTGTAGGTTGTGTGACTCTGGGTAAGTCATTTAACTTCTAAGTGCCCCAGGTAGCTTAGATTACGGAAGAGGTGGAGGAGAAGGAAAGAGAAAAAGCATTTTTATAGAGCCTACTTTGTGTCAGGAACTATATTAAATACTTCTTACCAATATCAT
The DNA here is from genome assembly GCA_028658325.1 of Potorous gilbertii. NCBI lineage: Eukaryota > Metazoa > Chordata > Mammalia > Diprotodontia > Potoroidae > Potorous > Potorous gilbertii. The sequence goes on from CM053769.1 coordinate 481,084,340, forward strand.
CACATTTGGTCCTCACAATAACCCTGTGAGGTAGGCACTATTCTTACTCCTATTTTATAGTTGAGGAAACTGAGGAAAACAGAGATTAAGTGATTTCAACTTAGGTCTTCCAGACTCTGGGCTTCTTGCTATGTTGGTTAAGGGTGTTTGAAATGAGGCCCCCTAAAAATCTCTTTATGTCATTTATTGCACTTAAGTCATTATTGGAAAATGCTGTAGTTTACTTAGCCTTACCAGGTGTCTCTCTCTCTGACGCCCTATGGGTCAGTGACAACTTGGGTTCTTCTGAGATTGTTGTGTTCCAGCATTCTGAACCATTGAGCATTGTCAGGAGGACATTTGTGTTTAAAATATGGGTCTTTTCAAGCTGTACAAATAGGAGTTATTTTTTCAGCTCTACCACTCTGTGATTCATGGATAACAAGGGTAGATCTGAAGACTGGAAAATATCTGCTTACAGATCTTTAAAAAATAAAAGGGTGGGGCCGAAGCACTCATTGCCTTGGCTGGTTTAATCATTTAGCTGCCCAGAGAAGGGGGAAGGACCTGGTGGCCTCATCAGGTCCTTTGAGCTCAGTGATTTTATAATTTTTATTCACATGTTGCTCTTTTTGCTTCTTTGTATTATATTTGAGGCACATTCTTGGGGAGAACATGAGGAGGGCATTTCAGGTTAATCTAGAAGTAGAGGAAACCATAGTTATGGACCGAAAAAGGGTCAATAAACAGATAATTCAGAGGAATGCTATTTCTTGTTCTGCTTTGTCCTGGTGCTATTTGGAAAGTCTGATGGTTTTTGGCCCATTGGAACAATTGGACCTTTTTTTTCCAGGAACCTGGTGTTCCACTGTGACTTTATCTTGGAAGAACCTGGAGTGTGTGGTGTAAGATTTTTCTTTCCTCTTAATTTTACTTCTCTTTTAGTGCCCTGAATATTACTAACAAGGGATGATGTAGAGGAAATTCCCACTCAGGTCTGGGCTCAGCTTGGCTTCTGAGGCTCTTTCCAACTCAGGAGATTCTCTGATTACACTAGAAAACCGCCAGTATGTTTCTAGTTTGGCGGTATTGGCAATTTTCCTTCTTAGGGGAGGGTTAGAATATGAACTCCTTTGTGGTAATAGTAGTGTTAGCCAGTATTGATATAGTGCTTCAAATTTTGCAAAGAGCTTTCCAAACATCTCATTCTCGGTGCGGAAAGTGCAATTATTATGACTGATATACAGATGAGGAAGTTGAGGCAATGGGGCAGTTTAGTGACTTGCTCAAAGTCACCCAGTTAGTAAATAGGGTGTCATTTGAATTTAGGTCTTTTGGACTCCAGGTCCTGTAGCACCACCTGGCCTCCTTGAAGGTAAGGATTGTCTTGCCGCCTTAGACTGATGTCCCCCGTGTGTTATATTTATATACATTTATATTTCTACTATATACATATCTATATTTATGTGCACAGTGATGGGCACATAAATGCTTAATAAATGCCCTTTCTCTATTTATCTATCCATCCATCCATCCATCTCTCTATCTAGAGATCATGGTCTATGTTCTTTGAATTTGAAGATATTCTTTAAAAATATACCTTATTTGGGCCTTTGACTAAATCTTCTTCTTTTATAATGGAAACCATCCAAGCTCTTCTCTTGCACATATGAAGTGGGATTGACCTTAACCTTAACTCCCACAAACAGATGAGAATCTAACTTACTCTCAAAGGGCTCCAGGAGAGAATTAGCTTTCTTTATGTAAAGAGGCCTCTACACCAAAACACTCCAGTGATTATTTCATGTCTATTTTTTGCACAGGCCAATTGGAGAGGACCACGAATGCCAACCCATTTCACAAATTAGCACTTTTTAAGACGTAGTGCAGATCATAGTAGTACTTGTGTGGTTTTGGGCAACTCCCTTAACTATTCCAGGCCTCATTTCTCATCTGTACATGAACATTGGACTGGAAGATCTTTAAGGTCCTTTCTAGTTCTAAATGTATGGACTCATGACCTAACAAGGATTCTTAGGTTGAGGTCTATTTTGTTTTTGCTAATGACACAGGGTATCCCATAGGTCTTAGTGCAGTTTTAATATATATATGTCAAAAATAGCTTAAAAGTATACTAAGACTTTTGGGACATATATTTCAATAACATTGGTTCCCTTTGTAAATCTTTGCATTTTATTCCATCATTTAAAAATATTATCCTAAGAAGGGGTCCATAGACTCTCCAAGCTGCCCACAGGGTCCAGAGCCCAAAAAGGTTATGAACCCTTGAGTTTGAGTAGAAGGCTTCCTGGAGCCATGGTCACTGTCTTCCAGGGTTGTCATGTACAGGAGGGGGTAGTCTTGTTCTCTTTGGCCTCATTAGATAAGTGAGGAGTAGAAGTTGTTGAGAGACAGGCTTTTGCTCTATGTAGGGAAACACTTCTTGTATCTTGGGAAGTGACAGTTTGCAAAAGCGGCTGTCACCCCTTCTCCCTGTCCATCTAGGGCTGAACAAAGGAAAGACTTGAATGAAGCCTGGCTCTGTGAAGGAGGTGGTCAGCTCTCTTCTGGAACTTATAAAGGGTGTACCAGATTCTCTTTCTTGCGTTGTCTGTGCAGTTTCCTGAGAGAGTGAAGGTCATGTTAGCCCACGGCACAGGTGTCATGAACTGAATTGGTGAGGTGGGGGAAGGACTTCCTTTCTTTGCCCTTCCTTTTTGATCCTGAAAAATGGGATTAGGGTATTTCTGCTGTTTCCTTTGTTTTCCTCATGTTCTAGGTACAGGCAGACCTGGGATTGACCTATGGTGACCTTGGAGGTAGAATTTTCTAGGTAGGATGTTGTAGCCTGTCAACCCTGTAGGGAAGCCCTGAGAAGTCAGAATTTTTGGGACTTTGGACTTGGAATTTGGGACTGGGTTACATAGGAATTGAGCTATGTACTTAATCCCCTTTCCTGTGGAAACTGAGGAAGCATGTGTAGGAATTAAGCTCCAATACTGGGGAATATGTTTGTATATCTGTTATATTCCTTTGTAAAAGCTAAAAACAAGAGTGGATTAGATTTTCACCTGTTTGTCAGAATGGAGATCACTGGCCAATAAGGAAATTGTGATCATCCATTCCCCTCTCCAGCTGCTCTGCAGAAAAGTTGGGATTGATAACATCCATCCCCTCTAAATTCAAAGCTACCCCTGAATCTGTTTTTTCACTTGTAAAATGAGCTTTCTGCCAGCTCTATGACATTCTGCCCAGAACATCACCCCTCCTCATTCCAGCTCCCTTTAATTTTCCCCACTAGAAAGCAAGCTACCTGAGGTCAGGGACCATCTCACTTAATTATATCTGTATTACCAGTCCCTAGCACACAATAAGCACTTAATAAATACATGATTATCTTTATCTGTCTGAGCTCTAAGGACTTTTCCTGGCCCCCAGTCCTTTAATCCTACAATTCTACTTTCTAAATTAGAACAAGGCTCCATGGTACCAATTGGCATTGTTTTAATGGTAGGAAGCTATTCTCTGTCCAAAAGTGTCCAAAGCTGAACGCAAAGTCCAACACATTAGAGTATCTTAGAGTACTAATTTTTGGTGGCTGGGGTCTCTTCTGTTTTCACAGAAATTTCTGCTTTTGTTTAGTATAACACCAATTAGTACAGTGTAATATGTTTTTTTTTCTTTTATGACAGTGAGTTCCAGTCTAGGGTATTAGCCCCGCACTGTCTCAGAATCTATCTATTTATCCATCCATCCATCTATCTATCTATCTATCTGTCTGTCTATCTATCTATCTACCTATCTGCCTATCATTCCTCTCATAGGCATGTGAAACACCGTACTGTTTCTTAGAGTCTAACTCAATCATTCCAACAACCTCTCATATAGGTATCAGTTTCCAAGAAAAGACCACATAGTTACATGTACATACTACTAGGGTCCTAAGGATAACCTTGTTGAGGGGAATATACACTCCCCTTACTAAGCCTTATAGTTCTAGAACCCTCATCCAAAGTATTTTCTATTTATACAATCAGCTACTTATAATGATGACACTTTTAGATCTTAAACATAACTATGTACTAAGGCAAAAGAATGTTAGACATACTAATCCATTAAAGAAAATGCATAAATAATAAAATAATCACCATAAACACATATGCCTAGACCACATTATCTCACCAGTATATGTAGTATCTGTGGTGAAGAGTGGCCACACATTAGAATCTGGAAGGGAATGTGCTGAGGATAACTCAACAACTCTGGGTTGCTGACTTCAATGATATAGATCCATTCAGGAAAATCCGCACAAGAAGAAATTGCTTCTTTGCTAATTTTGTGGCTGTCGATCTTTGCCATTCTTCTTCTGGAGAAATCCTTTGTTCTACTTGAACGACCACTTATCAATTCTTTCAGTTACCCTTCATTATTAAAAGGACATTAAAAACACGTTAGCTGTTATTGTAAACAGCAGCTCTCTTTAAGCTAGAGAACTACCAAGGTCACCAAATTGCTCTCTTTGGATTATATAGACTGGTGCAGACAGTCATTCGTGCACAGAGATACTGTGTTATCCATTCAAAATGGAGAACACAGCAAGACTGAAATTTGGTCACCTCACTGGTACACTGAAACAACCATGAGAGGTGACAGCGGAGAGCAATAATCTCATAGGAGAAGCTTTACCTCTATCCACCCTCAAGAAGTGCTGAAGAGCCGTAGCTCTCCGCAGTCCTCTTGGCCTTTGAAGTCAATTCTTTCTCCATTAATCAGAACTTAAGGTTTGTCATGGCTGACACAGCAGATTTTCAGCCCCCCTTGTGCTCTGTTTACTGTGTCTTCAGTTCTTTTCTCAGGATCCTCTTCTGGTTTTTATCCCCGTCCCTATTTCTTTTTTACTGTGTCCTACATTTCATTGAGTCATGTTTCAGTTAAAAAGTCGCAAGTCCTCCAACTTCATAGTCCTTTAAAAAAATACAACAGCCTCTAAATGCTTATGCAATTTCTCATTTTAAAGGTTTCACCTTCTTTAGTAATAAACAGTATATGTAAATTAGCTGAGGTGCCTATCATGCTCTGAATCTTTCTGTAAGCCTCAACATAGTCCTCTATTTCTTTAGTACCCCAGAAACTGTCTTTTGTCATGCTCATATATCTCTAATTTTTAATGCATAAAAGACCTGCCTCTGACTCTTTACAGCACTAAACTGTTTCTACACAAGCGAGGCATTCATTACTCTGCACTGTTGGCAAAGAGATCCAAGATCCTATGTCTATGCCACAGAGCATTTTCTTTTCAAAAATATCCAAATACCTTCTAAAAGTTGTTTCTTCAAACATCCATATTAGCAATTTATATTAAAACAAAATTATTTTTCTATTCCTATTTAGTGTAAAAAATATCATCTATGACAGTGGCAATATCTTAAAGCAATTGATAGTTGATATAACTCTTCCTTTACACACACACACACACACACACACACACACATAAATCCCTTTCTGCCCCTTTTCCTACTAAACTGCTTTGTTTATCTTAGAGGAATATTATACCTTACACTAGGAATAGAGGTGGATTTTGTAGAGAGAATGCTAGACTTGGAGTCAGGAAGATCTGCATCCAAATTACTTCGTCATCTGTGTGAACCTCAGCAGGTTACTTAATGTCTTTGTGTCTCAGATTTAGGCCATCTAGGGTTTATTTATTAGGATACTGGCAGTTTGCAATCTACATTAGTGGAGAGATTTTCTACACCAATGACATCACAGGTCTTTTGTATATTTGAACATGTCTAGAAACAAACTTCAATCCTTCAAATATCCACAATGATCTTAGTGAGGGAACTGCCTCCGTTGGCATAGACCTTTACTGCTCCACAGATTAATAGATGCCCTCGAATAGATGCCCAAAAAGTGATCCTTCCTAAGGTTATCCTCATCATACCTCTCCAAAATATTGGAGTAGAAGTCAATAATCATTAAGTTTCTCTCATGGGCCAGTATCGTGCTAAGTGCTGAAGATTAAAAGAAATGCAAAAGACAGTGCCTGCTTCTGCTCCCAGGCTAATGGGGGAGATAACATGTAAGTAATTATGCTTAAAGAAGCTAAATGTAGGATAATTTGGGGGGGAGTCACAAAGGGAAGACATGAGGAGTGAGGAGCCTTGGGAAAGGCTTCTTGCTTAAAGTGGACTTTAAGTGAGACGTGAAGGAAGGCAGAACGTGGTGATGAAGAAGGAGACTTTCAGGGATGGAGGCCAGCCAGCAAAAATCCCTGAGTTCAAAGACAGAATGTTATGTGCAAAGAACAGGAGGTTGGTGTTGCTGTTGTGTTTGTCTTTCATTCTCCAAGAGGACCATGACATCATGGAGATGATGACATGACTTACAGTTGATGTGGATTTGAGTGATGCAGAGCTGTGCAAGGTCACCAGTCTCACTTTTTCCTCCAGACCCATCTGGATCCAGTGACCACATATTCATCAGGTAGACTGGAGATGACCCAGGATGCAATGGGAGACCCTGGCCCTTTCAGGCTAAGGCCTCACTCTAAGGGAGATAATGTCCATTAACGGAATAGGTATCTTTGAGAAGAGAGTTAAGGGATGGCCTTTAATAAAAAAAATCAAACTGGGAGGGGAAGACCCTCTGGGTTGCTGACCAAAAGAGAAATAGTTACTATTGACATTCACTCTGAGCCAGAAGGGACCAAAAAATAACCATTAAGTGGTGCTTGGGCAGGGACCTGTTGTTTTCCCATGAATGAGCTCTAAAGTCAAATAGGTTTAAGGGAAGGAGAGAGAGAGAGAGAGAGAGAGAGAGAGAGAGAGAGAGAGAGAGAGAAACTAGCTTTACTCTGCTGTATCATTGGATTGCAGACTCCATGAAAAGGAAGAAGTGGAAGAAGACCAGAAAGGCAAAGAAGGACCAAGTTGTGAAGGACTTTAAAATTCAGGCAGAAGTTGGATCTCATGGATATGGAGAGAAACTGGAGTTTTTTGACTGACTGACTGTGTGTGTGTGTGTGTGTGTGATGTAGTCAGACCTTTAGAACTTTAGGAAGATCATTTTTGCAGCTGAGTTCAGGATGGACTGGATTGGGGAAACACTGGGGGCAGGGAGACAGCAGGGTGGCTGCTGTAATCTCCTGGACATTTAGTTGGAAGTATTTCTTTCACTGATTAGAAACACAAGTGGAATTTGTGAGCCATGGCTAACCGCGAATCAGAAGCGAGAAACACAATTATCCAATTTGTTAATCAGTGAGCTATTGTGAAGGGTAGGCATTTGTGCCAGCATGTGAAAGTACTGAGTGTTCCTTGTTCCCTGGCAAGAAGAATAAGACTTGGGAGATTGAAATATACTTAGATGATTCAAACACATTTTCACTTACTCAGTGGAGAGCTACAAGTTTTCTCTCTTTCTGGGACCTGTGATTCTATTAGAATAGACATTTCTTGGTGTGGAGATTCTCTCAAAGATGTATGTTGGAGATTTGTCTGTAACTTACCGTTTTACAGACTGGGGACACTGACAGATCTGTGATGCCTGTGGTCACATCCCCATTATGTGTTCAAGGTATGACTTAAACTCAGGTCTTTTCAACTGTGGCCAAGTCTGACTCTCTGTCCATTAGGGGACAGAGGGAAAAAGCCCTCTCACATATCATTTTCAGTCATGATTTTAATAAAGACAAAATCAGAGGATCATAAATCTGGAACTGAAAGAGAACTTAGAGATTGTCAAGTCCAGGGCTTTTATTTTACAGATGGGGAAACTAAGGCCTAGGGAGGTTAAATGACTTGTCAAAGGTCACACAAGTAGCAAAAGTCAGAACCAAGATTGGAAGCTATGTCTTTGGACTTTGGGGCCAGAGCTACCAAAACTGATTACTTAAAAAAATTATTCGCCTTGAAGATAAAAATACAACCAGGAACTTGATTAATGATTTTTTTTCTCTGAAAAAGCCTGGCACCTCAGGGGCCCCCTAGGCCAAACTATTTTCTCTTCTCTTTCATACCTGACAGGTGGTCAGGTCATCTAGTCATCGCTTGAAGATCTCTAGTAAGGGGAAAAATCACCTTTCTGGAATGAAATAAGCATTTATACAAAATGCCAGGCACTGTGGTAAGCACTTTATAAGTATCTCATCTGATCCTCAAAACAGCTAGGTAGGGGCTATTATGATTTCCATTTTACAGTTGAGGAAGCTGAGGCAAACGGAGGTTAAAGTGACTTGGCCAGGACTGTACACTAGTGTCTGAGGTCACATTTCAACTGAAGCCTTTCTGAGTTCTGGCCCAGTCCTTTACCCACTGGACCATCTTACTGCCCAATGCAGCTCTATTTGTAGGGATGCTTTCCACTCTGTAGAGCAGAAATCTGCCTCTCATCATTTCTGTTCATTGACTTTACTCTCCAGGGCTAGGCAGAGCACGCTTAACCCCCTTGTCTTCAAATCCATAAAGAAAGCAACGAACTGCTTCTGGTTAGCTCATCAGATCATAGAGCTGGAGTCAGAAAATGTAGTGGTCATTAAGTCCAAGCACCATATTTTATAGGTAAAGAAACTGAGACCCAGGGAAATTAAATGACTTGTCTAAGGCCATGCAGATAGCCCAAATACCTTCCTCAGGCTAAATACTCCCTTCCCCATATCGTTTAGCATCTGAACAACTGAAAAAGTGTTTGTGGGTTTATTTTCTACAGAAATGAAAGTAATTTTCCAAAATCCAACATGTTCTCCTTCGAACATCTCCGTCTGAGCTAAACTGTTCCCCTCCAAGGGTCAGTTGTTGATCTGAGCTGTGGGGAATCTGATTAAATTATCTGTTATCACCATCCTTTGAAACTCAGATTCATTTCCCAGCAGTTTTCCTTTCTAAGCATGATGTCTGTACTGTTTGGTACCAGCTAGGGGGGAAAAGCTTTCTGCTTTCATCCTCCAACCCTCTGTTTATTCTAGTCTCACTACATGAGCTAGCATCCAGGAACAATTTACCCACATGTTCTCCTCTCCCTTCCCCTTCCCTTTGCTATTTTAGTGGCAAAATACCTGCTAAATAGAGGTGGAGGCAATTATTTGAGCAAATCCACTGTTGAAAACAAGCTTGTCTCAGTCTCAGCAAGTCCTAGCTGAGTCTAGGTTACAAAAGGCAAGCTTCCTTACTGTGAATGCCTTATTTCAGTACTGCTTTGGCAGGAATGCTCCAGAAATGCATGACCCTCGAAAAGGAAAGGGGAGTAGGGTAGACCCTCATCAGGATAAGAGCATAGAGAGAGGTCTATTCTATTTTGGTTAAAAAAAAAATGTGGAGCTACCTGTGGACCAGGTGTCGGAGGTACCAGTGTGTCACAAAATAACTTGCTTAGAGTTACCAAGTTATTAAGCATCAGAGACAGCATTTAAACCCAAGTCTTTGAAACCCAGCATTCTATCCTCTATGCCAAATAATTCATGACCAACTGACAATGGAACGATATACTATTCTTTCCAAGTGTAAAACTTTATCAAAACTTACCTATATCAAAACAGAATAGTAAATCACACCTTTATTTTAAAAAATCAGTTTATTTTTCCAGTCTGAATTCTCTCCCTTCTGAATTCTCTCCCCTTCCCAACTGAGAAATTAAGAAAAACATAATCTCTTTTACATACATGTGAAATGTTAAATAAAATGTACATGTTACATAGTGAAAAAAATTCCTTCATTGATTGTCCAAAAAAAAAGTGTCCCAGTCTGCACTCTTACTCCATTAGCTCTCTGGAGGCGGGCAACCATTTTTCATCATAAGTCCTTTGGAATTGTGGTTGTATTGGTCATTGTATTGATCAGAGTTTCTCAGTTTTTTCAAAGATTATTGTTTTACAGTATTGTTGCTATGGGCTACAATTGGCTTTCTCCTGATTCTTTTTACTTCACTTTGCATTAGTTCATGCAAGTCTTCCTAGGTTTTTCTGAAACCATCCCCTTTCATCATTTCTTATAGCACAATAGTATTCATCACATTTATATGCCACAATTTGTTCAACCATTCCCTAATTGATGGGCACTCCCTCAGTTTCTAATTCTTTGTCACAACAAAACAAATTAGCATATATTTTTTGTATGTATAGGTCCTTTCCCTCTTTCTTTGATATCTTTGGGATTAGAGACCCAGGAGTATTGTTGCTGGGTCAAAGAATATGACAGTTTAATCTTTTTTGCACATACCTGTAAACTACTTTCTAGAATGGTTGGACCAGTTCACCATGTACACTATAAATTTACCCATTTTCCCACAGCTCCTCTAGCATCTGTCATTTTCTTTTTTTGTCAACTCTGAGGGTATGAGGTGGTACCTTAGAGTTTTTAAAATTAATATTTCTTTAATTATTAGTGAGTTAGGGCAGCTTTTCATTGGATTTCTTCCTCTGGAACTGACTATTCACATCCTTTGACAGCCTGTCTACTGGTCACTGGATCTTACTCTTGTAAATTTGCATCATTTCCCTATGTATCTTAGGAATGAGACATTTAGATTTTTTCTAAACAAGGAAATAGGACCCACAAACTTTAGACATAATTCTTTGACTCCTTTTCCCCATTCTTCCTCCTACTTTCCTTGTGCTCTCTCCACTTTACCACATGGCTTTTGTATAGTTTGCTGTTATTTTATGTGTTAGTTTTTCCCTATACAAGAACATAGGTTATTTGGTGGAGGGACTATACTATCTACCTAGCTATTAGACATTTGGAACTAGATATCCCATAGGCATCTCAGACTCAATACTCTGTGTACAAAAAAGAATTCATTATCTTTCTCCCTAAACTCATCTGTCTTCTGAACTTTCCTGTTTCTGGGGAGATCACTACTAGTCTTCCACTTAGTAGATTCACAAAATTAGAGTCATCCTCCACCCTCTATCACATCACACACTGGCCATCTACAGTCATCCTGATCTATATCTGGCCATTGGACCCACATGGCTCTGGACGAGAAAGTGAGGGTGACTTTGCATAGCCCTCCCTCTCTCAAATCCAATTCAATCGCAAGTCTTGTCATCATCTTCCTGATGTCTTGGTCCTCTTGGGAACAAAGTACAAAACACACCACATACATATCTTACAACTTAGCAGTTGCCAAATCTCAAGACTTCTGCCTTGACAATATATTTGGCCTCCATTCCATTCTCTTGTATTATTGCAATAGTCTTCTGATTGGTTTCCCTACCCAAAATCTCTCTTCTCCAATCTATCCTTCACACAGCTGCTAATGTGATTTTCCTAGAGCATGTATTTGAGAATGTTAGTTTCTGCTCAGTAAACTCCAGTGGCTTCCTATTTCATCTAGGATCAAATATAAACTTTTTTGTTTGTCACTTAAGCTCTTCACAATTTGGCTCTAATCTAACTTTTAAGTCTTATTACATATGTATCACTAATTTACATTGCTAAGGGGGTAGACTGGTTGTTGTCCTTCATTTTCAAAGAGGACCAAAATGATATCACTATGCCAAAGTCAAGTGTTAGTCTGTTCGACTGTGGCTGATCAGACCAATATGAGCTTGGAATGTTCTTTCACAGGTCAGGGGTATATTAACACTTTATGAGAAGAGAACTTTACCTTATCCTCCTCATGTACCCTACAGTCTAGCCAAACTGACCTTGTTTTACAATATGATGTTCATTTTGCAATATGATTTTCTATCTCCATGTCTCTTCTCCTTCTTCTCCTCCTTCTCCTCCTCCTTCTCTCCTTGAGGAAAGAATTAGTTTCATTTTTGTTTTTGTATTTCCAGTGTCTGGCATATATAATGGTTTGTGTGTTTAACAAATGCTAGATAATAGATTGATTTTAATATTTCAGATAGCAGGTCAATACTTGAGCTGTCTTTCCATCTTTTACCCAGATACCATACACACATTGGTGTGTATATCACACTTAGAAAATACAGAAAGACTGATTTTCCTCACCTTCTGTTTGCTGTTATATATTGATTTTGCTGCCATAAAGATAATGTAATGAAGGGAAATCACATACAGCCTCCAGGATTTCCTTTTATGTTTGCTGACAAGGGTGAAAATGCCACTTAGGTTGGATGACTTAAAAATATCAAGCTGCAACTCAGAAAGTTAATCAATCGATTTATGTCTTAGGGTTGGTTGGCTTAATCCTATGGGATTTGCAAACAAAATGATCCTGTTTTTGAGACTTTTGCAGGAAGGCCGGCTCATTTACCATAGCTATAACAGCATTTAGATTAGACTTTAGGAGGACTCCTGTTTAGGATGTTGGTGGTATCTTTAATGGATAATTCTAAGCTGTGTCTGTCCACAAAATGCAGTTAGAAATGTAAATAAGAGATAACACTGGGCTAGTGAAACACTTCTCACCTTGGATCTATTAATGATTAGACTCCAAATAACTCACTTTGATGACAGTTGAGATGAGTTAAATCTGAAAATAGGACAAAAGGAGATACTTCAGTCTGATATTTAATAGGACTTCTCTAGATGAATCTCTTTAGATGAATGTAAAAGTTACAGAGCTTCAGTCTTTATTTGAGTTTTTAGAGGAATCTCCCAACAGTAGAACTCTCACATTTTAAATCTAGAAGAGATCTCCATGGGTTGATCAACAGTGTGGTATATTGGATAGAGTGCTGGACATGGAATCAAGAAGACCTGAGTTCAAATTATACCTCTAACGCTACTAGTTCTAGGACCATGGGCAAGTCATTTGAATACTCTGATTCCCAACGTTTTCTCTCAGATTTATCGGCTTAGTTAGAGATAAAAGTCAATAAGACACAATGGAAAAGAACACTAGATGTGGAGACAGAAGACTTAGGTTAAATCCCAATTCTACAGCTTACTGCCTCTGTGACTTTTAGTATATCACTTAATATCTCTGGGACTCAGTTTCCTCATCTGTAAGATGAAGGGGATTGGATTAGATGAGTTATAAGGTCCCTTTTAGCACTGTCTATGTACACATATGTACACATATATTTTTACCATCCAGTAAAAGCCTGGTAGAACATTTCAGTGGTATGAAGGTTGAACTTGGAGTCCTGGGACCTGAGTTCAAAATAGATGTCACTTACTTGCCTCAGTTTCTTCAACTCTAAAATTCAATGTAATTCAGTAAACATTTATTAAGCACCTACTATATGCCACTGAAAGCTTGTGGTCACAGGCTCTGGAAGAGCTATGAAACTGAAAAAGTTTTGAATTGGGGCTGGACCATATTTCTATTGTCTAAGGACCGGCCTAGCTAAAGTTGGATAGACTCATTACTAGGTTGACCATGAAATGATTCGGTTTTTGAAAGACTGTTTATTGATTTGTAGAAGGGTTGAAATCTTCTCAGATTTTTAACTTCTTGAAGAATATAGTACGTTATCCAGCCCCTTCCCCAACTCCAAAGACCCTGGGCTCATTTGAACCACGTTTGATTCTGGTCACTAATTTTGGATGGCATTTTTATCTCTTTCTTTTGGTTAACATGCCCTATTAAAACTACTTTAGGAAATATTCCAATATATCCCTACAGTCTTAAGTTAATAGCTTGTAACTGCATTAAGGCTTTTGAGACATACTTTACTATTAGTCATTCAGTCAATAAACATTTGTCAAACACTTGCTATGTACTAGATACAAAGAAAGGTAAAAAATAGTGCCTCCTTTCAAGGAACTCACAGTCTAATGGGGGAGAAAAAGAACAAGATAAATTGGAGATAATTAATGGCAAGAAGGCACCAGCATCCAGGTAGATCAGAAAAGATTATGATACTATGGCATAGCTTTGTGTCTACATTCTCCCCAGATGTGGATGGAAAGAGTTTCTAACTTTTGAAAAAGCACATACTGATATCACAAAGGACTTAATCATAGTCCACAAACATTCAGGAAATGCATGAAGAACTCCAGTAGTCCATCTGCTCCCTGAGGGAGGAAGCTTAACTTGGAGTTGCTACCGGTGATCCCTGGACATTCTTATGAGTCCTTCTATCCCACAGCTTCCTATAGAGTCTGGTCAAGATTCGTAGTTAACTCTCTGTAGTTTAGACTTGTTCTAGAAGGCAAACATACTTTAGGGGCTGCTGATCAGGAATCCCCTTCCTGTGAGACTAAACTACACTAAGTCACTCCTTGGTTTATCTCTTGAAGTAGGAAGAGTCACAGGAATTGTATGGATGAGCCTCTCCTTTGTCCAAAGAGCAAAAATGGCCCCAGGAAACCTTCTCTCTTCGTAAGGTCATACCCTTGTACTCTTGAACATAAGAGTTCCCAGCAAGTACTATCCAACATAAACCCCTTCTCTGGTTAGAAGGCTAAAGTTCTAGGATCACAGTGCCTAGGGGATTAAAAATCCCTCCTTCTTCCCTAGAAGTTGAGGTTCACGAATACTGTCCATAAATGAAGCTCTTAGGCTGAATGTTCGCATGTATGTGTTTCTGCTGTAAGTTACAATTTACATCTCCTGGTGAGGTGGAAAACAATGAGCACTGGTTCTAGTTGTCAGAACTGAATTCAAGTCTTGAATCTTTCTGTGGTGTTCCATAGATATAATACTAATAATGATAGTTAGCAATTATATCTCACCCTCTACTGGCCAGGTACTATGCTAAGCTCTTTATAAACTGAGCGTTGCAAAAACCCTGGGAGGTAAATATTGTTATACCAGTTTTACAGTTGGGAAAACTGAGGTTAAGTGACTTAAGGGTCTCATAGTTAGTAGATCATATCTGAGGCTGGATTTGAACTAAGGTCTTCCTAACTCCAGGTTGCAGCACTGCCCCTCTCCCCACTTCCCCCTACTGCTCCACCAGACTGCTTCCTTCTGCATCTTTTCTCCCATCTAGAGAACACAATTCACAGAATCACAGGATTTCAGAGTTGGAAGGGATCTCAGATTCCAACTAATCTAACACATTCTCTCCACTAAATTACCACTACAATGTATCTGTCATGTGGACCATTCAGCCTTAGCTCAAAGATCTTTAAGGTTGGAGAATCCTCCATCTTCTCATTCTCTCAACCCATTTCCCTTTTGGACAGCTCTAAGTGTTTGGAAATCCAACCTCCCCTACCCCAACTCCTCCCACCCTAATCAAATCTAAATATGCTTCCCTAACGTCCATCCAGTGCTCCTGATACTAGGATCTATTTAGCAGGATGAGTAAAATTCATTTCATTGTGTATCTTCCACATATGTGGATCTTTGGTTCACACTTGGGCATCTCATCTACCAAGGACTGGGAAGCAAGCTAGAAATACAGAAGTCACTTTGAAGATTCAGTACAAATTGTGCTTGAGGAGATGCTTTAACTTCATATTATGTATCTCTGATCAGATGAGGAAAGTCTTAAGCCTCATGAAAAAACATTCGAGCAGTGAGTCGATGTTAGGCAGGCAAAGCAGATTGGGTTAAGGGAGTTCAGTGTCTGCTGGGCTTTGTTCAGTTTGAGGATAAAGAAAAAAATGGACTTTTTCCAAGAGAGCAGATTCATTCTGAGGGTTCATTATTTTAGCTGACAAATGAAGAGGCAAATAGACATTGACTTCCCAGCTAAGAATATTCTGTGAGCTTTTCGCCACAGGGAGCCTGCATCTCGGCAGCAAGGTGCAATTTTTTTTTAAAGCTTTCATCATGAAGTTCCTAACTAAATAGCCAAAAAAATAGTGGTTTCCCTTTTTGAACTTGGAAACTTTTAAAACAAATATTTTACAGAAGAAGAAACTGAGGAAGTTGATGTGACTTGCTCCTGATTACGGTGAGTACAAATGTTATAGAGATTTTTTCAGTCTCTTTCAGATATGTGCTTGCCCCTTCAATAAGTTTTCTCTTTCAATACAGAAAAAAATTCAAGCAAAATCAATGGAAACAGTGATCACATCTGGCAATGCATGCTCTGTTCTATACCCATAGGACTCTACTTCTCCACTGAAAGTGGAGGATGCTTAATGAAATAGGTTGGAGGTACTGCAGTATTGTGTGCATAAGTACTATAGCTGAAGGTTGGGGAGATTGGGTACTCTCATGAGCAACACTAAACACTTAGAGAGAATCTACTTTATATCCAAGGCACTGTATTATTTCAATAGTGTGTGTTCGTCCTTTATTGTGGAAGAAGACCATGCTATCAGAGAAATGATGACATGATTTGCACTTGACTTTGTTTTGAGTGAGTGAGGGCTGTGCAGGTCACCAGCCTCACTTCTCCTCCAGAGGCATCTGAATCCAGTGACTAGATATTCATCAGGATGTCTGGAGATGACCCAGGACAAGGCAAATGGGGTTAAGTGATTTGCCCAAGGTCACACAGCTAATGAGTGTCAAGTGTCTGAGGTGAGATTTGAACTCAGGTCCTCCTGACTCATGCACTGGTGCTTTATCTACTGCACCACCCAGCTGCTCCCATTTCAATACTATGTAGATACTCAAAGGATCTATGATTTCATTGATGTAGGAAACTCCTAGTATGGGAATTATTTACATAAAGACATTGTAATTGTACATAACTGAGTAAATAAATCCCAGGGTGTTGCTTAAATCATATAAATATTAAGTGACTTATTCATGATCACATAGCTAATGAATGTCCTAAGAAAATTTGAACTCAGGTTTTCCTAACTTTAAGACCAGCATGCTATTCATTCTATCAGACTATCTCTCAAGTTAATAATCATGCAGCTTGGTAAAGTGGAAAGAAGAGCTAGGAAGTCAGAGGGCCTGGATTCAAATCCTGACTTTGATGCTTAACTCCTGTGTGTGAGATCTTGGGCAAGTTGCCCTTCCTGGACTCAGTTTCCTCATCTGCTAAAGGAAGGGGTTGTACTAGAAGGCCTTTGAGATCCCTTCTCGCTCTCTATGAGCTATAATTTATAATTTATATTTTATATAATTTATACATATTGCTTATATTTCTCCAGCTGGGAAAAATTCTTGAATCCCGAGGTCTACTCTGTCTACCTCTGTCTACTATGCTTACCTACAGTGCTAGATTTGGAGTTAGGAAGATCTGAGTTTTAATCTTGCCTCAAATACATGCTAGGTGTGTGACCCTGGGCAAGTCCTCCTCTCTCTCAGCTTCAGTTTCCTCAGCTAGCAAACGGGGATAAGAATAACATCTATCTCCTATTGTTATTAGAAGATCAATTGAGATCATAATTGTATGATTGTGTGGGTCAATGTTTGACCCATAGCAAGTGCTTTATAAATATTAGCTATTATTATAATAATAAATAATTTAGTATATATAATATATATTAATATAGTATAATTTATTATAATATATAATCATATCATTTATTATAAAATAAATACCTCCCAGGGTTGTTATGAGGATTGAATGACATACATACATATAAAGGTATTTGTAAACCTTCAAGTGCCATATAAATGCTAGCTATTATTGATATCTGTGTGACAGATTAAGTCCTTTATACTTTTTGGGCCTCAGTTTACTCATCTCTAAGATGACTAGATTGGCTTAGACAATAATAGAATGAGAACCAGAGAGGGACCCCCATCTTACCCATCCCTCACCCCCCCAATTTGGTAAATGAGGGAACTGAGGCCTAGGAAAGTTAAGTGACTTGCCCAGGGTAATAGGGAGTAAGCATCAGAGGTAGAATTTGAATCCAGGTCCTTTGCCCGCGGAGCTGGTCCTCTTTTCACAGTGCTCCTTTGAGGCTTTATGGACTTTCACTGCAGAGAGAGAATCAGTCACTGATGATATCTAAGGAATGCAAATCATCTGTTCCTTCTTTCCATTATTTCCGGTTTGGGGTCAAACACAAAGGACCTTTGGGGTTTTGGGGGAATGTAAACATTTATTTCATGCTTCTTGGCCTTTTCAGGGGGAAGTGTGGTTGATCCCTTTATCTTTGTGGTTCTGGCCAGGAGGGCACCCACTCCCCTGCAGGAGAGAACCTCACCCACCTTGCTCTTGCACTACTGGGATGGGGGCTCTAGATGGTGCTAAATCTCCAAAGAACAGGACCATCTTGGTTCAGCTTCTGTAGTTTGGAAACCTGCTTTGCAGGCACACAAATCTGGCTCAGGAGGCCCTGACAGCCCTTTCTTGGTCCTCTCTGCTCTTGTAACAAAAACAGCAACGCCACTAACAAAAGCCGAGTCCTAGGATTACTTACTGCCTAAATCCAGACTGGTGAGAAACCTGGCCTATGAAAGAAGGAAGTAGCCCTTGTGAGGCTGGGCTTTAGGCAGAGGTGGGGGTACAGTGATCTTGAGGCAGCCTTCCTTCCCCCTCCCATTATCTCCCTCAGCTGTTTGCTGATACTGCCTGGAAATTCCTTTAGTAAGGGATAATGACGCTGATATTGACTTGCCCTCACCATGAGACAGCAATGAATGAATGAACATGTATGAAGCACCTACCATGTGCCAGGAACTGTGCTAAATAGTGGTCATGCAAAGACAAAAGGGAAACAGTTGCTGCTCTCAAGAAGCTTACGTTTGAATTGGGGAAGCAATATGCAAATATATAAATATGTTCTGAGTAAATATAAAAGTAAATGCAGGGTGATTAGGCAGTGAGGTACTGACAGCTGGGGAGCCAGGAAAAGCTTTCAGTAAAATCTGGTGCCTTGAGCTGAGACCGGAAGGAAGGATCAGTTGAGGAGGTAGAGTGTTCTAAGAAAAAGGGAAGCAGACAAGGTGTCTCAGGAAGGAGGAGCAACACAGTTCAGTTTGACAGAACCATGGATTTGAGGAAAAGAAGTCATATGGATGGAGATTGAGAAGGAAGATTGGGGCCTTAAAGCCAAATAGAGAAGCTTAGAGTACATTCTATTGTAGAACCATTCCTGAGACCAGATTTTGAAGGGAGAGATGAGAGAGAGGGAGGGAGGGAGGGGGAGGGGGAGAGGGAGGGAGGGAGAGACAGCCTATCAGTTATCCCCCAAGAGACAAGGAGAAAGCCTCAGGGCAGCTGCTGTTCATCTCTGGCACTCAGCAGGGGCAGGCCCAGCTGTGATTCTGTCAATTGGGCAGGTGCCATACAGGAGGGAGGAAGGCAAACACAGAGGCAGAAAGGATGTTTCAGGCAGCACAGGGAAATGCCTTTTTTCTATCCAACAGCCACTGTTGAGGATTTCTGGGTCCAGAGTTCAGCCTCAAATCAAGGCAGGTAAGTATTAGTATCTAAAGACCACATCCTTGCAGTCCTCTTGCGGCCCTGAACTTTCCACTCTCCAGTTTCTTCAAGTCTGTTTAGAACATGGACAGAAGAGAGAAGACAACCCCTATGAGGCTGGTTGGGAGACAAAGGGGAGGGCCAGAATGAGGAAAGTTTGTCTTTGGTGTTCCCAATGCTGTCTCTTTTCTCTGTCCTCTGATATCTGTAGGTGACCTACTTAACTTTCAGTTGCTTTGCTACTCATCTCTGCTAAGGTGTTAGTTACCTCAGTTTCCCCACTTATAAAATGAGGCACTTGAACTAGATGGTTTCTAGAGTTCCTTCCATCTCTACTACTCCAGGATTGGGGGAATTATATAAGGCAGTATGGTATGGTGGATAGTGTTAGCTCTAGAGTGAAGGAGTGAAGAAGGGTTCCAATCCTCCCTTCAACACTTACTAGCTTTGTGACCCTGGTCCAATCATTTCATTTCTCTCAGTTTCATTTTCCTCATCTGAAAAGTGAGGAATTTGGACTGGATGATTTCTGGGGCCCCTTCCAGCCCTTAGGCAGTGTGGTGCATTAGATAGAGCACCAGACTTAGAATGAGAAAGACTCTAGCTCTCTCAGATACTTGTTAGCCCTGTGACTTTGGGCAAATCACTTTAGTTTTCTAAGCCTCAGTTTCCTTATTTGTAAAACGAGGGTAATAAAAGTATCTGCTACACAGTGTTGTTGTGGGGTTAAGAGAATCATGGGTTCAATCAAGTCATGAATTCCTGAAAAATAAACAAAATAAAACCCCTTCAGCCTCTAATAGGACACATTGTTAATAGTGAAAAAATTCAGGGCCCTGGGAAGAAGTATGGGGGCTTGTCCGGGATCCAAGAGCTAGACCGGCATGCCCTTGTCCCCATCACCATCTCTTAACTTCCTTTTTCTCATGGTTTTACATTGGTTATTGTTACTTCCAATTACGATGCTGATTCAATAATCACCTTATAGAAATACATGAAGAGTACGTTATATGTGACTTTTATCAGGATACAGAACTCTGAAGATCTCTAACCATTGATGTGGGAGCAGAGAAATCCAAGGGCACATAGAGATTAAATGACTTATCCTTAGTCCCCTAGGTAGTGTCAGAGGCAGGATCTGAACCTAGGTCTCTATGATAAACCCTAACTACAGTGCCCTACTGCTTCTAGCAATAACATCAATTGTGATAATACCTTGGATGTTGACGTTATACTAATGTTAATATAATCATCACCTTGAAACTTTATTTTGTCTTGTCTCCAAGGGGTTTAAGCACGTTGTCCTTATATATGGTAGGGCCCTGGTAAGGGGGCGTTATCCCCATTTGACAGGTGGAGAAAGTTAAAAACAAGTTGAAAACTGAATTTTCTTCCCGTGATAGCCCATGCTTGATGCCTTGAAACACCCTTGAGATTGCTGAAGCAATATTAGCATTGACATGAAATTCCAAGGAATTGACTTGTTGGCAAGTGGGATGTTATCATGTAAGAGTCTAAAATGACATAAATAGTTGTTCACAGACCCGGGGGAGAGTAGCTGACAGATCCTCCATCCAGATGCTGCGGCCTCTCAGTGATGTATGAAGGACCCCTCCATCACATGTTCTCAAGGGGGTTAAAATCCTTTGTCTGACACTAATTACTGGTATCGCCTTGGGGAAATCTCTTGCTTCCTGATCTTTAAAATGAGGTAGGTGAACTAGAGGGCCTCTGAGTGACATCTCCTCTCTAGAGCCAAAGTGCTTTCTCACTCAGGGTGTTCCAAAACTCTTACTGTGGCCTTTAAGCTTTAATAATCTTAAAACTGCACTGACTTTTAGAATACTCTGTTTCTCTACTCATTTTAATTCTTTGTCTCCCTTTCATTCTATCATGATAGGAAGAATTGTGATAACAGAAATGATTTTGAATCTTTCTCAGTTGCCTACCTATGGCATCTTGGTGAGCCCAGGTTCATAAAGGTCTAGTGAAACCCAAGATTTCACAGATCCTTCTGGATTGTAAAAGATAATTACATGTGTTTTGCCCAGCTTGGGCACCTAGCAGACCTTGGAGAGGCTCATTCCCAGGTGGGCTATAGGGGGCTATTTTTTTGTGTTCCCAGAAATTCTCAAAGACTATCAACTAAGCGATAAAGAGGTTTCTTTTGGTATTGGGGAGGGAGGACCCACAATGATGAATTTATTGAAGCTTTCCCTAATTCTCCTCTTTGAAATTATTTTATATAACTTTGAATAGAATTTTATACAGAAAAATCTATTTATCTATCTATGATTATTATTTGTTTACCTCTGCCTCTCTGTTTATCTATCTGTCTGTGTCTCTTCAGGAGAATATAAAACTCCCTGAGGGCAGGGACTGCTTTATTTTTTCGCACCTATCCATCAACCAATTAATGAATAAACTTTTATTATCAAAGGCATTGTGGTAGGCACTGGGGAAATAATGACCAAAGTGGATGGAGCCTAGCTTCAAGGATTTAGCATTTTATCTTGTATTTGTATCCCTAGCACTTAGAGTAGTGTCTGGCAATACTAGAGTCTTAGTAAATGTTTGTTGAATGGAACAGAATTCAAGTCATAGCAATAATTAATATAATAATAGATAGCACACATGTATGTACATCTTTAAGAATTAAAAATCACTTCACATAGTTCTTTTTTTATTTTCACATTAGTCAGATTATAAAGGAGAATCAGAACCAACATGGCCCTTTGGTCATAGTTCTAAATTGCCCTCCAGAATGATTGGATCAGTTCACAACTCCACAGACAATGCATTAATGTTCCAATTTTCCTACGTCTTCTCCAACATTTATATTTTCCTGTTTTGTCATGTTAGCCAATCTGTTAAGTGTGTGATGTGGTACCTCAGAGTTGTTTTGATTTGCATTTCTTTAGTCTATAATGATTTAGAGCATTTTAAAAACATGACTATAGATAACTTTAATTTCTTCATCTGAAAACTGCCTGGTCGTATCTTTTGACCACTTATCAACTGGAGAATGACTTGTGTTCTTATAAATTTGACTCACTTCTCTATATTTTTAGAAATGAGGCCTTTATCACAGACACTGACAGTAAAAATTGTTTTCCAGTTTTCTATTTCCCTTCTAATCTTGGTTGCATTGGCTTTGTGCAAAGCCTTTTCAATTTAATGTAATCAAAATTATCCATATTGCATTAAAAATGTTCTCTATCTCTTGTTTTGTCATAAATTCTTCCCTTCTCCATAAATCTGACAGGTAAACTATTCCTTGCTCACCTGGTTTGCTTATAGTATCAACCTTTATATCTAAATCATGTGCCCATTTTGACTTTATCTTGGTATATGGTATAAGATGTTGGTCTATGCGTAGTTTCTGCCATACTGTTTTCCAGTTTTCCCATCAACTTTGGTTAAATAGTGATTTCTTATCCTAGAAGCTGGAGTCTTTGAGTTTATCAAACAGTAGATTACTATACTCATTGGCTATTGTGTCTTGCATAACTAACCTATTCCACTGATCCACCACTCTATCTCTTCATCAGTGCCAAGTAGTTTTGATCATAACTGTTTATTTTTTACAACAATCCTGTGAGGAAGATTATTTTATTATCCCCATTTTATAGAAGAGGAAACGAACTAACAAAGGTTAAATGACTTGCCCAGGTTGATACAGCTAATGTCTGAGGCTGATTTTGAACTCAGGTCTTCCTGATTCCTGGTCCTTCACTTTATTCATCAGGCCACTCTGCTGATGTTCACTTAACATTTAATGAAATTTTAAAAATTCTTTCCTGTCTTTATATAGCACATTGGAGGCAGAATAGTATAATGAATGGAGAGTTGGCCCAAGAAGACTGGGGTCATGTCCCAGGGTTCTCTGGCTCTTACTTGTCATGTGACCCTGAGCAAATCACTTAAACTCATTGCCAGGCAACTCTTGAAGACTCTAAGTAGGTGCCAATCTACATTGGCAGAAGGATTTCCTTATGGGGAGCTCCCCATTTATGATATCTCTGGTCTGGTAAAAAACAGAGTTCTTTAAGGTTTACAAAGGGCTTTCCTCATAGCAGACCTTTGAAGGAGGAAGTTCTAGGATTACTTCCCTATTTTAGAGATGGCTGCATTTTCATGTTGCTCAAGATTCATGTGTAAGGATAGGACAGCTGGATGATAAGTTAATTTATGTTAAAGCATTAGAGATTTCTTCTTCTATATTTCCCAGGAAATTAATTTGAAAGAGAACTGGGGAGAGAAAACAGTGTTTAACACAAAGGAAAGCCTTTTTTAATGGTACTATAATTGTAGACATCAGGCAGTTGGGGAGACATTTGCAGACTTAGGGAGCTCTTCCCCAAACCCTTTGGATCAGAGTATGTGTATAAACTTTCTGATGACCCATGACTCACCCTGTTGACAAGAAACCTTTGAGTCAAAACCATCCTTCACTCTTAAGCTGTCTTGGACTCCATGAAGGGTTGGTGTTCTCCATTGGTGGCTGAAGGTGTCAGTAAGCAAAGCCATACACACACTCAATTTCCATACCCCGACATGCATGCACACACATGTCCACTTCATCCTCACCCCCACACATATGTACATACACACACAGAGTTAGAGAAAATCCAATTCCCCTTCAGTTAAAAACATCCCCAGGACTACAGACCATAGATATGGGCATAAAATAGATTTAGTTAGTTCCCTGTCCCTAACCCCAGCCAACACATTTTGATAATGTTTCTGAGTCAGATCTCCCGACCTAATTGTACCTCCTAATTGCTTTAATGACTTTCCCCTTCTAAATGGATCTCATTGCAGAGTGAGTTTTAGGCTATGGTTTTTGTAGCTGCCCAATATCATGACCATGCTCCCAGGATACACTGGTGAGCTGAGGCATGATTGGTCACACCTGACATGAAGTACAGTAAAGGGAACAAAAGAGATGGCCCTCCCCCAGGAGAAAGGGAAGAAAAAACCACAAGAAAACCCAAGGGGAGACTTAGTGAATTTGGAGTCATTTGCATGATTAGGCTCAGGGACCTTTGAGACCATCAAATCCAGGGCCCACTCTTTTTTTTGACAAATGAAAACTTAGAGAGACTTAAGTAACTTGCACAGCTAGTAAAGTGTCAGAGTTTGGACCTAGGTTTTGCTAACTCTAATTCCATACCCTACCTACTGCCAGGCAAATCCTATCTATACCCCATTCTCTAAAGTGGAGCTGAAATCCAAGTGAAAAAAACTGAGTTTGAATCCCAGCTGTATGATTCAGCAGCTGTGTAATCATGGGGATTTTATTTAGCTGTCATTAACTTAAATTTCTGGACATTACATTTTAGGAAGTGGAAATGAAGTGACTAAGGATGTTTATCTTGAAGTCAGGCAGTTAAGTGTTACTGTGTGCCAGACACTGTCCTAAGTGTTGGGGATAAGAAGAAAAACAGAAGACTTTATTAGACTGCAATAATAATTGGGGAGTCAACATATAAACAACTATGTACAAGTAAGATATACATCAAAATTAGAGATAGTCCACAGAGAGAAGGCATCAGTATTAAGATGACTCAGGCAGGACTTCTTGTAAATGATGGGATTTTAGTTAGGACCTGAAGAAAGCCAAGGAAACCAGGAGGAGATGAAGAAGGAGAATATTAGAGCCAATAAAAATGTCCATAGTTCAGAGGCTGGTGAAGACGGGGGAGAGAGAGGACACACTAGTTTCCTTCAAATATTTTATGGATTTTCATATGAAAGAGGGATCAGACATGTCCTTATCCCCAAAGAGCAGAAACATGAGCCACAGGTGGAAGTTGTGGTTTCGGGGAGCACAGATTTAGACTTACTCATGTTCAGAAAAATCTCTTTAACAATTAGAACTGTCCATGAGGGGCAACGGACTTCCTAATGAGGTGATAAGCGTCACCTCATAGGAGGTCTAGTAAGTAAGGGCTGGACGCCTACTTTGGTGATATTGTGGGAACCTAAAGTGATTTTTGTTCAAGTAAGAGTAGGTTAGATCATCACTGAAGTACCTTTTGACTCTGAGATTCTGTTAATAATTATGAAATTCACAACAAAGTATGAATGGCTGATTTAGAATTTCCTGCAAGCAGCTTTTGTTTGGGAGGAAGATGGTGGGATCATAAATGCATTAGTATCTAACGAGGGTAGGAAGGAGGAATGACTCAGAAGGGGAAGATGTGGGATGTCCCAAACAAACTTGGCTTATTCCTACTTTTGCCCAGCTATATGCAAAAAGAGTAGTAAATGAGAGTTCAGAGTCACAGTGCGGATACCAAATTGCCAATGTGCCAATGGTGTTCTATTGTAGTTTCCAAAATGATTTTTAGTACTTTGATGAGGCAGTTTTGCAGGTTCATGAGGCAACTATGGGAGGAATTGCTAAGATATTGGATCACAGGATGCAAACAGAACTTGACAGAGTAGAGCACTGGGCTGAATCCAATAAGACAACATTCAATAGGGGTAAATATCAAGTCTTATGCTAGGTCCCAAAATCAATTTCACCTTTGAAATACAGGGGAAGAGTAACTAGACAGAAACTCATCTGAAAAAGAACTGAGGGTTTAGCATGTGGCAAATTTAATATGGGTGAATGTGGTAAGAGGGTAGGCAAGAAAATGGATATTATCTTGGGTGTGTTTTGAGGTGGTGGTAGTTAGTGTCTAGATGTCATTTCATCAGTGTAGAGAATTGTTGGAATTCTCTGTTGATCAGCCGCTCTGTTGAAATTTGTGATCTTAAAGATTTGCCTATAGGGTACTGAGAGGGTAAATAATTTGTTCATGGTGATGTGTTTGGGTCAGAACTTGAATCCAATTCTATCCAATGCTCCCTCCTGCTTTTCTGATATTTGTCAGCACTTCCATGAAAGGACAGAACTTCAAGGAATAAGGAGGTGATTACACTGCTGTATTCTGTTTTGTACAGGCCATCAGGTTCAGTTCTGGGGACCTGAGTTTGGATGGGACTTGATAAGTTTCTGGAGAGCATCCAGAGGCAAGTATCTAGGGTAAGGAAGAACCACAAAAAGATTTCATAGGAACCTAAGGTGAAGGAGCTAGAGAACAGAAGGCTTAGGCAGCCTCTTAACATAGGTTAAACAAACTTGCTTTAAAAAAAAATTATAACTGTATTTCAATAGAATTGATTTCTTTTCTCATCCTATGTATTTTATTTTGTGCATTTAAAAACAATCTGAGAAGTGGTTCACAGGTTTTACTAGATTGCCAACAAGGTCTATGACACAATAAAGGTCGAGAAGCACTGGCTTAGGGAAACATGGTTCTGACCAAGGTAGCCTGGTGGGATCAGTAGTTAGAATGCTGGATCTGAAGTCAGGAAGGCCTGAGTTCAAATTTGCCTTCAGACACTTAATATCTGTGCTATTCCGGGCAAATTGCTTAACTACTGTCTGCCTCAGTTTTCTCATCTGTAAGATGGGATAGTAATAGTATCTACCTTCCAGGATTGTTGTAAGTAGAAAATATTAGTAAAGCACCTTGCAAACCTGAAAGGGCTTTCTCTATAAATGCTGTCATTATCATTTATTATCTCACTCGAGTACACACTAACTCAGAAACTGAAGTAGGAGTCAGGATGTCATAAACTGAGAAGTGTCCACCATTTCAAAGCATTTGCCAGACTCTTTGACCATAACTGTGTTTAATTATGGACTCTACAACTAAAGACTGATAGGGAGAGATAAGAGAGAATGAGAGAGAATGAAGTGATCATCAAGGAACAAAACCCGGGGGCTGGTTATAGAAATTTACTTTTTCCACTAAGAGAATGATGATAGTGAGTTAATGCTCCCTTATGGTTTATGAAGGATTTCTCCATTAAGCATGAGGATCATCTCTCCATATCCACTGAGGACAGCAAAGGAGGAAGCAGGCTTCAATTGTAGTGTACTTGTGAATGAAAATTCTGCAAAAATGTTAATTGATGGAGACCCAGCATAATGGAATACATGCTTCTAAATCTTGCCTCCGACACTGACTAGCTTTGTGACTGTGGATGAGTTACTTTACCTCCTGAGCCATAAGTTACTCTCTAATTCTCATAGTTATAGGTGCTTGTGATTTGTACTGGTAGATGCATCACTCATGAGATCACAGATCCTTGACATGGTGACCTAGTTAGGTATTGGGATGTGTTACTGAGGATGATGGTGGATCTTTAGATCTCTGGCAGTCACAGTATGGTTAGTGTAGGCACTTGATAAATAACTTGTTTGCTGATTAAAAAAACTCAGAGATTCCATCTACCTGTGATGTTTTAAAATGTAGATGTGACTGAAGAGAGGGTGATGAACCTGATGAACTTACAAGGACCCTTTCAATCTATGACTTAACT
The DNA here is from genome assembly GCA_028658325.1 of Potorous gilbertii. NCBI lineage: Eukaryota > Metazoa > Chordata > Mammalia > Diprotodontia > Potoroidae > Potorous > Potorous gilbertii. The sequence goes on from CM053769.1 coordinate 481,111,854, forward strand.
CACCTTCACTGTAAGTGTGATCAAGGGAGACTGTTTCCAGATAGCTCATTCTTACGACTGGCATGTCTAGCACTTTAATATAATCATGATCATTTTGGCCATTTTAATTTGGTGAATTTAGGTAATGATATTGTACCCTCCTTGCATGTAGAATACACATTCCTGGTTTAGGCAAATGAAAAGGAATATGATCAGATAAGGTAAGATAAGAGAATTACCATAATTCCTTCTTAATTTGACTGAAAGAAAGATTGGTTCTAAGACTGTGGGAAGAGTAGATGAAGAGTGAGTAATAAACGTATGGTAAGTTTGAAAAGTTAGGGTGGCATCTAATTACGACTAACCTTGAATGTCAGACTAAGGTGTTCAACTATTATTGAGTAGACAAAAGGAAACTATAGAAGATGTTTGAACAGAGTAGTGATAGGATCAACCAAGTTTCTAAATAAGGAAGGTTATTCTGACAGACTGTAAAGGAAGGGTTGGAGAAGGAAGAAAGACTTGGGATGGTCTTTAAAGGGCAACTGGAAGGGTAATGAGAATCTGCACAAAGGAGGTGGCAATGGGAACAGAATGGAGAGAATTTGCAAGGGATCTTGACCTTTGAGAAAGTAATTTTAGTAGAGGGAGTAGAAGCCTGATTGTAACTGATCTCTGCCTGTAGCCCAATACCTCTCTACTGAAAGGTGATAGGTTGTTTCAACATCAGTCCACTGGAGTTCATTGGTCATTGTAGTGATCTGCATCAAGTTTTTTTTTTTTTCCATCTTTACATTATTGTAACCGTTGTTTATATTAGTCTCTTGGTTTGATGATTTAGTTTCTTCATAAGTTCATACGGATTTCATTGCTTTTTATTACACAATATTTCATTATATTCACCTACCACAATTTGCATACCAATTGATGTGTACGCACTTAGTTTTGAGTTTCTACCATGATGTGCTATTACAGACATTTCGGTATTTTATAGGGCTTCCACCTGTCTTTTCCCTCCTTTTGGATTAAAGGCATGTCAGTGGCATCCCTAGATCATAGGATATGAACAGTTTTATCACTCTTCTAGTATAGTTCTAAGTTATTTTGCAGAGTAGTGGGACCAATTTACAGCTCTACCAATAATGTATTAGTTTGCCTGTTCCCATAATACTTCAAACATTGATTATTTCACATTCTTCCAAAGGACCTATATATATTACCTAGGACTTACAGTACTCTTCTAAATGACACCTCAGAAAAGGGAAAAGAAAAGCCTCATAACAAGTAGAGCTAAGTTGGATCTCCAAATGGAATATTTTGCTTCATGAGCCAGTGGGTGATCTCTCACTTAAGGTCTTCAAGCAAAGGCGGGATGAACACTTTTTGGGCACCAAACATCCACTCACCCAAGTTCCAGGCTTTGAAATTATATTTCCTCATCCAATCAATCAATTTCCAAATCTTATCAATTCTACCCCTCTTACTTTTGTCTCTTTTTCCATCTCTTTTGACTCTCTTTCCATCTCTTGCTCTGAGAATCATACCAACTCTACCAGTTCCTCTGTAAAGGGCTTGTTAATTGACTGTTCTATGGATTGACTCACCAGCTCTATGACTCCAAAGACTAAAACTCTTTTCTCTGGCCCTTACTCCTCTATATGTCAGTTAGTCAAGAAACATTTGTTAACAGCTATGTCCTAAGTACTGTACTAAGTGCTGGGGGAACAAAGAAAAAGCAAAAATATTATCTGTCCCCAAGGAGCTTATATTCTACATATCTCTGTGCCTCAGTTTCCACATCTATAAAATAAAGATAACACCTACCTTCCAAGCTTGTGAGGATCAAATGATGTAAGGTACATAAAGCACTATGCAAACTTCAGTTAGAAATTTTCAGCTATGTTGGTGATTCCTTCATGTCGGTTCCCTTCTTGGATATCAGTTGGTCATATCTTTGCTCTCAATTCAATAATTATCTTTTAAGTACTTCCTGTGTGCCAGGAATTCTCAAAATACCATTGGGGCAATTGGATAGTGTTTCAGAATCAGCTCTATACAAGAAATGTATCTGGAGTGGTCTTTTAGAGATCTTTTCCTCAGACTCAGTCGATAATAGTTGCCATACAAGTATGGTACCAAGTGTTGACCCATACCACAAGACATTTGGGAAAGGAATATATAGATACCCATCCTTCCCTGCCTAAAAGCATCCTGGAAAGATACATAGAGATATATGAGAATTTTTCTTAGGATACTAAGGCAATGGATAGTGTCCCTTTCCAACCATCATGGTACAATGGAGGGAGCACTAGCTCTGGGATTAGAAGACCTACCTTTGATACTTATTACTTTTATGATCTTAGGCAATTCACTTAGGCTCTCTGGGCCTTAGTTTTTTCATGTATGAAATGCAGGAGTTGGAACTAGACAGCTTCCAAGGTCCCTTCCACTCTGGTTCTGTAATTCTGTCAGTCACTGGAGATTCATCTAAGTCTTCCTCTCATTATTTAGTCAAAATCCCAATTCAGTTTAGGCCAAACTGCCCAAATGTACAAAAGTGAGTTGACTTGGTTGACTCTTCAGGTCACATCTTTGAAAGGGTAGGGAAACAATTGCTGCCCCATCCCTCAGCTGTTCTGGCTCCCCTCTGCTTTCCCCCAGCCTTAGTGCTGACCACAGCAATTAATAACTCTACCCATGGTGCTGACTGCTTTACTAATAAACATGCTGGCACAATTTTTTGATGAGCATGTAATTTAATAAAGTTGTAGGAACATTAAAAAAAAAAATAAAACAACGACCAAGGAATCTCAGAGTTGGAGGGTCTTACAGAGTTCAGCTCAGGGGTGGGGAACCTGCAGCCTTGAGACCACATGTGGCCTTCTAGGTCCTTGGGTGTAGCCTTTTAACTGAGTACAACTTTTACAGAATAAATCCTTTCATTAAGAGGATTTGTTCTATGAATTTTGGATTCAGTCCAAGGATTTAGAGGCCACATGGTTGCAGGTTCTTCACCCCTGTTTCAGTTAGTCAAAACAATATCCCCAACAAATGATCATCATCATCATTATTTTTTGATTAGTCATTTTAACTTTTTCTGAGTCTTTGTGATCCTATTTGGGCTTTCTTGACAAAGATACTATAATGGTTTCTCATTTCCTTTTCCAGCTAATTTGACAGAGGAGGAAACAGAGGCAAACAGAGTTAAATAACTTGCCCAGAGGTACAAGCTAGTGTCTGAGGTTGGATGTGAACTCAGGTCTGGCACTTTATCCACTGCAGCACCACCTAGTTGCCCCAAGTGTTCATCTAGCTCTTCTCTGTTTTAAGATCCCTTGAGATGTCACACTCCATTCTGAGTCAGCCCATTCCACTTGTGGACAATTAGGAAAATAGATTTGAGCTGGTAATGGTGGCATACCCCTTTAATTTCTGCTACTGATAAGACTGAGGCAGGAAGATCTCTTGGGCTTGGGAGTTCTAAACTACAGTATGCTAAGCTGTTTGGATGTCTACAGCAAATGCAACAAGAATATCATGAGCCCCTGGGAGTGGGAGACCACCAGGTTACCAAAAAGGGGACAAACAAGCCCAGGTTGGAAACAGAGCAAGTTAAGGTGCAAATTCAAGTAGGATTGGGCCTCTGAGGAGCCCTTGTATTTCTTGCCTGGGTGAGATAGGGAGACCCAGTCTTAAAAATAAAAACAAAACAGATTTGGGTCTGTTAGAGAGAGATAGCAGATCCAGGGTAGGGGAACAGAGGGCAAATGTTTGGTTGTTTTGAAGGACTGAGACTGAGTAAGGAAGGGCTTTGCAGAAAAATGATCACAGGATAATGAATTTTGAACTGGAAGAGACCTCAGAAGGCATTTGGTTCAACTGCTTAATTTTGTAGATGAGGAAGTTGAGTCCTAGGTAGGTAAAGTGACTTACCTAGTGTCCCACAAGGAGTAAATAGCAGAGCTGGAATTTGAATCTGAGTCTCCACTCCAAATCCAACTGTCTTCCTGATGCATCATGCTGCACTCATGCATGGCTGATGAGCTGGAATAAAAGGAGGAGAACAGCCAAAAGTGTCCAAGTCCTTTCAGCTGAGCAGGGAGTGAAAGAGAATGTAACCAGCATCCTCACTTACCTCTAGTGTCAGTTACCCCCTGCTCTTGTTTTGATCTCCTGGAGCTTTTACAAATCAGACCAGTAAACTATGATCAAATGTTCCTGTAGATCACAAGATTCGATAACTCCTCTGCTTTTAAACTCCCTGCCTTTGGTCTGACCCTTTCAGTAGATGCCTTCACTTTTTGTGCTTTGTCCAACTTTATATTGGTGACATATTGGGCCTGGAGTCAGGCAGATCCAAGCTCAAATCTGGCCTCAGACACCTACTAGCTATGCAACCTGGGCAAGTCACTCAGTGTCTGTCTGCCTCAGTTTTACCAGCTATAAAGTAGGCACAATGGTACCATCTCCCTCACAGAGTTGTTAATCAATAAGATAAGATAAAATATGCAAAGCACGTTGCAAACATTAAAGTGCTATATAAATGCTCACTATTATTGTTTGTTGATGTATGGCCATATACCTACACATATATGTTTTACGTATTTTATCTGCTTACCTGCTTGTCTCTGTTTCTGCATGTATCTGTTTATCTGCCTATTTCTGTATCTCTTTAAATGTATCTATGTATTCAAATAGTTTTAGGATGCTTGTGAGCTAACGTATCTGGTCCTAGGAAATCACCATGGAAACCTGAAGAGGTCATTATTGCAGAACATAGAAGAAGAATAAGACTCCAAATATGGAATTCAGAAAGGAGTACGTGGTCAGTAAGGGCCCAAGTGCGCTGATGGGTTTGAAGCAGGGGATGATACCTTGTCATTAGTTTTCATTAAGTACTTCAGGATAAAAAGCAACCTGGTATAATGGGAGGAGCTCTGCATCTGGAGCTAGAGGGCCAGCTTCACTAATTACTACTTGTGTGACTTTGATCGCTTTTCTGGGCTCTTGGCTCCTCATCTACAAAATGAGGGAAATGACTTACATCATTTCTGAGTCCTTTCCACATCTCAAATCAATGATTCCATCACTGAATTTTCCTGCTGGCAGAAATTCACACAGGAAACAGGCTGTCAAGATATTGGTTACCTCCTGGAGCTTGAGCATATCCTGGGCCATCTTGGAGTGGAGCTGGAACAAAGGACAACGTGTGTGTGTGTGTGTGTGGGTGTGGGAAAGAGAGAGAGAGAGACAGAGACAGAGACAGAAACCCTTGTATATACTCATCAGGTAGTATATATATGTGTATAAATAAACATCTATGTATAGATATAGACATATACACATAAATGTATCTATAGATATAGATAGATTGATTAGTCAGGTAGAACCACAGATGTATATTTAACTCACTAATGTCTTTATCCTCTAAAGTTTATTTATTCATTTATTGACTTGGCAGAGATAAAAGTCCCCACCAAGTTTCCCTGGTGCTGGCCTTGGTGCTGACCCTTCCCTCACATCCAGGTGAACATGTCAGTCAGGGTCTCATAAATGTGGCTTGTACTCACTGGGACTGAGATTGAATACCAATTGCACAGAAAGTAAAATTTCAGAGATAAAAGGGAACCCTAGAGATCATCTAGTCTGAGGTCCAGAGAAGGGGAAGAGATTTGCCTAAAATCACACAGTTAGCTAATAATCAAGTCACGAATTGAACTTCTTGGGCAGGGCTCTTTCCACTTTCCAGAGCTGCTCTCCTCTGCAGATATTAGATTCCACCTAAGCTATATGGGAGTTAATAACAGTAATTTCTAATAAGCCACAGTTGTGTAATTCATAAATGAGAGTGTCCAGAGAGGCCCAAGCTTCTGCATTGTTATCCAGCCCAGGAGTAGGCCTGGGTAATATACTGTGTGTCTAATGATGTTGGCATTTATTCATTCAGGCATGTTTACTAAAGTAATTACAAGTCAGATTAAGTTTGATGCTTACCGACCTTTAAAGTGGAGTTTGACCTCAAACAACAACAACAAAAAAATGAGAAGATGTCTGTTTCAAAGGTTAATCAGCAAAGCCTGCTGTGATTGATCCAGATCTCCTGACATGCAAATATGAGGGATCTGGACTGATGTTAAGGATGGGGTGGTGGTTGAGAGAGGCTAGCTCATTATTTTCAGAGTTTGGTTTCCTGGACAAAGAGTCTCAAGTTTAAATTAACAGGAGAAACTTGGAACTCTGAGCTGAGGGTGGAGAAGAATTTTCAGAGTTCTGCATTGCTACTGTGCTGTTCTGGGAACAATGTGGGAAGTTAGTTATTTTCCCAGAAGATTCCTACTGTGCTTCAGTATTTTTCTATTTTTCCTCCACAGCCTGGAAATATACTGGAAATTTCTTCTTGAGTCAGAGGATTGTAGAATTAGAGCAGAAAGGGGTCTTCGAGACCATCTAATCCAACACCTTCATTTTACAAGTGTGGGAACTGAGGCTCATTGAAGTGATGTGACTGGTCCAAGGTCACACAATTAGTAAACATTAGAGGTAGGATTTGAGTCCAAGTACTCTGACTCTTAGATCAGTTATGTGGCCTAGAGTCAGGAAATCTCATCTTCCTGAGTTCAAATCTGGCCTCAGACACTTCCTAGCTGTGTGACCCTGGGCAAGTCACTTCACTCTGTCTCAGTTTTCTCATCTGTAAAATGAGCTGGATAAGGAAATGGCAAACCACTCCAGTACCTCTGCCAAGAAAACCCCAGATGGGGTCATGAAGAGTCAGACAATTGAAATGAACAAACAATACCTACTCTGCCTCTAAAGTCAGAATCTACCTCACTGTGCCATATTGAGTCATCCTTTTTTAACGAAGAAAAACAGTTAAGGAAAGACAGTGATTATGTCTAATTGTGAATCCAATATTCCATATTCTTTACTAAGAATCTCTTTTAAAGCTCAAACGATTCCAGGAATCTTAATTTCATAATGGCTGTACTGTTATTTTCTGTTGATTGTAAAAATCCATGATGACAAAAGGTTTCTATGAAATGAGTAAAATGTTTAAATGACTCAACTTGCATTTAAGCAAACACAATAGCATCTATTTATATTTGAAAACTGGCAATACATGTAGGTGTCTGGCAATTTTTACTCAAACAATCTTTCATT
>CM053769.1:481119493-481185204 GCA_028658325.1 Potorous gilbertii
TGTATAGAGTGCTAGTCCAGGAGACAGGAAGACCTGAATTCAAGTCCAGTCTCAGACACAATAGCTGTGTGATCTTGGGCAAGTAACTTAACCCTGTTTGCCTCCATTTCTTCATCTGTAAAATAAGATGGAGAAGGAAGTAGCAACCCACTCCAAAATTTCTGCTAAGGAAACACCAGTGGGGTCATGAAGAGTCAGACATGACTGAAAAGACTGAATAACAATCAGATGAAATTCAGTAGGGATAAATATAAAGTCTTACACTTCGTTGAAAATACAAAATCAACCTGCAAGTGGGAAGAGGCAATTGTTCTGAAAATGATCTGGGGATGTTAGGGGACTGCAAGCTAAGTATGAGTTATCAAAGTGATTTGACAGCCAGTAAAGCTAACGCAATATTAGGCTGCATTCCTTTCAGGAACATAGAGGTAAGAGTCCCACCATATTTTGCCCTTAGCCTACCTCATTTGGCATATTGTGTTGAATTCTGGGTGTCACAGTTTAAGAGGACATTGAGAAACCAGAAAGAATCAAGGAGATGATAATCAGAATAGTAAAGGACTTTGAGATCTTAGCATATGAGGACCAGTTGAAGGTACCAGACATGCTTCACATGGAGATGCTAAGTATCTTTGAGTAGTTAAAAGATGAGGATAGATGAAGCATGTTTAGCTTGTCCCTAGAAGGCAGAGCCAGGAGCAATGTTTGGAAGTTCCAAGGAGGCAAGTTTAGATTCCAAGTCAGGAGCTGTCCAAAGATACAGGATGGGCTTTGAGGTGGCTGCTCCTCCTCCTCCTCAGAGGTCTTCAGGCCAAGATTGGACCATCTCTTGCTTGGTAATTTATGCTGGTGATTCCTTTGGACACTGAGGTCTTTGCCAACTCTCAAATTATGATTCATATGTGAAATTATGATTTTTATTATGATTCCCATGTGGATTAACTGAGAGGGATATTAGCGTAGTTCTCCTTTCAGTTATGACTTTTAAAAACATGTAGCTTTTGTTCAATCAGCTAAATTCATCCATTAGAATCATTATGCTCAAAAGAATACACAATTAGAGAATGATTCATTTAGAGAACTATGAACATCTCGGTACAATTAGGTACCGTATTATTCCCCAGTGCTTAAGTGTTATCAAGAACGATTTAAGCTAAGCCTGGTTTGGCAGAATAATTATCCCTTCCACGTCAGAGAGGTTAGGGGCATAGCACCCTCATGAACTGGAAAGTCCATGTAAAATATTTTAACCCTTCCTTTGTACCAGACAAGAAGTCTGTTTTCTTTCTTTTTCTTTTATGGGGTATTTGCATTACTTTATTATAAAATTTGAGTTGATATTATACAATACTATATGTATATTTCATGCATTTCTGAGTTTCTAAACTTTTTCTGTGCCATCTGGCACCTTTCACATGTCATCTGTGGTTTCAGCAAAACTCCCCCCAAATTTCCATTTAATTTATTATGCCAACCTCTGATATATTGGAACCCCTATGGGGAAAGTCACGATGTGGAAGGGATAATTGCACTTCATTCAGTTTACTCTGACTCTCCATAATTTGAGTCAAAAGTTCTAGTGTTTGGAGGGTTCAAGTCATTTTGGCAGTCCTCATCTCTGTTCCTATTTCTGGTTCTGCATTGTCAAAGTGCCACTCTGGATGCTAAAATCATTTCTTTCATGGTCCTTCTTTGCAGCCTATTCCTGATGTAACATTGTCTAGGATATCTTCCCTGGAGGAGGGTTTCAGCTCCCTCCTGTTTGAAAGTCTCCCTTTCTTCTCCCATTATTGGGGGCCAAGGACAGGAAGAAGATCACAGGCTCATAAGCTCTAACTTGGCAATTGTGTTTTTGTTAATCAGAGGATAGGGATTTCTCCTTTCAACCTTATCTCTTTGCCCTTTAAAGTTAGAGCTCCTATTATTCCTAATTTGTATCAAGAGGTCCCTTAGCAACAATCACACACGCAGGAATAAATAATAGCTGACATTTAAGATTGGCAAAGGGCTTTACATACATTATCTCCTTTGACCCTCCCAATATCCTCATGTGATAGGCACTTTTGTTATCACTATCCCCATTTTACAAGAGAGGAAACTGAGTCTAAATGGCTGGCATAGGATCAAACAGCTAGGAAGTGGTGGAAGCAGGATTACAGAATCCCAGACCAAAGCTCTTTTTATTATTGAGATACCCTGGAATAAGATTTTTTTGTCCTCACTCTCTTAACCTCCTCTCCCCTCCAGCACCCAATCAGTTGCCAAGTTCTGTTGATTCAGTCTTTGTAATATTTCTTGCCTATACCTGTGTCTCTTGTGTGAAACTGTTTTCATCCTGGTCCAGGCCCTCATCATCTCAAGCCTGGATTATTACAAAAATAGCCTGCTGGTTGGTCTCCCCAGCTTCTCTCCCCACTCTAGTCCATTCTCTTCTCTGCTATGAAAGTGATTTTCTTCAAGGGCAAATCTTATCATATCACTCTCCTACTAAGTAATACTGAGTGACTCCCTATTACACTCAGGATCAAATAGAAAACTCTGAAAGTCCTTTATAACCTGATCCCTCTCTTTTCCTGTTTTCTTACATCTCATCACCCTTGGTCTATCCTGTGATGCAATGACCTTGCCCTCCTTACTGTTCTTGTCTTCTCAAGCCTCCATCTCCCAAACCCAGGCATTTTCACTGGCCAATTGCCTCTGCCTGGAATTCTCTCCCTCCTCATCTCTGCCTTTTGGCTTCATATGAAATCCTGCCTTCTACAGGAAGCCCTTCCCAATCCCCCTTAATTCTAGTTCCTTTCCTCTGAGGTTTCCTCCAATTAATCTTGTAAATATCTTGTATACACACATTGTTTGCATAGTCTCCACCACTGGATTATGAGCTGCCTGAGAGCAAGGATTGTCTTTTTATCTTTCTGTGGATCCCCAGGGCTAAGCATAGTGCCTGGCACATAGTAGACAATAACAATTTGTTAACTTGCCTTCATATACATTTAGCCAGAACATAACAAGACTTAAAAATGTACCTCTTAGGGGGAAGCTAGGTGGTACAGTGGATAGAGCACCAGCTTCAGAGTCAGGAGGACCTGAGTTCAAATCCAGCCTCAGATGCTTACTGTGTGACCCTGGGCAAGTCATTTAACCCTAATCAGATACAAAAAAACTTCACTTTGCTTGCATTGCACAGTGGCCATGCAAGGCATCTCTTAGCTCTGTCTTGCACTATGATGACTCATATACAACACGTTAAGGTTTCCAAAGAATTTTCTTCATAGTAGCCATGTGAATTAGTGCAAGTGTTATCTCAGCAGAGAGACATAGCAAAGATTAGTGGGGAGAGCACTGAATTCAGAGCCAAAAGACTTGAGTTTGAGTCTCAGCTCCAACAACTCACCAGCTGTCTGACCTTGGGCAACTCACCTTCCTTTTTTGAGGTTCAATTTTCTCACCTGTAAATTAGGGTTAATAAGAGCAAATAAGCTTATGTGAGGACCAAAGGAGGCAGCATATGAGAAATACTTTACAAACCTCAAGGGAGTCAGTCAATAAACATGTATTAAGTTCCTACTTATGTGCCAAGTGCTGCTAGAGGTGATGGTGATGCTTCTGGTCACTGTTATATTCATCCCTCATATGTGACGTTCATGTATATTTCCTGGTCCTTTGTTTTCTTTGTGTGAGTGCTCCACTTGAGTTTGAATTCTGGTTGTGTCATCTACCACGTTTGGGATACTGGACGAGTCATTTAACCTTCTGAGGTCTCACTACCACAACTCTCCCCAGAGTCACATTCCTCTAAAGGGCCATGGCCTGCTGCTTTATCTCTTCTGCTAATATAATAGCTAACATTTAAATAGTGCTTACTATGTGACAGGCCCTGAGCTAAGTGTTTTACAATTATTCTCTCATTTGATTTTCACAACAATCTTGGGAGGTAGTTGCTATTATTTTCCTTATTTTTAATAGATGAGGAAATGGAAGCAAATAGCGGTTAACTGACTAGGAAGTGTCTGAGACTGGATTTGAACTCAGGTCTTCCAGACTGTAGGCCTAGTGCTCTGAGCACTGGGGCACTACCTAGCTGCCTCAACACTTGTGTTTAATAATGCTTCTCGAGAAAAGCAACAATATCCCTATTATATTTTACTGCTGCTCTAGTCTCAGATTTGTTCCCAGAATCATCGTGTGTGTGTGGCTGTGTGTGTATGTGTGTGTGTGAGAGAGAGAGAGACACACACACACACACACACACATACCAGTGAGACATCATGACCTCGGGCATGCCTTTTTCCACTTCCTGACTTCTGATTGATGACTCCCTCTCCTGGGCCAATATTTCAGGAAAAAATACATCTGTGTTTCTCTTTCCTTCAGTTTAGGAACCAGGAATCATGACCAAGTCCATTCTATAATTGTTCATGGATGGTATTTGTCAACCTACTTATGGTATCTCTCATAATCCCAGGATTTTTCTCTTTTCTTCCTGATTGCCACTTTTCTGTTTTTTATTTTTCTCCCCACTACATGTAGAAATACCTTGAGGACAGGGACTGTCTTCGCAACATAGGAAGTACTCAATAAATTCTTTTTTCACTCATATATTCATTTATCCATTCATTCTTCTTTTGTTCTCTCCGTTTCCTAAGGCTTTTGTTTCCCTTCCACATTCCTCCATTTCAAGCCTCCTTTTACCAGATCAATATGTTCCAGAAGACCAGTAATTAATCTAGGGAATGCCACCAAGTTCTTGGTCAGACCAGGTTTGGAGAAGGAGTTTTGACAATTTCCCTTCAGGCACTGGGTATGTTACCAAATTTCATATCCTTGAACTTCAGCTAATTTTTGCCCAGACCCATCCTAGTCACCTCAACTCTCTACCAATGATGTACCCTTGTACATCATAACAGAAGAGATGACAGGGGACAGATGAAGGAGGTCTAGCTTGTCATAACTCACTGTGTGATCTTGACAAAAGTCCCTTAACCTTTCTGAGTTTCTTTTTCTCATTTGCAGAGAGAAAAATAGTTGACCTGGATGAGCCCCAAGGTCCCGTCCAGCTCTCAAACTCCACACAGTTTCTAGAGGGGAAGGATTGAATGCAACAAAAATAGGAGGTCCTGGGAGGTAATTGGGAGGGTGGGAATGGGCAAGATATGAATAGATGAGGAAGTAACTGTGTTAGAGAGAGTAGAGGAAGGAGGAAGCCAAGTTCTTAGAACAGCCATTTAAGGGAAATCAGTGTTAAGTACATCATAAAGAATAAAAATGTAGAAGTTTATATCTTCATAATGGGGTTATTAATTAGTGTTGAGTTGTTAGCTAGTTTATAGACTCTTGGAACTGGGAAAATCTTTTAAGAGAACACTTAGCAAATAGCAGACAGATTTGATAATCACCTTATCCTTTGGAGTTTTTACTCATTTTGGCCAGATATGTTCAGTTCAATTCAGCAGACATAAATTAAATAACTACTCTGTGCAGAAGAACACTGTATTAAGTCCTGGGGAGAGATACAAAGTTTAGTTGTAGTGATCTTTAGCATGGTATGGTGGGACTTGGAATTGGAATCAGAGGCCTTAGGTTCAAATCCTGCTTCTCTCCCTTAGTAACTATGGAACTTTGAGCAATTCACTTGCAATCTCTAGACTTTAGTCTCTTCATCTGTACAATCAGTGGTTGGACTCCATGACCTCCAAGATCTCCCCTATCTCTCAACCCATGATCCCTTTCTGCTTTATACCGAGCTAAAAAGTTTGTAGGAGAATATGACAATGATATGGGTAACTATAATGTGTCATAAATAACCTGGAAAACTACAAAATAAAGCTGTGAAGATGAATTCAGCAATAGAAAGTCATTGCTGTTTAAAGGAGTTGGGTGGATAGATATCTAGCTAGATTGAAGTTAGGTAGCAGGGACTGGAGTCAGGCAGACCTTTGCTAAAAAATCCCTATTGTCTTGTTCTTGTGTTCAGTTGTGCCTGATTCCTGGAACATAGCATGCCAATACTGTAGTAGATTAAGGCAAATGGAAGTTAATTGATTTTTTCCCAGGGTCGCTTGTGCTAATAAATATCTGAGACCATATTTGAACTCATCTTTTTGATTCCAAGATCAGTACTCTATCGACCAAGAGATTTAGCTCCTTCTTCTCTATTGTCTAGTAAGTTCACACATCTTTGCTTGGTATTTAAGACCCTCCATAATATGTTCTGGACTCTACTTTTCCAGGCTTACTTCCTATCATTGCCCTATCTTCACACCAAGATGCCTCTATTCCAGCCATCATTCTCTTCTTCCTACACCTGGACTCTGCCTCCCAGAAACTGGACCTCAAGGAAGCAGAGCCAAGATGGCAGAGTAGAAGGATGCACCTCTAGAAGCTCTCCCCTGAAAGCCCATAAAATACCTGTAAAAATGACTCTAAACAAATTTTAGAGCAGCAGAAGCCACAAAATGACAGAGTGAAAGAGATTTCCAACCCAAGGCAGCCTGAAAGACCGACAGGAAAGGTCTATCACACCAGGTGTAGAGTGGAGTGCAGCCCAGCCTTGACCACGTTGTGGCAAGGACAGGACTGGAGCAGACTTCACTGTGCCCCTGGTAGCAGCAGCAAGTCCAAGATTCCTTAACTCATAAATGCCAAAGACAACTTCAAAGATCAGTGAGAAAGCTATTTCACTTGGGTGAGAAGGGAATGCAGTGGTATAGCCCCAGCCTCAGGCAGCAGCAGCTTCCATTGTTGGAGCCCTGGTCTAAAGACCCTGGGGGAATTGAGCAGCTGATCTGAATCTCAGCCCTGAGTGGTGACCCTGGGGTGAGGAGGAAGTGGTGGAGCTGGTGGAGGCTCTGGAGAAGGAACTCTGTTCACAGACCAGAGTGCAGGCCAGGAGAGGAATAAACTCCTCTCCCTTGATTGTGTCACCTTGGAGGAACTGAGAACTTACAGATCCCCAGAATATACCCTCCTCTTGACAAAGAACTCAAAAGTCAAGTAACTGGCTAGGAAAATACTCACAAAGGGAAAAATAATAAGACAATAAAAGGTTATTTTCTTGGTGAGCAGGTATTTTCTTCCATCCTTTTGGATGAGGAGGAACAATGCATACCATCAAGACTTCTGCATCTAAAACCTCCAAAATAAATATGCAATAGTCTCAGGTGATGGAAGAGCTCAAAAAGGATTTTGAAAATCAAGTAAGAGAGGTGGAGGAAAAATTGGCAAGGGAAATGAGAGCAATTGAAGAAAACCACAACAACAAGTCAACAGCTTGCTAAAGGAGACCTAAAAAATTGCTGAAGAAATTAACACCTTTAAAAATAGACTAACTCAAATGGCAAAAGAGGCCAAAAAAGCCAATGAGGAGAAGAATGCATTAAAGAGCAGAATTAGCTAAATGGAAAAGGAGGTTCAAAAGCTCACTGAAGAAAATAGGTCTTTAAAAACGAGAATGGAGCAGAGGGAAGCTAATGACTTCGTGAAAAACCAAGAAATTACAAAACAAAATCAAAAGAATAAAAAAAACAGATGACAATGTGAAATATCTCATTGGAAAAACAACTGACCTGGAAAATAGAACCAGGAGAGACAATTTAAAAATTATGGAATTAACTGAAAGCCATGATCAAAAAAAGAGCCTAGACATAATCTTTCATGAAATTATCAAGAAAAACTACCCTGATATTCTGGAATCAGAGGGTAAAATAGATATTGAAGGAATTCACTGATCACCTCCTGAAAGAGATATGAAAAGAAAAACTCCTAAGAATGTTGTAGCCAAATTCCAGAGTTCCCAGGTCAAGGAGAAAATATTGCAAGCAGCCAGAAAGAAACAATTTGAGTATTGTGAAAATACAATCAAGATAACACAAGATCTAGCAGCTTCTACATTAAGGGATTGCAAGGCTTCAAATATGATATTTTAGAAGTCAAAGGAACTAGGATTAAAACCAGAAATTACCTAACCAGCAAAACTGAGTATAATACTTCAATACTTTAAGAAAGAATGGTCATTCAATACAGAACTTCCAAGCATTCTTGATGAAAAGACCAGACTTGAATAGCAAATTTGACTTTCAAACACAAGAATCAAGAGAAGCATGAAAAGGTTAACAGGAAAGAGAAATCATAAGGGGCTTACTAAAACTGAACTGTTTACATTCCTACACGGAAAGATAATATTTATAACTCTTAAAACTTTTCTCAGTATTTGGGTAGTTGGAGGGATTATACACAGACACACACACACACACACATACATATAGACAGAGGACACAGGGTAAGTTGAATAGGAAGGGATGATATCTAAAAAAATAAAATTAAGGGATGAGAGAAGAATATATTGGGAGGACAAAGGGAGAAATGGAATGGAGCAAATTATCTCTCATAAAAAAGGCAAGAAACAGCTTTTTCAATGGAGGGGAAAAGGGGGAGGTGAGAGGGAAAAAGTGAAGCTTACTCTCATCACATTTGGTTTAAGGAGGGCATAACATGCACACTCAAGTTGTTATGAAAATCTATCTTACACTACAGGAAAGTAGGGGAGAAAGGAATAAGTGGGAAGTGGGGGGGATGATAGAAGACAGGGCAAATGAGAGGAGCGGGGTAAACATTTTGGGGAGGGATAAGGTCAAAAGAGAGAATAGAATAAATGGGGAGCAGGATAGGATGGAGGGAAACATAGTTAGTCTTTCACAACATGACTACTATGGAAGTCTTTAGCAAAGCTACACATATATAGGTCATATTGAATTGCTTGCTTTCTCAGTGGGGATGGGTAGGGAAGGAGGAAGGGAGAGAAGTTAGAACTCAAAGTTTTAGGAACCAATGTTGAGAATTGTTTTTGCATGTAACTGAGAAATAAGAAATATAAGTAATAGGGTGTAGAAATCTATCTTGCCCTACAAGAAAAGAGAGAAGTTGGGGATAAGGGAAGGGAGGCATGTGGAAGAAGGAAGGATAGATTGGGGGAAGGGGTAATCAGAATGCATGGTGTTTTGGGGTGGGGGAGGGGAGAGATGGGGAGAAAATTTGAAACTCAAAATCTTGTGGAAATGAACGTTGGGATCTAAATATAAATAAATAAATTGGAAAAAAGAAGTTGGACTTTGATAAGTGAGCCTTCATCTCATCCAGCCTCAAAGCTGAGCTCCACCATCTTGTTCCAATCATCTCCACACCATGTCACCAAGTGGGTCACATTATCTCCTTTATGTGTTGTTTTTCCCCATTAGAATAGAAGCTCCTTGAGGGCAGGGGCTGCATTTTGTATGTGTATCCCTAGGGTTTAGGACATAAGCGTTTAATAAATGCTTTATCCATTTATTTATAATAATTATCATTATGTCTTAACTTTTTTAGTGCTTATTATGTACCAAGCACTGAACTATTTTATGAACATCTTCTCATTTGATGCTCATGACAATCCTGGGAGGTAGGCACTGTTATTATCTCCATTTTACAGACTGGGAAACTGAGGCAGACAGAGATGAAGTGACTTGCAAGTTAACTTTCTCTGTTACTGTCTCTTTGTTTCTTTTTACAGTGTCATACAGTTACTAAGTGTCTGAGGTTGGATATGAACTCAATTCTTCAGTCCAGGCATGGTACTCTGCACACTTTGGTGCCACTTAGCTGACCTAGACTATTATGTCAGTTTGTGAAAGATGGATTGCAATGTGGAGAGACCAGAGATAGCAGGACATGTTAGTTGACTATTATAATAGCTTCACGTAGTGAAGCAGTAGAGAGAGAGGAATGATTCATGCCAGAGATGTTACTAGGGTAAGTGATTCAATATTCTGACTAAGTCCCTGAGATGTTTTGCTTCAAATCTAGAGAGAACTCATTGCCTAGATCATCCCAGAATCCCAGAGACCTAGAAGGCTACCTCATTCAACCCATGCCTGGCAGGTACTCATCCTTCCTGCAACATAGCCAACAAGAAATGATCCTTTAGACTTCTCAAAATTGGGAATACATCATCCCCTCAACCAACACATTCACTTTTGATCAGCTCTTATTTCTAACTAGCTCTAATTGTCACAGGGCTGGGAATCAAGGGAACAGGGCTACTCTACTTCTGGGAGTAGACTGGACACATTCTCATCAGTTCCCATCTCGGCTCACAACAACCTGTGAAAAAGGAGCTAAGGATAATATTATTCCATTTTAGAGATGAGGATACTGAGATGCTGAAGTGCTGAAAAAGTGACATGTCTTGCCTGTAATCACCTAGCCAGTGAGGGTCAGAGGTAAGATTCAATCCCAAATCTCTATGAACTCTAAGCACAGTTTTCTATCTATTTTTCCTTGCCTGTTCCTTACCTGAGATTATTACTCAGGACTCTGGGCTTCCAGGAGACCAGTGGTCTTCTCTGTGCAACACTCTGCTTCTGACAAGACTACATCTCCCTCTGGGTGAATATTCCTCCCCTTCCTCCTTACCCTGCCCAGTAAAGTGGGAGATCTCTCAAAGCAGGTAAGAAATTCCTGGTTCAAAACATGTTTTATTGTGATGGACATTTCTGAAGGAAAGGTAAGGTCCTTGAAATCCCACCAGAGTAACTGTTTGTTTCCTCTTAATGGTAAAAATGAGAATCATTATCCTTGGGGACTGGAATCAACCTTTAAAGACAGCTCATTGTCTTTACAGATGCCATCCTTCCAGCTTCTCAAAGCTGTCACGTCCTGCTTGGCTTCTCCCTCTGATGAATCTGCTCTCCCGGCATTCAGCGCTGTTGGTGGAGAAACAGCAATTAAAATGGCCAATCATGGGCGCTCCTAAATCACGGTTGAGTGCCAATGGCATGATTAACTGCAGATGCTCCAAATGCTTCAGTCAGCACATCGGAAGCTTCCTTCCTTCCTTCCTTCCTTCCTTCCTTCCTTCCTTCCTTTCTCTACATCCACCTGCAGGCACTTGACCCGAATTTTTTCTGAAATTTCCCTGAAAAGGATCAATTCTACTGGTGTGACATTGGACAAGCTCTTCCTCAGTAAAATGAAAGGGTTGTATTCTTAATGTTTTTTGTACCATGATCCTCTTTGTCAGTTTAGTGAAGCTTAGGGATCCCTTATCAGAATCATGTTTTTAAATGCATAAAATAAAATATATAGGATTGTGAATGAAGCCAGTTTGTTCAACAGCTATCAAAATATAAAAAACAAAAACATTCAAGGTCAGGGACCCCAGGATAAGAGCCTTTGGACTAGCTATCTTTAAGGTCCCACATGACTCGAAATTTTATCAATCTATGATTCTATAAACTATCCAATTATACTGGCCATGTATATATATATATATATACGTACACATAATTATACTGAGCATACACCCACATGGTCACACAACTAGTTTGAGGCCAGACTTGAATTCAGATCTTCTAACTCCTTAGCTGCCCCAGGATTTATCTACACTGTAGATTTTCCTATGCTTGTGACATCATAGGTTCTTTGCATAACTACACAAATATGTCTTTGCTCCTGAAGCAGTTTGGTATGGTGGCTAGAGAGTAGAAAATCAGGACGATCTAATTTCAAGCTCTCCTTCTGACTCATATTGTCAATGGGAAGCTGGGAGATTTTTAAGCTATCAATGCCTCAGGCTGCTCTAAGACTCTGAATTACAAAGCAGGGGTTAATAAGCCTGAGGAGAGGGTGTTAATTCATGTGGAATTCCCTATGCCAATCAAATCCCAGGTCCAATCCTACTACTCTATACACCCACACCACATATACTGTACTCTGTTTTCGTGTGTCTTTAGTACATTGCAATGGAAAATTCAACATGGTGATGGCACAAGTAGGAAGTGCTTCATCCCTGGGCTTATTGACTCTCCCTCCTATTGGCTCACTTTGTCCCTTGCTGCTACTCACAACCACAATCCAGAGAGCTCAAAATTTGGGGAAACTATAATGTACCTACTTCTAACAAGAAAAACTGTTGTTTTTGGGGTGTGTGTGTGTGTGTGTGTGTGTGTGTGTGTGTGAGAGAGAGAGAGAGAGAGAGAGAGAGAGAGAGAGAGAGAGAATCCCCTGATCAGAGTTCATAAAATTCTTCCAGCCACTTATTTTTTTAAAATTTCAGTAAATTTCTTAAGATTATGTAAGTAAATATTCAGGTAGGTGGAAGAATGAGAAAATAGGTCAAAGACTTAGAAGTCTACATTCTGTGGGTATTAATCCAGTGTTCAGAAAAAAATCTAACCTATGTACTTTAAGCTAAGAATAAGCTTCTGAGATGAACTAGGGGGTCTGGAAGGATGGTAGTTATACTGGTAGGGACAGAAAATCTTCTGGGTGGGGGACAGATGGTTGGATTTTGCAGTGGATGGAGCAGAGTTCTGAACCTGGTACTGGTGACACCTTGGTTCAAATCTGGGTTCAAACACTTACTCCCTGGGTGATGCTAGGCAAGTCACTTTAATCTTCATCTGGCTCAGTTTCCTAATCTATAAAATTGCAATAATAACATCACTTCCAGGATTGTTGTGAAGATAAAATGAGATAATATTTTTAAAGCATTTTGCAAACCTTGAAGTGCAACCTAAATTCTTCTCCTTCTCTTTTTCCTCTTCCTCTTGCTTCTGCTTCTCATTAGTATTGCCTATGTTCAAACTCTACCTCTAACATTTACCAGCTCTGTGGCTATGGGTAGGTAACCACACCTCTCTGACTCTGTTTCCTCACTGGTAAAATAGAGACGTTGATGCCCAACCAATTCCTCACTGTAAGGCTCAAGTGATGCACTGTATGTAAAGGCTATCGCAAATTTCTAAACCTCATAATAATAGTGGTAGAAGCGTAATAATATTTGCCTTTACATCATCCTTTGTACAGTTTCTCATTTGAACTTCACAATGACCTCTGAAGTTGGCTCTAAGAGTATTATTTTCCCCATTTTACAATCAAGGAAACTGATCCTCACAGAGACTGTCTCCCTCCTGGTCACATAGCTAGTAAGTGTCAGAGGTGGAACTTGAACTCATGTTTTCTTGAATCAAAGTGCAGCAAGTGACTTCTTGATTACTGATGAGGAGGAGGATGACTCACTGCTCTAGTGTCTTTGTTCTGAGTGAAGAAGTCAGTATAAAACCTGTGGCAGCCACGGTCCCCTTGGCAAAGTGGCATTTTCTGCTGTTCACACTAGTTATATTAAGGAAAAAACTCTCCTATTTATTTTCCAGTTTCAAGTGTCTTTCAGTTAGATAGAAGACTGGTAATTGTCGCTTCTACTTAGCACCGGAATTTGCTGAGCTGAGTATCTTTAAATGGAAAAAGTAGCTATAAATCTCTAAAAGTTCAAAATCTATTACCTAGGGATGTGGTTAATTTCTCCTCCTTTGAAGTCATTACCTTTTCAAGGACCTCGCTGGCTAGAGAAAGACATGGTTGATTTAAACCAAAAATCTTCCAAGCCAGCGATTGATCTTAATTGAGGTTACTGCTCATGTCCACAAGTGTGGGAGTGGAAAGCAGAAGAGTCTGGAAAATGAATGTGCTCATGTCTTCCTTTTTCTGCATTTGTATAAGTCAGCAGGGCTTGCCTGTCTATGTGGGCAGAGCAGGTGGTCACCTACATATTGTATTTGAAGGGACATAGAAATCCCCCTTCCCCTTCCCTCCAGCCCTAGTGTCTCCCTCACTCCTAGCCAGCTTGGGAGCTTGGAATTCCCATCATTAATAACTCCTTTGACTTAAAGTATTATCTCCAGAAGGTTGCTATTAAAACGCATGTATTATCTGCTAGCCAAAGAAGGGGCAAACTAACCCTTTTCTAATTACAATACATTAAAACTCAGCTATTAGGCTGGATCAGCTGAGCAGGTTTTTTGTACTACTCTTTAGAAAGCAAAGAGCAAAGAGTACAATTGGAGGAAATGGGACATTTTGCTGGTGGTAGGAGCAGGGTAGAGAATGGAGTGTTTGGGAGGGTTATAGGATCAAAGTAGAGAGCTAGAAAACAACTAAGGTATCCTCTCATCCCCCTCATTATACAGATGAGGAAACAGAAGTGCAGGGAAATTAAGTAATTTCCCCAAAGTCACAAAACAAGTAACTGGTAGAGGTGGGATTTGAATTCAGTGCCTCTGTACCCAAATCCATCACATTTTGAACCTCCCTCAGGCAGCTGGGCACATGGATACCAGTCAGTCAATGGGTGGGAAGGGATTGTGCCCAGAGTGGACATATAAGGCAAGATGTGTTACGCCCTGGGGATACAGAGAGGAGTAAGACAGAGTCTCCGTCCTTAAGGGTCTTTCAATGTCTTTTAGAGGACAGGGTAGGCACCCCAAACTGCAGACAGTAAATGCTGCAAAGGAGCAAAACAATAATGCAACATGGCAAAATATCCTAAGAGGGAGGAAGCAAGCAAGCAAGCATTTGTTAAGCACCAGACATGATGCTAAGCATTTTACAAATATCTCATTTGATCCTAACAGCAAACATGGCAGCAAGGTACTATTAATATCCCCATTTTATAGAAGAGGAAACTGAGGCAGACAGTAGTTCAGTAACTTGTCCAGGGTCACACAAGTAGTAAAATGTCTGAGATGGGATTTGAACTCAAGTATTCCTTACTCTGGGCCCTGTACTCTACCCACTGTACCACCTAGCTGCCTCTCTGGGTAAACTTAATGTTAGAATCATCTTGGGAAAACCTGGTTATATTTGTTGTAGCAATTTGATTCTTCCTGCTGTGGTTTTGACTTTCAGTTCTGACCACCCACTGCTCCCTTAACCCAGAACTACAAAGAGAAATTGTTGCTTGACCACATATGTAGAATGTGGGCCCCCCCAAAGGGACCTCTCTCTTCAGGGAATTCCATGAAGACAGTGTTATCTTGGGATAGTGGCAGAATCTTGTGACTAGGATGATCACATCTCACCCAGAGCTCCAGGACTTTGGATCTCCCAGTCTTTCCAGAAGGGCACTAAGCAAACATGGCATCCTGGATAGCTCAATGTGGTACGGTGGATAGAGGGCTGGGCCAGGAGGCAGGAAGACCTTTGTTCGAATCTACCCTTAGACACTCACTAGCTGTGTGAATCTAAGTAAGTCACTTAACCATGTCTGACTCAGTTTCCCCAGCTGTAATAATGATGATGGCACTGATCTCCCAGGATTATTGTGAGGATCAAGTACATATGTAAAGTCTTTCCACAGTGCCTGGCATATGGTAGATGCTCTACAAGTGCTAGCACTGCTGCTGTTGCTACTACTAGTAGAGGTGGTTGAATATGTGGAGATGAAAACTAGCAGAGCGGGGCCCAATTGCTTGTTCTTGTAGTGTCTGCTGTTGAGAAAATAGGCATGTGTCTCTGTACTAGGCACTGCTGATGAAGCGACTCTGCTGATTGTCAATTCAACTAAATTCAATAAACCTTCATTTAATGCCTACTATGTGCCAGGCACCGTACTAAGTACTAAGGATACACTTAAAGAAAAAGACAGTGCTTGTCCTCAAGGAACTTATAGTCTGATGGAGATAGGAAAACAGGCTAAGAAGGCAGAGGTACCTACTGCAGGGTAAGAGGGCAGAGGGTTGTGTTTGTCCTGAGCTGTTGAGGAAGACCATGCCATCACAGAAATGATGACATGACTTGCATTTGACTTTGTTTTGAGTGAAGGAGGGTTGTGCAAGGTCACCAGTCTTACTTCTCCTCCAGAGCCATCTGAATCCAGTGACCAGATATTCATCAGGATGACTGGAGATGACCCAGGATGCACTGGGAGACCTTGGCCCCTGTAGGCCAAAGTCTATTTAGGTACTCACTTAGGGTGAGGTAACAACCATTCATTGAATAGGCCTGTTTAAGAAGTAGCCAGAGCACAGCCTCTTTAATGAGGCAAAGAAATGAAAGGCCTCAGACTGGGAGGGAAACAACAATGATAATTGATCATCACTCAGAAGCCAGGAGGATTCAGAAGAGAGCTTTTAGGTGGAGGGTAACCAGTGCAGGGACACCTTGCTCTGAGGAGTGGAAATTAGAGCAGTATATGCAAAGTGGAATGAGCTGAAAGCTCTCTATAAAGGAATGGCTTTGGAAGGGGTTTGGTCCCACCCTCTAGCCCTCCATATAGAGGGGAGAGGAGACCAAGGCAGGTGGTGTCCAGGTTTGAGTAAGCAGCATGGTATGGAGATGACAAGTGATGAGCTTATCCTAGGAAGAATATCTTGTTCTATGAAGTGAAATGAGGCAAAGCAGCAAAAACATGGACACCTGTGGTTTGGTTGGGGTCTTGTTTTTCTTGTAATGATCCAGTGATGAAAATTCTCTGCAAATAGGTACTAACCCAGGCACACACCTGATACCCTAATGGAAGAGAATTTATGTGATCTCAGAGGAATGATCTGGAGATGCTTAAATTTGGGTCCATTGTGTGCATCAGAGCCTGACAAAGGTTGGAGGATGGGTGGAGAGAGAAAATGCTGGACAGAGAACCATATTCATATGTTAGTGTCAAGTACAGACACAATAAAAAGTCCCAAAGCTTTAGGGGATTGGCTGGACTGAGATAAATGGTCAAATTATTGGAGTCAAGTTTCCTCTTTGGATACTGACTTCCTGGCTCTGAATCTTACCTGGTGACCTGTTTCTCATATGTACCAGCTGCTTGGATCCAAGCCTTCTCCTGCAGCCACATTGGCACAAATCTAGGTAGAATTTTCAGTTTACAGCCTCAGCTCCCTTCTCCTTGGCCAGGGTGGGGGGTGGGGTATCACCTGTGCCTCTACCTGATGGAGGGAAGTGTTTGCTTAAT
The DNA here is from genome assembly GCA_028658325.1 of Potorous gilbertii. Classification (NCBI taxonomy): domain Eukaryota; kingdom Metazoa; phylum Chordata; class Mammalia; order Diprotodontia; family Potoroidae; genus Potorous; species Potorous gilbertii. Next base: position 481,136,262 of record CM053769.1, read on the forward strand.
GACTTACCTGATTAGTTCTGCTGCAGGTGGGATGCAGTATATTTTCACACTGGTTTGTTAAGCCCTTAACAAGCAGATGTAGAACAACTGTGTCTATCATAGTGCTCGTTATGAACTCCATTAACCTAGATGCTCATCATTTTCCAATTCCAGGAACTTTACATTCTGCTTAAGACCTCAGGAAGCAGTTTTCTCAAGCTCCTGCCCCCTACTTCCTTTCCTGAAATAGGACCCTTCACATACCACTTGCTCTAACTTCGGCCTCTGTTCTGAAGATTTTGCACAAGGTCATCCCAGGAGAGATAAATCACTTACTCATGCTGGTAGCAGATTTATTGGAATCTGTGCCTGGCTAGTTCCTTTTCTGGATGATGAATGACATGGTATCCTCTGCTTCTCTTTGTCTGATGGAACCCACTTCCTGTTAGTTAGCAATAGCAAAATTTATTGATTTATATATTCACCCAGCTGCCCAGAACAAAGGCAGAAGCAAGTCTACCTTCCATCAGTAGTCTCAGGGTTATTTTACATCCCAGGTATAACCATAATATGGAATCATTGTGGGGGCACACAGATCAGGACTGGAGTCACTTGGAAATGGACGGTTCACCCTTGTAATGACTTTGCCAATGACGTTGGCAAGTTGATGACACCTACATGCGTATTTTTCCTTCTGGTGAGACTTAATATGCGTGAATGATGAGTGGGACCATGTGATCATTATCTTCCCTGTTGCTGTGCACATTTGAGAGCAGTGGGGTCTGGATCATACTCTAAGTACTGAAAACCAAGACATAGGACTGGTCATGCTTAATAGAGTTGATCTACGTATTACATACATACACAACACATATACTTATGTTGTTGTTGTTCAGTCATTTTCAGTTGTGTCTGACTCTTTGCAGCTCCATTTGGGATTTTCTTGGCAAAAATACTGGACTGGTTTGCCATTTCCTTCTCCAGTTCATTTTATAGATGGGGAAACTGAGGCAAACAGGTTTAAATGGCTTGCTCAGGGTCACACAGCTAGTAAACGTCTGAGGCTAGATTTAACTCAAAAAGTTGAATCTTTCTGACTCCAGGCCCAGGACTATATTCACTGTGCCACCTAGCTGCCATAAATATACATACAGAGAGAGACATATTTACATGCACATAAATTTGTAACTTTTGATTTAACAGGCGTCTCCCATCTCTTTGTCTAATCTTGGAGTCACTTCTTACACATTGTAATATGAAAGAATGCATTATTAGCTGGTCTTTCAGGCCAACACAGCCAGTTGGTTCCATTAAACATCTAATTAATTGAGTGAAAACATCAGTCAAAATTTTTTTTACAGAATTGATGAATTAGACAAATAGCTGACCCTTTAAGATTTGGGTATGGACATGATCTTGGATATGAAGGTAATGAATATAAACCACTAGTTCAGTGTTATGGTCCTGAGGAATCATTGCAGAGGTTGCAAATTAGGTAGAGTTTGTCTTGAATATCACCCTGGCTCCTCTTCAGTGTCTTCTCCTTTGGGCATCTTCCTTAAGTGCCCAGTGCCCTTGTGCTGCCACTTCATAACTGGTGCCCCATTGGATTCTCTCCACTTAGGGGATGCCATGCTCTTTAGATTTCTTCCTCCCCTGAGATAAGGCCCTTAACACACCACTTGCTCTAACTCCTGCCTCTACTCTGAAGATTTTACATAAGGCCATTTCAGGAGAGATAAATCACTTACCCAGGCTGCTAGCAGATTTATTGGGAGCCGTGCCTGTGTCCCATTCCCTCAAGGCCTTGCTAATTGACATGTTTCATTATGCTAAGGAGCTAATGTAGCTCATAATGGTTTAATATTTTCAATTTAACAGGGATCTTTCATGCTTTGATTAAATGTTTTGAACAATATGGAACTTTCAGGTTAATGAAGGAGACAGTTTTGGGTAGGTTCTTTTTGACTCCCTTCAAATCACTCTAGAGAGATGACGGATTGCTTTCCTAGCCTATACAAAGGATTTACCTCGGTTATACGTTTTATTGCCCTTGGGTCTATTTTAGAACCAACCCCAGTATATCCCAAATATTTTGTAAGAACCAAGAGAATATATTGTTTCAATAGCAACTCTGGCTAGTTCTTAATGAGAAAGGTTTGAAGTCACCGGGGGTATTAAGCCTGGAGAAGAGCAGACTTACAAGGTGTATGATTACTTGCTTCATGTGTTTGAAAGGTTTTTATGTTGGAAAAGGGGAAGATTTGCTCTGGGAGTCTTGGGAGAGCAAAACAAGGACCTATGAATGGGAAAAACAGGACAGGGTTAGAGTTGGGCTCAAAGGAAGACCAAACTTACTGACAATTTGAGCTCCATGTCTTTAGAAGTCTTCAAACAGAGGCTTGTTGGCCATCTTGGGCACAGGACACACTGACTTACTGAAGATCATCGAAAAAAACTGGAGTGGAATAGAGTCTGCAAACTATAGACCAGTGGACTTGGTTTATATTTCTTGCAAAAATCTAGAATAAATTCTTGTAAAAAAATGTTTCAAACTGTATTTACTTATGGCCACCTGGTGGCACAGTACATAGGATGCTGGGCCTGGAGTCAGGAAGGCTCATCTTCCTGATTTCAAATCTAGCTTCAGACACTGACTGTGTGACCTAAACAAGTCACTTAACCCTCTTTGCCTCAGTTTCCTCATCTGTCAAATGAGCAGTATCTTTGCCAAGAAAATCCCAAATGAGTGTCATGAAAGGTTGGACATGTCTAATAGACTACATAAAACTACTAAGAAAAAAGGTACTCGTGAAGTTCTTTTTATTTGTTGTGTCATCCTTGTCTCCTCCACTTTATCATTTTCAGACTCAGATGCATAAAAAAATGGGCTTAGATTTTTTAAAACCTTTTTAAAAATCTTAAAACATATATGATGAATGTATTCTTAATAAAAGTCTAGAACATTTGTGACATGGTTACTGATTTGGCAGAGAGGGAAATGTGGAAGATACAGTTTGTTAGCAAAGTGTTTGATGAAGTTTTCATCCTAGACTTAAAAAGTAGGAGAGATGTGGGTTAGGTGACAGAAGCACTAGGTATATTTGGAATTGGTTGACTAGCCAGACACCAAGAGTAATCTTTAAGGATTCAATATCAGTTTATCCTGAGGTCTACTGTGGAATGCCCATGGAAGTCCCATGCAATCTAAGATTTTTATCATTGATGCATGGATAGCATGTTTATCATATCTGCAGGTAACCCAAAACTGGGAGGAATGGTTAATACATTGGATAGCAGATTCAGGACCTACGAAGATCTCAATGGGGAGTAGGCATAGGAAGATAAAATCCAATAGAGATAAATGTAGAGCCGCACACTTGGGTAAAAGCAATCTTTTCAAGTTCAAAATAAGGGGGATGTAGTTGGCATTTTATTTGAAAATGTTTGCCTGATAGTTTTTGAGAAGAGCCTTGCCCATAGTAGGCCCTTAATAAAAGCTAGTTCCCTTTCCCTTTTCTTTTCCAACTTTATCTGAAAATGTTTCTCTCGGTTTTTTTCAAGGGGATTGAGAGGTCAAACCAAGTGTTGTGGGGGAAATTTAACCAATAAATAAAATGAGGCCATTACTGTGAGCATAATACCATTTATTAATAGGGGCATGCTATCTATTAATAAAGGATAGGTCAATAGCATGCTTCTATTTATACCAAAGATCTGGAGTGAGGGCTGGCAGGGTATTTTTTACCTAGGTATGTCTTTCTTTTAGCTGACCTGGAAGTGCATCATTGGGTCATCCCATTGCAGTTCCAATTGGTGGAGATTTTAATGCAGTGGTAGGCTAAGAGTGCGCAGCTCCTCTCCATTCTTTATCTTTGGGAGGGAGGAAGGCAGCTGGGAAAAGTGGAATGTCTCTCAGATGTGGCTGATCATGATCCTTGACTCCTAAGGAATTCAAATCTCTAGTAATCTTTACTAGAAAAACATAAGCCATTTCCACCAGATTTTCACTGACTTGTTCTCCCAAGACTCTTGAACTTAGGGTCCTAGGTTGTCTCTGCTGTAGTCTGAGGAGAGGTGGTGGGAGTGGTTTGACTTGTCTGGCACATGCCACCTTTCATCTCTCCCTCAGGGTGTTTTCTGTTAGGTAGATGGCATAAGACGAGAGGGATGAGGGAGTCATAAGAACTGTCTTCAAATCTTTGAAGGGATGTTATGTGGAAGAGAGATTAGATTTGCTCTGTTCATCTCAGAGGGAAGGACTAGGGACAATGAGTAGGAGCTGTGATGAGGTGAATTAAGGTTTGAGGTCAGGAGGATCTTTCCAACAGCACTAAGAGTGGATGGACTGCCTTGACTGCTCAATGGAATCCTTAAGCAGAGACTGGCTGACCTTTATTGGTTATGTCATAGAAAGAATTGCTTTTCGGGTATTGGGTTAGGTCCAATGGCTGCTCAGATCTCTTCCAGCTCTGAAATTCTTTGATTCTCTGATTTTTGTGACATCACATAAATCAAGCATGTAGCAGCTCAGACTGTCAGCGAGGTACTCATAAAACAGTTGGTTGGTACTAGCAAACATCTGACTGTGAGGAAAGGCAAAAACAGTTGTCGATTAAATGGTTAATTTGGCTCAAAGGTAGATTATCTATTAACTCTCATGGGGGGATGGAATGTAAAACTTTTCATGTCCATCAGGATTATCACAGAGAGCTTCTCTAAATGGGTTGGAGAGTTGGATGGGATGTAAGATGTAATGGGATGAGATTTAGAATTGCGGGACCTGATCTTGAACTTACTACTTTCTGTCTTATCTGTAAGATGTTGATGATAGTACCTACCTCATAGGGCTGTTGTGAGGACCAGAGGAGATGACATGTTTAAAGCACTTTGTAAACCTTAACATGCTCTTGTTAATTTGAATCTGTTACTTAAACTTTCTGGGTCTCAGTTTCCTTTTCTGTAAAAGAGGCATTTGGATTACAAGGGACTAAGGGACTTCCTGTTCTAAATCCCAGGGCTCTGTGGATAACCATCATGGACCCCTTTAGTTCTGAGACACTAAGAGTCTCATCTATACTGCTTGTTGTTTATGGGTCACTTCTGAACCAAAGCATCAAGGCTCTGCATGTTACTTTCAGACAAAGAAAAAAACTAAATAGAAATGGACTCTGCCATTCTGAAATCTTTTAGCCTTCAGCAGGTACATACATAGAGGAAAGATGTGTGTTTGAGTATCTGACAATGATCAAAACTGGTTATTGCAAAGAACCTTTTAATTGCACTTAGTTCAACTGGCTTTCATTGAACACCTAGAATGTTCAAGGTACTGCCAAGATACACAAAATCAAATGAAAGACAGACTCTACCTTCAACAAGATTACATTCCACTGAGGAAAATACAACATTTAAATAGATAAACAAATACAAGATAATATGTGGAGGGACAAAACGCTAACACTGGGGGAATTAAGAAAGGGATTGGGCAGAAGGTATCACTAATAAAGGAAGCCATGGCACAGTTAAAGGCACAGTGGACAGAGGAAGACTCATCTCCTCGAGTTCAAATCTGGCTTTGGACACTTATGAACTGTGTGTCTTTGGGCAAGTCACTTAACCATATTTGTCTCAGTTTCCTCATCTGTAAAATGAGCAGGAGAAGGAAATGTCAAACCACTCCAGTATCTTTTGCCAAGAAAACTTCAGATTGGGTCATGAAGAGTCAGAATGAAAAAATGACTGAACATCAGCATCCCTAATAGACTGCTACTTTATCTGGGCTCTTCGTGGACCTGTTTTCAATAAACAAATGATTTTTAATTAGCACATGATATCATTTGTCTATTAATGACGCTTAGGAGACTTAAAAACCATTTGTTCTCTTAGTTGAGAACAAAGAATTCCTAAACCAGGGTTTAGATATTCTTTTGAAGATATAATTATCAGCCCCAAGGGCCTGGGGTCCAGAATGAACTCCCTTGGAGATTGCTTTGTAGATAGAAAAAACAAGTGTTAGATGGAGCTGGGTCACTGATGAAATGATTAGCTTGTTCAAAAGATGGGTGTTGGGATTAATGCAGCCTTCCTGCAGCTTTGGTTGTAAGAGAAAATCTCTAGACTTACAAGGGATTCCTTTTTGGCAGAGATTAGGTGACATTTCCATCATTTCTTGTTTTTGGTGATGGTGTCAGTGGTGTGGTGTGGGGAGCTCTATGAGTGAAAATTCCCTCCACTAGGATGAAGATCAGGAGCTCACATTGTTACAGAGTATTGGCAGCCCTGAGAGACTGTGACTTGCCCACTGCCACACAGCCAGGATGAATCTGAGGTAGTACTAGCACCCAGATGTTTCTGACTCCAAGACTGACCCTCCATCTTCTATACCACACGGCTTCTGTCTATCTCTTTACTTCTGTCTCCTTGTCTCCCTCTGTTTTCCTCCTTCACCCCCTTTCTCTCTTGTTTTCCTCCTCCTCCATCTTTCTTCTTCTCCTTCCTCTTTCTCTTCTTCTTCTCTATTCTCCTCCTATTTCTCCTCATCCTTCTTCATTTCTTTCTCCTTTTTTCTTTCTTTGTCTCTCTCCCTTCCTTCCTTCCTTCCTTCCTTCCTTCCTTCCTTCCTTCCTTCCTTCCTTCCATATATACACCCATACCAACTAGGTGATACTACTCTTCAAGAAATACATCACATTAAATATTGTTCCCAATTATGTAGTTCTCAAGAATATTTCTATTGATGGTCAGAGGGCATCCACCCCTCTTTAGTGATTGGGATGCTAAACATTTTGGTGAAAAAAGGAAAATGCTGCCCTGCTTCTGAATACTTCTTAAATGTCCAGGTGTTTGGCATCACATCTACAGACTTTTAAGTGACTGAGAAAATTCATAGAACAATAGAATCGAGCAAAAGAAGATCTTTGAGCTCTTCCCAGTCAATATTCATTATTTAGAAAACTGAGACCCAGAAGTAGTAAGTGGTTAGCCTTCTGTCCTAGACAACTAGGGGTTTGAACAATGTTGTTGAATGAAGATGAATGATATGGGCTAAGAAAGGACACATTAATTATTTGTTCTCCATGTTTTAAGTCACCCCTTTAAAAATAATTTTATTTATTTCATTAAATATTTCCCAATTATACGTAATTAAAAATAATCATTAAAAAATTTAGTTTCAAATTCTCTCCCTCCCTTCCATCCCACCCCCTTCCTCGAAAAGGCAAGCAATTTGATATCAGTTATACATAGGAAGTAATACAGAACATATATCCACATTAGCCATGTTACAAACCAGTTAGATGATACAACGGATAGAGTACCAGGCCTGGAATCAGAAAGACTTCTTTCTGAGTTAAAATCTGGCCTTAATAGCTTTGTGGCCCAGGGTACAATACTTATCCACTTTTCCCTCAGTTTTCTCATTTTTGAAATGATCTGGAAAAGGAAATGGCAAACCACTCCAGTATCTTTGCCAAGAAAAACCTGAAAGGGGTCACAAAGAGTTGGACATGACTGAAAAATGAATAAACAGCAACAAAAAGAAAACACAAAGAAAAAATAAAATGAGAAATAAACAAAATTTTTTAAAAAATATGCTTCACTCAGAGTTTATCAGTTCTCTTTCTGAAAGTGGAGAACATTTTTCATCATGGGTCCTTTGGAATTGTTTTGGATCATTGTTTTGACGAGAGTAGCTAAGTCTTTCACAGTTGACCATTCCTACAATATTGCTGTCATTGTGTACAATGTTCTGGTTCTGTTCATTTCTGTTCATAAGCATGAGTTTATATGTCTTCCCAAACTTTCCTGAAACCGTTCAGCTTATCATTTCTTACAGCACAATAGTATTCCTTCACAATCGCATACCACAACTTGTTTAGCTATTCCCCAAGAACATTTCTTTGATTTCCAATTCATTGCCACCACACAAAGCTGCTATAAATATGTTTGTACAAATAGGTTCTTTTCCCTTTTCTTTTTTTCCCTTTTTCTTTGATAATTTTGGGATATAGACCTTTACATTGGATTGCTGGGTCCAAATTTATACATAGTTTTATAGCATTTTTGGACATAGTTACAAGTTGTTCTCTAGAATGATTGGACTAATTCACAACCAACAGTACATTAGTAACTCAATTTTTCTACATTCCTTCCAGCATTTGTCATTTTCCATTTCTGTCATGTTAGCCAATCTTATGGGAGTGAGGTGATATTTGAATTTAGAGCCTTTTTAATGTGACTATTGATAGCTTTGATTTCTTCTTCTGAAAACTGTCTGTATCCTTTGCACATTTACCTATTGGGGAATGACTCTTATTTTTATTACTCTAGATCAGTTCTCTATATGCTTGAGAAATAAAGCTTTTATCAAGGAAATTTTTTATAAAAATATTTTCTCAATTTCTTGTTTTCCTTTTAATTTTGGCTATATTAGTTTTGATTTTGCAAAACCTTAAAGTAATCAAAATTATCTATCTTATTTCCTAAAATCCTCTCTATTTCTTGTTTGGTCATAAACTTTTCCCATATCTCTAGATTTTAAAGGTATATTTTTCCGTGCTCCCCTAATTTACTTTCACACTATCCATTTTGACCTTATCTTGGTATGTAGTATGAGATGTTGTTCTGTGCCTAATTTCTTCTAACTGCTTTCTAGTTTTCTCAGCAATTTTTGTTAAATGAAAAGCTTTTATCCTCAAAACTTGTATCTTTGTGTTCATCAAACACAAAGATTACTATGGTCATTTACTATGGTGTATTGTGTCGCTAATCTATTCCACTGTTCCACCATTCTATTTCTTAATCAGTGCCAGATTGTTTTGATGATTACCATTTTGTAATATAGTTTGAAATCTGGAACTGCAAGCCACCTTCATATTTTTTCATTGATTCACTTGATATTTTTAACCTTTTGTTCTTCAAAATAAATTTTGTCCTTTTTCTAGTTTTATAAAATAATTCTTTGACAATTTGTTTGATATGGCAACAAATAGATAAATTAACTTAGTTAGAATTGTCATTTAATTATATTGGCTTGGCTTACCCAGGAGCAATTAATATTTTCCCAGTTGTTTAGATCTATCTTTATTTGCGTGAAAAGTGTTTTGTAATTGTGTTCATGTAATCCCTGGGTTTGTCTTGGCAAGTGGACTCCCAAGTATTTTGCATTGTGCAGTTATTTTAAATGGAATTTCTCTTTCTACATCTTGCTGCTGGATTGTGTTGGTAGTATATAAAAATGCAGATGTTTTATGCGAGTTTATTTTATATCACACAACTTTGCTAAAGTTGTTATTGGTTTCAACTAATTTTCTAATTGATTCTCTAAGGTTTTCTAAATATGCCATCAAATTCTGTGAAGTGATAGTTTTGTTTCCTCATTGACTATTTTTATTCCTTTGGGCATCATTGCTGCATCCCTGATACTACTGAGAAGGCTTCAAGTTTATCCCTATTACAGATAATGTTCACTCTTGTTTTGAGATAGGCTTAAAAAAAGGCTTCCTTTATTTCTATGCTTTCCAGTGTTTTTAATAGGACAGGGAGTTTTCTTTTGTCAAAAGCTTTTTCTTTATCTATTTTCCTGTTTATAATAATTTGTTTTTTATTGTTTAGCCCTGCATTCCTGGTATGTATGAAATCCTGATATAAATCTCACCTGGTCATAGTATATGATCTTTGTGATATAAGCTATAACGTCCTTGCTAATACTTTTCTTTCTCTTTTAAAATAGTATTTTATTTTAAATAGTATTTTAAATAGCATTTTAAAAATAGTATTTTATTTTTTTCCAAATTATATGTAAAGACAATTTTTAGCATTAATTTTTATAGGATTTTGAGTTCCAAATTTTTATCCATCTTTCCTTCCCCTACCTCCTGCCTAAAATGGTAAGCAATTTTATATAGGTTATATATGTGTAATTATATAAAACATTTCCATATTAGTCATAGTTGTGAAAGAAGAAATAAAGAGAAAAACACACAAAAAAACCCAAAGTAAGTAAAAATGGGATGCTTTGATCTGCATTCAGAGTCCATCAGTTCCTTACCTGGATGTGAATAACATTTTCCATCATGAGTCCTTTGTAATTGTCTTTGACCTTTGTGTTGATGAGAAGAGCTTAGTCATTCATAGTTGATCATCAATCAGTGTTGCTGATGCTGTGTACAGTGTTTCCTTGGTTTTGTTCATTTCACTTTGTGTCACTTTGTACAACCCTTTTCAAGTTTTTCTGAAACTTGCCTGCTTATGATTTCTTATTACAAAATACTGTTCTTAGCAGAGTTACATTCATATGCCACAGTTTGTTTGGTAATTCCCAAATTGATGGGCATCCCCTCAATTTTCAATATTTTGCTATCACAAAAAGGGATGCTATAAATATTTTTTTGCACATATAGGTCCTTTCTCCTTTTTTATGATCTCTTTGGGATACAGACCTAGTAGTGGTATTGCTGGATCAAAGGGTAGGCACAGTTTGCCTAAACAAATTGCTCTCCAGAATGGTTGGATCAGTTCACAATTCCACCAAACAATACATTAGTATCCTAGTTTTCTCACATTCCAACAGTTATTATTTTCCCTTTTTGTCACATTAGCCAATTTGTTAGATGTGAAGTGGTACCTTAGAGTTGTTTTGATTTGTACATCTCTCATCAAAAGTGATTTAGAGCACTTCTTCATATGCCTATAGGCAGATTTGATTTCTTCATCTGGAAACTGCCTGTTCACATCCTTTGATCATTTATCAATTGGGCAATGGCTTGTATTCTTATAAACCTGACTCAGTTCTCTATATACCTAAGAAATGAGGTCTTTATTAGAGATACGTGTAAAGATTGTTTCCCAGCTTTCTGCTTTCCTTCTAATTTTGATTGCATTGGTTTTGTTTGTGCAAAAGCTTTTTAAATTTAATATAATCAAAATTATCTATTTTACATTTTGTAATTTTCTCTATCTCTTGTTTTGTTATGAATTCTTCCCTTCTTCATAGATCAGGCATATTTCTTACTCTCCTAATTTGCTTGTGATATCATTTGTTGTGTCTAAATCACGTACCCATTTTGACCATATACCAACTTGGTATATGGTGTATACCTTGGTGTATAAATAGTTTGTATCCTATTTATTTTCCAGTTTTTCAGTTTTCCCAGCAGTTTTTGTCAAATGGTGAGTTCTTATCATAAAGATTGTTGTCTTAGGGTTTATCAAACACTATATTACTACAGTTATTACTATGGTCATTTGCTACTACTTGTGTACTTAATACATTCCACCAACCTACTACTCTATTTCTTAGCGAGTACTAGATAGTTTTGATAACTATTTCTTTATAATATAGTTTGAGATCTGGTATGACTGGGCCTTTGTATTTTTTTCATTAATTCCCTTGATATTCATGAACTTTTGTTCTTCCAGATGAATTTTGTCTTTTTTTTTTTCTAGCTCTAGCAAATACTTTTTTGGTAGTTTTCTTGGAATGGCACTGAATAAGTAAATTAGTTTGGGCAGAGTTATCAGTTTCATTATATTGACTCAGCCTTCCCATGAGAAACTGATATTTTTCCAATTGTTTAGATCTGATTTTATTTGTATGAAAAGTGTTTTGTAATTGTGTTCATATAGTTCCTGGGTTTGTCTTGGCAGGCAAACTTCTAAGTATTTTGTATTGTTTACAGTTATTTTAAATGGAATTTCTATTTCTATCTCCTGCTGCTAGTTTTTGTTGGTGTATAAAGAAATGCTGATGATATATATGGGTTTATCTTGCATCCTGCAACTTTGCTAAAATTGTCAACATTTCAAATAGTTTTTTAGTTGATTCTCCAGGATTCTCTAAGAATGCTATCATGTCATTGGCAAAGAGCGCTAGTTTTGCTTTCTCATTGCCTATTCTAATTCTTTCAATTTCTTTTTTTTCTTATTGCTATAGCTAACATTTCTAGTACTATATTGAATAATAGTGGTGATAATGGGAATCTTTGTTTCTCCCCTGATCTTTTAGGGAAGGCTTCGAGCTTATCCCCATTACAGATAATGCTTTCTGATGGTTTTAGATAGATAACTGCTTATCATTTTGAAGAATGCTTCCTTTATTCCTGTGCTCTCTAGTGTTTTTAATAGGCATAGGTGTTGTATTTTGTCAAAAGCTTTGTCAGTATCTATTGAGATAATCATTTGATTTCTGTTGATTTTGTTATTGATATAGTCAATTATGTTGATAATTTTGCTAATATTGAAGCAACCCTGCATTCCTGCTATAAATTCTATCTGGTCATGGTATGTAATCCTTGTGATATATTGCTGTAATTGTTTTCCTAGTATTTTATTCAACATTTTTGTTTCAATGCTCATTAGGGAAATTCATTTATAATTTTCTTTCTCTGTTTTAGCTCTTCCTGGTTTAGGTATCAGAACCGTATTTGTATCATAAAAGGAATTTAGTAGCACTCCTCTTTTACCTGTATATTTTTTTCAAATAGGTTATAGAGTATTAGAAATAATTGTTCTTAAATGTTTGTAGAATTCATTTATAAATCCATCTGGTCATGAGGATTTTTTCTTAGTTCATTTATTCCTTGTTCAATTTCTTTTTCTAAGATAAGATTAGGTATTGCATTTTGTCTTCTGCTAATATGAATCATTTATATTTTTGCAAATATTCATCCATCTCACTTTGTTAGTTTTATTGACATATAATTGGATAAAATAACTCCTAATAATTTCTTTAATTTCATCTTCATTGATGGTGCGTTCACCCTTTCCATTTCTGATATTGGTAATTTGGTTTGCTTCTTTCTTTTTAAATCACATTAATCAATGTTTCATCTTTTTTTTTTATAAAACCAGATCCTAGTTTATTAGTTCAGCTTTTTAACTTTTATTTTTATTAATCTCTCCTTTGATTTTCAGGATTTTTATTTTGCTATTTAATTGGGGATTTAAAATTTGCTCTTTTTCCAGGTTTTTTTTTTTGCTGCATATCCAATTTGTTGATCTGCCCTGTCTCTGTTTTGGTGATATCAATTTAATTTATATCTTTATACATGTTGAGAAATATAAGTTCCCCCTAAGTACTGCTTTAGTTTCATCCCATAAATTTTGGAACATTGTTATTATCTTTAATGAAATTTTTGATTGTTTCTATGAGTTGTTCTTTGACACTGATTCTTTAAGATTAAATTATTTAGTTTCCAATTGATTTTTAATCTAGTCTCCTTCAGCCCTTTGTTAAACGTAAATTTTATTGTGTTATAGTCTGAAAAGGGTATATTTAATATTTTTGCATTTGTTTGTGAGATTTTTATTCATTAATAAATTATCAATTTTTTTGTAAAGGTGCGATGTACAGCTGAGAAAAGGTCTACTCCTTTCTCATCTCATCCTGCTTTTTCTAGATGTCTATCATATTTTTCTGTCTCCTTGACTTCTTTCTTATTTATTTTATGATTAAATTAATCTATCTCTGAGAAGGAAAAATTATGACCTCCCACTAACATAATTTTACTATTTCCTCCAGTAATTCATTAAAATTTTCCTTTAAGAATTTGGATACTATGTCCTTTGGTGCATATGTGTTTCATGTCGATATTTCTTCATTTTCTGTGCTTCATCCACATGCCTTCTGTGCCATCCTTCACCTCCACATCACAGATCACTCTTTCCAATCTCATAAGTTGTCTTGGATCAGAACAATGTCACACTCTGGGTTTCTGTTGGCTCTGTCACTCCAGAATTTGATTCAAGGTATTATTTTTAAATTATTTGGAGGGGAATGTTGGAAGAACTCAGAAGAGTGCTTTGTCTATTCTACCATTTTGGTTCCACTCCTGAAAATCCTAAGCCACCTCTTTCAATAGAAGAATAATAACCACCATTTATATAGTATTTTTTAAAGTTTGTAAAGAACCACACACATATATTACTTCATTTAGTTTTCATCTTAATTCTGTGAGGTACTGCAGGTTTTGGGGCACTAGGTAGTGCAGTGGACATAGCACCAGTGTAGGAGTCAGGAGGACCTGAATTCAAATCTCACCTCAGACACTTGACACTCACTAGCTATGTGACCTTGGGCAAGTCACTTAACCCCAATTGCCTCATCCTGGGTCATCTCCAGTCATCCTGATGAATATCTGGTCACTGGATTCAGAAGACTCTGGAGGAGAAGTGAGGCTGGTGACCTGCACAGCCCTCCCTCACTCAAAACAAAGTCAAATGCACGTCATGTCATTATTTCTCTGATGGCATGGTCTTCTTTGGTAATGAAGGATGAACACACACACTGCAGGTATTACTGTCCTCATTTTATAGATGAAGAAACTGAAACTTATAGAGATTAAGTGACTTGCCTATGGTAACACAGAAATTAAGTGTCAGCAGCAAGTTTGGAACTCAAATTTTTCTGACTCCAATCCAGCAAGATTTTGCCTGTTCCTGATATGTTCTTTTCCTGCTCGCTGAGGAAGGAGAGAAACTAATCTCTTGGCTTGGCCTCCTCTGCCTGCGTGGGAAGGAGAGAAACATCATCCCAGTAGCTTCCTTCCCCTCCTCCCCAATGTTGTTCTGACCTGAGTTGCCTTTCTGACTTCCAGAAATCACTCTGTGTAGGTGGCTCTCAAACTTAAAATGCACATTTGGTTCTTAATACCTGGGCCTTGTTTAGTTATTAAGTCTCCCCATAGGTGATCTCTCATTGTGGAGGCAACCACTAGTGTCTAAGAACCCTGCCTACCTCCCTTTTTATTTTGGGTGGGGTAGCATGACTTATACAGGATATGTCGGCATGGATCATCTAGCAGATAGCATCACTTTACCTTTAACCCTAACTCTACTCTCTTCCAAATTTTCCTATTGCTGTTGAGGCCACCATATTACCATCATCCCAGGCAACCAAGTCTTCACAATCTTGGTGTCATTTTCACCTCTTCACTTGCCCTCCTCCATATTTATATGTATAACTAGATGTTAAATCTTGTTGGTTCTATTTCCATTTCCCTCATGTGTCCCCGCTTCTCTATTCACATAGTTTCCACTCTGGTTCACGCCTACCAATTGCTCCCTATGCCTCAAGTGTCTCTGCACTCCAACCCAACTCTACTGCCAAAATGATTTTCATAAACTATAGATCTGATCACATCACTAATCTATCAATAAAACTCTGGTGTTTCCCTATTAACTCTTGGATAGATAGTATTTCATCTTTTTCTTATCTTTTTTAAATTTCTATTTTATGTGTTTTAGTATTCAAAATTATTTGAACCATAATTTATGTATATAAATGGTAAATAAGGGAACATATTGGGGAATCATATTCAAACAAATTTTACTTATAGGGATATGAGATAAAAATATTTGGAGATCATTAGTGTGGACCAGAGGGGCAAATGGTAGTGTGAGTCTGTGAAAGCACATTTCAGAAGTGGCCTGAAAATTGGAGAAGAGTTTGTTAGCTCAAAGCATTGTAGGGCTTTCCTTGAAGTCCCTTCTCCTTCATCATCATTATGTATAGGGTAGGGTTTGTTACCTGGTTTCTTTTCCCTTCCCCCTCCCCACAACGTTCCCCACATCACCACCCCAGCACAAGTCAGTGTACACATATATGAAAGTAGGCAGAAAGTGGGTGTGTCCTAACATTTTTATTCCACTAAAGCCATGGATAGGCCAGCGAGCAGTAGTACAGAACTCTGAACAGCTAGAATTCACACTTAAATTTGATGACTCCACAAGATTGTCTGCTATTGGCAGTACTCAATGTTCCCCTCATGCCAGCTGCTCCAAGGGAGTTGGTAATTGTATCACAGGAGGATACCTTTACTTTACTAGAGCATCCTCAGGTCATCTTCAGGATACATCCATCCCATCCTGTGCCTATATACTTCTAGCCAATTGGGTACTAGTAGGTTTCAAGGTTGTCAAGCTGAGAGAGAGTGTACTTATCTGTGATATGCTTTTGAAGAATGGGGAGAGCTTGTTCCTAGGGAAATATGAGAACAGAGTGGAAGTTTGCTCAGTGTTTGAGAAAATATATTTAATGCCCTTTTTAAACCTCAGAAGATTATAGAAATGCCAGCTCTTTTTATATTCTAAATTTGGGTTGGGAGGAGGCCCTCTAGGACTGCTTAACATGGCATAGCATTCTCTTCAGAGAAGCTACTGGGATCTGAGGACCCTGCTTCTACAGCTTAACAAGAGTACTTTTGTCCCAGCTCAGCTCCTGACTCTCAGGTTTTTCCACCTCTGCTCTAGAAGCCTGTTCAACCTGGACATGGTACCACCCCTATAAACCTTTTCCAATTGATGAGTTCCTATCTGGAACCCTCTCTATTTAAGAAAGTTTTCACTTTTCTAGTTGTTCCTTCATCACTTCTCCCCACCTTCTTTCCAGTTTGCTTTTGTGTATTGTCTTTTCCCATTAGAATGTAAGGCCCTTGAGGGGCTGTCTTTTTTGCTCATATTTTTGTGCCATCTCATACAATAATACAATATCTGGTGCAGAGTAAATGCAATCTCTCTCTCTCTTTTTATCTCTTTTTACTCTCTCTATCTCTCTGTCTCTGTATCTCTGTCTGTTTCTGTCTCTCTTCTTATCAGAAGAGGGATGAACTTTGGACTCAAAGGACTAAGAGAGTGGGGTGTGAAGGACAGAAAAATTGAATCCTGAGCCCATGAAACTGGGTGCCAATCAAAAGCTTTCTGCTCTGGGTTGGCCGTGTAAGACTTATCATGGCTTATAATTTCAAATTGGAGCTCTTGATTAAATAGAGGAAAGGGATATGTGAATAGCAAGGGGAGAATAGGAAACAGCCACCATTGGTCAACCAAAACACTAGTGCCTCAGGAATGACAGTGAAAATGTTGGATGACAAAGTAAGGATTGGAAAAAAACCTCCAAAGATTACAGCATTGAACTGAACCTAATGAAATTTAATAGGGATAAATGTAAAGCTCTATACTTGGGCTTAAAAAAATCAATTGTACCAGAGTAAAAATCACAAAGGCATTATTAGAGAATAGCTTGACTGAAATGGATCTGGAGGTTTCAGTGGACTATTGTGTCAATATGAGTCAAAAATATGATGTCAGCCAAAAAATCCAAACTAAAACAAATGAGATATTAAGCTGAATTATTAGAAGCATAGTATCTAACACAAAGGTAGTTGTAGTTAAAGTTCAGGCTATCTAACTAAATATTCTCCCAAGATTGAGAACCCTTTATATTCCAAGGATTTGGATGAAAATAACAATTCACATTTCTATAAGACTTAAGTCCTATAAGTTAGTAGCATAAGAACTATTATCTTCAGTTATGTGATAGGAACATGGTATAAGAGAGGTCAAAGTGTTTGCTTAGGCACACACAGCTGGTAAGTGTGTGAGTTGGGTTTAGAACCCAACTGACTCTTGACTTCAAATCCAGTGTTCTTTCCATTGAACTACCTTGCTTCTCCATGAATGTTATTTAGAAATAGTAACTTTGATAAGTAAACTTTCAGCTCATTGCTATAAGTATTTATTTGTCCTAGAAGTTATCAGATTTTGAACTTTTTCTTTTCCTTAGAATTTGTGGGAATAATGGTCATTGGTCAATTAGAATATTGGTAGAACTCTAACTTTTGATCTAGGGTTGTTGGGGTGTCAGTGATTTTATTCTAATTTTTCTGTTGGGTTTTTAAAATTTAATGTTTCTGGGGCAAGCTTTTCTATATTATGATTAGAACAAAGCTGTACCATCTTCTTCACAACAACAATACATCCATTATAAGTGATAAGCCAACCCATTCCTGATTATCAGCAACATGGATCACAGACTTAAATGTCATTGAGTCAAATTCTCTTATTTTATAGATGAAAACTGAGGCCAAGATAGTATAAGTGATATGTCTAAGGGTTCACAGCAAATAAGTAACAGAGGTGAGAATGAAATTTAAGTCTACTAATGTTATATTCATTGATATATCCACTGTGGCACATTGCCGGGTGAGTTTTCATAAATCATATGTCCATAAAGCATTGGAAAAATACCACCACCACTAACAATGGCAACAAGAAAAATAAAACCAACCTGACATAGGCAAGACCCCCTGAGGAAGAAGCATGTTGCATGTAGAAAGCATGGATTAATAAAAGATGACTACGTCAGGAAATATGAGTTGTTACTATCCGAGTGACCAAGAGCAAGGGTAGTGTTAATTATTACTGATGTGACCTTGGAGAAATCACTTAATCTCAACTGTTGGGGAAAACTTCCAAGTGTAGGTACCAGCTAAGTGATTCTCTATATACTGGCTGTGTCACAGGGCCATTGCAAAGACAAAAGGAGGTAATGGAGAAGAAAATGATTGAATCTGCCAAGTGCTGTAAAACTATATATGTTTGTGACTGTCATATAAGGAGCAAGAGTAAGTGGGAGCCTATGGAAAACCCAGATCTCTTGTACATCTAGAATGCCCTTTCCTTCCAGCACAATCTAATTTCTATCTACCTTTCCTGGGATGGCTCAAATGCCCTTTCTTCCAAGAAACTTTCCTTGATCTCCTCTTCCTTTCTCTCTTTTCTCCACCCCCTCCCAGAAAGAGAGTTCTGCCTCCCATGGCCTTGTAGAATGTTTTATTTCTATCTCTGCATTACAGAAGTATCTGAGACCCTAAGGGTTAGGAATGCTGACTCGCAATTTATTCCCTTTTCTTTCATAGTGCTTCCTATTTCAAGTAAATTGTCTTTATTCTTCACTACAATAGGAAGTCTAAGCTATTAAGAACAGCTGGAACTCTGAAGAAGGAGGGCATTGCCAGTACTGGGGACAAAATGAACCTCTGTAGAGTAACTTTAATTGGTGCCCCAAGCAAGTGGAGTCTTCAAGAATAATAGGAAAGGAACATTGCCCCCAAGTCTCAACTTTACCCCCAACCCCTTCTACTATCTTTTTCACTTAATTTCTAAGAATCATACTGATGTGAAGAGTTATAGCTGCTAAAAGCCAGAACTGTATTCTTCTCTCTTCATTCAATTGATTCAAATTTACTAAGGGCCTACTCTCTTCAAGCTCCTGTACTACACATTGGTAGAAATGCAAAGAAGACAGAGTCCTTATTCCCAGGAGACTTACAATCTAGGTGGGAAAATTAGACATATGGAAAATAACTGTGATACAAGGTATATGATGTTATGTGCAGTGGTAGAGATGGTGAGGGGCAATTGGGTGGTACAGTTTGGAATACTGAACCTGGAATCAGGAGTTGAAATCTGGCCTCAGACACTTACTAGCTATGTGACCCTGGGCAAGTCACTTAACCCCTATTTGCCTCAGTTCCTCATCTGTAAAATTGGGACATAGAGGAGAAGGAAATGGCGAACCGTTCTAATATCTTTGCCAAGAAAACTCCATGACTGGTCCATGGGGTCATGTAGAGTCTGATGTAACTGGACAACAAAGAGATGGTGAAGAGAAAAACAAGATTGTAGGGAAATCTAAATCTCAATTGTTTACATCTTGTTTTTATTAAAGTATATATTAAATGGATTTCTATAGTCAGGCAACAATCACCTATTAAGTACCTACTCTGTGCCAGGCACTGTGCTATGTTCTGGAGATCCAAAAAGAGTCAAAAGACAGTCCCTGCCCTCAACCATAGTATCAGCTCTGCCTGCTTATCTGTCTCTTCCTGAATGTTCTGCTCTTATCTGTATATTTTTCATAGTTTAATAATGCTCTTTTCTTTCCCCCTCCCTCTCTCCCTTTCTCCATCTCTCCTTTCTCTTCTTCCTTCCCTCCCTTCCTTTCCTTCCTTCCTCCCTCCCTTTTTTCCTACCTTCCTTCCTTATTCTTCCTCTCCTCATCACTGTCCTCAATTTTAAGTTTTCTGCAATGTGTCTCTTCTGCTTTACATGATCGGTCATGTTGTTGGTAACATATCCTGGTGCAGGTTATGACTTAGCTATGTAACTAAGAATTTAGAAGAAAGGTGAATCTTTGAGTTTCTGGCAGCATCAACAAGATAAAGATATTTCAAAATCAAATGTCTTGATTTTGACTTTTAAGTCTCTTTTATTTCCATGAAAGTATGACATGGGAGCAAGAATCTGCTACATTCTGGCCTTGAACTGGCCCTCATAAAGAGTGAGATTGCCTGGCATCTTTCCTGGGTACAATGTATGCTTTTCTTTTCTCCACAATCCTAGGAGGGCTGCCAGAATTTTCAGAGTTTATGACATGTTCTAGTTAAATGGTGATTTCATTCTCTTCCCCCTATCTGGTTCCAAGTAACCATAGGCAGGATGTACCAACATGTAACAGAGACCTCCTTATTTGATAAGGAGAGTCTGGAAGGGCTTGTGGTTTTTGTTTGGGTCATTTAGTCATGTCTGGCTCTTTTGGGGTTTTCTTGGCAAAGATACTAGAATGATTTGCTGTTTCCTTCAGCTCATTTTCCAAATGAGGAAACTGAGGCAAACAGGATTAAGTGACTTGCCCAGGGTCATATAGCTACTAAGTATCTGAGGCCAGATTTGATTTCAGGTCTTCCTGAGTATATTTCCTGCACTCTATCCACTGAATCAACTAGCTGCCCCCTACAAGGGCTTGGTATTCACTAAATCAAGCACTCATGGTGTAGACTGTTCTTTAGGTTTTCATGAATTGAGCACATGGACCTACTTTGCTGGGAAGTGAATAAGGACATTTGACATGAGCTTCTTCAAATTCCCCAGCAAGTTGCAGCAAAAATAGCCCAAAATTTTGGAGTCAGAAGGTCTGGATTCAAATCTTGGCTCTTTTATGATGTGTATGATCTCTCTGGACCTCAGTTTCCTCATTTATAAAACAAGAGGATGGATTGGGTGATCCATATGTTCATTTCTCACTGAAATTCATGGTTCTATGAGCCTCCATTGCTAAAAAAATTCTTGGTACTGTTTCCTGATCTCTTCTTTTTCCTCTATGCTCCCAGAAGAGAATATATCTCTACATTTCACTGACTCCATTGCTTCCACCTTCTTCAGGACCTGACTTCAGCAGTCATTTTTCCCTCATACACTTCCAAGCTCTCTCTTAACTGCTACTTTCTATAAACCGCTACTCTTCTATAAACATGCCCAGGTTCTTCCAACTTAAAA
Organism: Potorous gilbertii; assembly: GCA_028658325.1. Classification (NCBI taxonomy): domain Eukaryota; kingdom Metazoa; phylum Chordata; class Mammalia; order Diprotodontia; family Potoroidae; genus Potorous; species Potorous gilbertii. The sequence continues at coordinate 481,157,355 of CM053769.1, forward strand.
ACCCAAGACTTTTCTTTGCCCATGTATCCCAGCACAGTTCAAATCATATTCCTCTCTCATTACTGCCCAAGCCTGGCAATCTGGCTTCTGTTCCCATTGTTTTGCTCAACCTTCTCTCAAGGGTTACAACGGCCTTATAATAACTGAAACTAACAACTGTTTTCTAGCCCTCATAATTTTTTACCTTTGCAACTTTTAGCACACTTCCTTCCTAGTGCCTAATTTCTTCTTTCTTGACTATACTTCTTTATGACTTCCCAAGATACTTATGTATTTAAAAACAGATTTCTGTGTTTATTTTCCCCACACACTAGACTCAAGTCTAATGGGAGAAGGGTCTTTGTATCTTCTCCAGAATCTAGGATAGATCTTCAAACACAACTGACATTTAGTAAAGTATAGAACTGCACAATTTGAGAATTAGAGGGGAGTTCAGCAGCAGTCACCTAGTCCAAATTATATAAAAAAGGAATTACTATTGTGCTATGCCTGCAAAGTGGCTGTCTGATCTGTACTAGGAGGTCTTCCAGGATGGGGAGCCTATCACCTTTTGAGTTAGCCTACTCTGCTTTTGGGTAGCTTTCATTGTAAGGTAGTTTTCCCTGACATTAAGCCTAAACCTTCCTCTGTCATCTCCACCCAATTGATTGGATTCTTGGGGGATAAATAAGATGAGTCTTATCTCCTTTCCACATAACATACCTTCAAATACTTGAATACAACAATGTGTCCACTGAACCTTTCATTCTCCAGGCTAATCAATTCTAGTTGCTTCAATCAATGCTCATATGAATTCAAAGCCCTTCAGTCTTTTTCTACCTTTCTCTAAATCCTATGCAGGTAATAATTGTCCTTGAACAATGATCCCAACAACTGAATACTGTTCTTCAGATGAGGTTTGAGGAGGGAAGTGTGTAGTGGGACTATCACCTTCCCCTTTCTGGTAGCTGTGCCTCTCTTGATGCTCTCCAAGATGGCACCAGCTTTTTTGGCTGCCTTGTGACACTGTGGCAGTATACTAACATGTGTTCCACTACAACTCTAGAGCTTTTTCATTTAACTGCTGTCTGATGATACCTCCCTCATTTTGTTTTTGTGATGTTGATTTTTTTTTGTGTGTAAATGTTTGTTGGATAGATCAACTAACAATTCTTGTTGTTCTCAACACTTATCTCACTACCTGACACAAAATAAATACTTAACAAATGTCTGTTGGTTGACTGATGGTATTGACATAGGTGGGTCCTATCTTCACTTTCACCCAACTCTCCACTGTGGCTCCAAGAAGGTACCATGCGCAGCAGGCACATCCTGAATATACTGTCCCAGAAGATGGGCTAAATCACATTGAGGGTAAACAGACCTCACACTCATTAGTGAGTTAGCGGGATGTGAACCCCAAGGATGTGCAGACTATCCCTGGAGGGAAGGGTGGATAAGAACAATATCTTCCAACAGCTGTGAAGGTGGCTGAAACAGGTGCTATGGAGTGCTTAGAGCTTAGGCAAACATTGAAGATGCCACAGTCATCCTCTGAATCCTGGGTCATCGCCAATTGTCTTGACTTTTATCTTGCCACTACACTTCAATGATTCTGAGAGAGAGAGTGAGGTTGATGACTTTGTGTGACTCTGTTTCCCTTAAATCGAATTCATTCACAAGGTGACATCACCTTGTGTTGTTATTCATTCTCTTCCAAAATGAAGGATAGAGAAAAGCATCCTCATTGATACAGATTCCCTTTGCCCTAGAAGGTCTTCAAGACTTCTGTGACCCAAAATACTCCATTACCAATCAATCAAGCTGATTATGAGTTTGTTTGGGCCTCAGATAACAGAAATACAGTCCACTGCTTGGAAACATTGACAACATTTCAGTTTGGTAGGACCTTCCAGAGTGTCTATCCTGTTAGCATGGCCTCCAAGAACCTGCATTTACTTCCACACTAGGGTAAGTTTTCAGAAAAGGATGTTAGTGGAGACATTGAAGGAATAAAGCCATAAAATACGTTTAATATGAAAATTATTTGTATTGTTATTCCAAAAACAGGGGGACTCCAACTAGCAGAGGTTGTGGCTACAGTTTTATAAGTTTGTTTGTCACTTGAAATCCATTTCCTGTAGGAATTACATTGTAAACTACCTTAAAGTTTTTAGGGTAGTCCATGAATGCCTATTTAATTCACAGTACTTATGAAATACTATTGATGAGGAATGAAATACTATTTATTTGAATGAAATACTATTTATTTGCAACAAAGCGAGATAATAGAATACAATACCTTTCTAATTCTAGTAGTTAACAAACTGGTAAAGAAACAAAATAAAAATATATTTTGATAAGCAATAGTGTATGCATTTATGATCCCTTGGCCTTGGTGTATTTATTATGCCTTTGCAAGAGTCAGAAGAAAGATAATGCTATAGAGAATTTTCAGATTGTTTCTAGTGTTCTAATGGGAGGGAACCATCGATTTAACAAATTTTTGTTGCTGTCCAAAAGGACCCAGACATAGGAGAAGCAGTAGAGGAAGACAGTATACAACTACTTGATTACAGCTGGTATGCTTTGGAGTGGATTAAATATATGTAATTCTACTGAGGCACAATCAGAGACAAACGAACAAATCAGAATATGACAATGAATTATTTTCACATAAGAGGTATCACCCCAGCTCAGACTCAAAGGAAGCTGGGAATTCTCCTAGGTAGAGTTGAGGGCTTGAATCTAAATCTAAGAATTAGCTATTAAGTTATAGAGAGGTTGTGACCTTCATTGGTGGAAAAAGTTTCGACACTGAAAATATCAAAGGTCTTTTACTCATTTGCTCTTTGGGCAGTTGTAGTGATATCTCTTAAAAGAGAACTCAAGAGATGTGATTTTCTAATCATATTTTATACCTCATGACAATCTTTATACAGACTTTGACAAGCTGTCATCTTAAGATGTCTGCTGAATATTACTTCATGGACAAGGGCTGTTTGGGCAATAGCAATGTGTATTGATTAAGTGCCCTTAAGATCAATTGAATTAGTTTCAAGTTTTGGGCTGGATATACAGAGTTTGGTGGTGATTGGCTTTGAACTTGAAGACAACTCAGTGTTTAACAGGAAGAAAAGCAGTGTGGAGTAGTAGAAATAGTGCTAGATAAGGAGTCACAAATCATGGGTTTGAATCTTGGTTCTGCAAATTACTAACTGCAACTTTGGGAAAGTTACTTTCTTCTGCTGGGCCTCTGTTTCCTTATCTGTATAATAATGATATTGGAATAGATGATATTTAATTCAACTTCTAGTTCTAAATTCTGTGAATCTATATGATTCCATGACAACAAACTTGATAAGGACTTAAGGGAAAATGGAAGGACTATTCTTCCAATTTTCCAACACCAAACCTTGCTTAATTGGGCATGAGTCAACCTCTTAAGGATTGATTACTCTTTTCCTAGGCTCGCAATCAACTGAAGAAGGGAGAGAAGAGAAAAAGATAATTATTTTTATTGTAAGGAAATAAGGGAGGTTGGAATTAAATGAGAAGGATACTAACCACAAAATGTATTACCGGATACTTTGGCCCTGCTTGCTAAGGGACTTGTGTTTTCATTGTGGGAGGGATATGTGAGCATAGAGTATTTTGGGGCAGCATGGAGGGAGAGTATAGGAGAGATCATAGAGGATAATATGTTTCTGTTAACTCTTTGGAGTTCTGACCTCAGCTTCTGCTTTTCTGATAGTAAGTGACATTTATCTAGTACTTTCAAGTTTTGAAAGATCCTTGCATGTCTAACATTATTTCAATCTCACAACAACTCTATGAGGTAGTTATCGATATTAACATGCCTATTTTATATATGAGTAAACTGAAGCTCAGACTTCTACTTCACTCCTTAGAATCCTGAGTTTCCTTCAAAACTTAGCTCAAATGCTATGGCCTTTCAGTTTCTCAGCTACTAGTGACTTATCCCCAAATTGTCTTGTACCTTTTTTGTATTTACATATATATAGGCTTGTGTATATATATATATATACATATATTTATTATATATGTGTGTGTATATATGAATGTATTTATGTATGTATGTGTGCATATATTAATGTAGAGGGCAGCTAGGTGGCACAGTGGATAGAATACTAGACTTGGAGTCAAAAAGACATCTTCCTGAGTTCAAATCTGTCCTCAGACACTTACCAGCTATGTGACCCTGGGTAAGTCACCTAATCCTGTTTGCCTCAGTTTCCTCATTGGGAAAATGAGTTGGAGAAGGAAATGGCAAACCACTCCAGTATATTTGCCAAGAAAATACCAAATGGGGTTACAAAGAGTAGGACATGACTGAACAACAACAAATATATATATCTACATGTACATGCCCACATTATCTATCTATCTATCTATCCATCCATGTGTCTGACCATCCCTCTGTCTATTTACCTCTTGTCTTCCTCAGACATACTATAAGTTTCCCAAGGACTGGAGCTGTTTCACTTGTGTTTTTGTACCTTCAGATCCTAGAATGACTGGTATATAGTAGATAGTTAAGAAATGGTTATTGATAGATTACCTTGGGTCAAACAGATTAAGTATCAGAAGCAAGATTTGAACCCAGGTCTCTCTAACTCCAAACACAATCATTTGTCATCTCTACTATGGGCTGGCTTGAATAGCTGGATGTGGGTATCATTAATGTAAAAGTATTTTGTAAATCCTGAAGTTATTATTCAAGTATCACTGTTGTCAGTGACTCTGATTGGTATTATCTAACAATTTTCTAGATAGTTGGAATTGACAGTTTTAACCAGTTACATCCTATTTAGCGAGTTGTCATTATTAAATTCCTTTTGCACTTAATTCTTGTGGGCAATCTTTTAGAAATATAATACCACTTTTATGCCTTAATAAGTTACATGAAAGTAATTGATTTTTTTTTGATGGTAGAAGTTTTTAGAGGATGAGTTTGAATCTTGAATCTAGCATTTTTTATATATTCATATCTTTGGGCAAGTCACTTTGCTTCTCTGGAACCTTAGTTTGTTCATCTGTAAAATGAGAGTAAGAATGCTGTATGGTTTTGACTTCTAGACAATAGGTCATGTGTTGTTAGATTTTTGGTACATGCTGAATTGTTACGTGATATGTTGCACAGTTTCTATGGTTTCCTTTCATAATCTTCAATGATCACTAAGTCTGTATTCCATATCTATCTGCTTCTCTGTAATTTCTAGAGGAAATGACCTTGTTTTAATTTGCCACAATAATCCCCTTCATGTCTACAAACAAATCTACATGATTCAGACATTTATTTGATGTTTCTTTGTCTGCATATTGTTGACTGAGTTTATGTGGATGTGGCCCACAGAGGATCTTTTGATTTCACTCTTTGATCATATTGCTTTGCTAGACTCCAATGAAATAATTCTGATCTACAGGCCTTATTGTTCAGGACCATGGACAGAAACAGTGCATCTATTGAAATTTGCATTGACTTCAGTCCTAGGTTTATTTATTTTTAAAGAGCATTTTTATTACAATTTGTCCTTTTGTTCATTATGATTTTTTCATCTAACGTGGATCACAGTAACATTCCCAGATAATTGAAGGTTCTGGACATAGGGGATTCAGCTAATGTTTTTCGATTTATTGCTAAATAAACAGCATATCTTAGACTGAGAATATTCATTTATTCATTTTCCACTTTTGTGCTTTATTCATTAAACACTGAAATAGTAGGCTAGGGACTGTTAGTATGTCATAAGAAGAGTGGAAGCAGCTTCATCATCTTTCTCATTAGCCAGAATTGCCATAACTTAGTAAACATACTTTGAGGAGAATCCCTCTGAAGTGATGGGACTTTGAACCTGCCCACTATTTCTCCTGGACAAAGAAACACATTGCCTTTGATAGCATCAGAGGTTGTTTCTGTCAGAAAGAGTGGATGGCTTTTCATGTTTTCTCTAAGTAGAAGTGAATCGCCAGTCTGTTATAGGGTTGTCTTTTTCTACCCTGTAACTCTAATATTAAGTAGTGGATATAGGACAGCAAAAAAATCTGTGGACCATTGGTAGTTCTACTGATTGTGAATGTGAGAGATAGAATCAGAGAATATTAGAGTTTGAAGCAAACATCTAGTCCCAAACCTTTAATTTACTAAGGAAACTAAGGCTCAGAATAACTTATCTAAGATCACATAGGTAAGAAGTCACAGAGTCAGGACTGGAACATTACTCTTCTTATTTCAAATCCAGTACTTTCTCTACTACTTTGTCACATTTATATTGTTTCCTCTGCCCTTAGGAGAACAAATTTTTTATCCTTTCTTTGTGGAGTTCCAACTGACCTGTGAGAATGGAGAAGGTAAGGAATCTCAGGCCAAGGCCAGTAGAGATGGGTGGTTACTATGTCTCAGATTATTACAGGAAACAGCAGGCACATATCTGAATATACATATATGACCTCCTGGGTCACTGGAAAAGTGTCTGCCTAGCTTCCTCAAGGGTTCTTGCTCCTTTCTTAGCCCAGCTCTGCTCCAAGTTGGCTTAGGTTATGCTTAGGCTCCTAAATGTTACCATTGACTTAACAGTTTATTTCCTGTGTGTCATCTTGCAAGATGGCTGGCTTTGTCAGAGGATCATAGTCCAGGACTTTCCCCATTAAATAAGCATATTTGCAAAGCCACAATAAGGCATTAGAAACGCTCTTATATTTCATTATGTTGGCGTTGGTGTTTTTCAAAGCCATGGGAGAAAATATTAGGGGACTTGAGGGGGAGGAAGACTCTGTAACACAGCATTTTCATTTTGTCTAGCCCAAACACAAGCAGCTGGATCGAGATTGCCTTTTCAGAGTTCACAAGGGACTTTTACAGCTGTCACATCTAAGCAAGTCTTAAAATCCATTTCTCAAAGTGAGATTTATTTGAGGCAAGCATCTGGTGACAAATGTTAAAGGAATAACAAAACCCTTTGTACTGTGTATTTCATGACCTTCCTGTTTATTAATGTTCACCTCTTTTTTCAAGACTCAAAACCATAGTAACTGGGTTCTGGTTAATGCACATGACCAGAGGCAAGTAAAATGGAAGACACTGCTTTTTTTTCCCATTGCTGCATGAAAATCAACTCATTAAAACCTTAACATGTCACTTGCCAAAAGAATGTAATCTATGAAGCTACACAAAGAACACTGACCCTGGGCCAGTAAGAAGAGACCTGGACTTCTAAGCTCCTTGAAGGTAGGGCTGCTGACCATTTTTGTCTTTGAATCTCTAGGCAATAAGGTATAGTAAATAGAATGGTAGCCTTTGGGAGAGAAGAATATTGGTTCAAATTCTGACTCTGACACATACTAGTATTGTGACATTGGGCAAGCCATTTAAACCCTTAGTGCCCTCTGGCAACTTTCTAATTTTATAAATTGCAAACCAGTTGTTCATTAGCATTGAAAACTGGATCTTCCCAACTGGTAACTCCCTATACCAATGAACTAGCAGATCTGGATAAAAACAAAACAAAATAATACTTTGCATTTGTAAAAAAAATTAGAGGGGGAATAGTAGCCCAGATCATTTAAAATTATTGATTAAGAAAGATACAGGCCCAAGACAGATAATAGTCCTAGAGAGTTTTCTAGAACATTTTAAAGTGAAGTGACTTGAAGAGGATTGCACAGGCAGCATGTTAGAGATGGAGCCTAAACACAATTTAATTGAATCAGCCTTGGAATACAGAAGGTCTTGATTTGAAACCTTGGATCCAATATTTACAAGTAACATGACCTTGGGAAAGTCAGGAAAACTTAATTTTCTCAGCTGTAAAGTGGAGACACCCACCATCCCCTTGAAAAATTCACTTCATGAGGTCTATTGTGAAGGGAGTAACTTTTTATCCTTAGAATGCTGCTGAAATATGAACTCTTACTTTTGTAAATTCTGTTACTTAACATCTCTGGGCCTCAGTTTTCTTATATATAAAGTGAAGGATTCACACTTGATGGCCTCTGAGCTCCAAGTCCAAGGGACTTTGATCCATGGATACTTTGATCATTCCTAGGTCAATATAGCATTGCGTCAGCATTAAAGTTTTTCTGCAAACACTATAGTGTTCTATGTATGGTACTTAAATGACCATTCCTGTGAAGAAACTCAGATGCCCAGCAAAGTCCCAGGGCCAATTATAGTCAAGCCAGACCTAATCCAGCCAATCAGATTTTTTAAAGCAGTTCTTGGATCATATCACTCCTCTGCTCAACACTTTCAGCTCACAAATCCTTCAAGTAATTCCCACTGCTTTCAGGATAATGTTTTAGTCTGAAATGGTCTGGCATTTAAGGCTTTCCACAGTCCAACCCCAATATATCTTATCATCTTTATTTTTCATTGCTCCTCTACATGTGCCTTCCACTCCTGCCAAACTTATCCACCCTAAATATACCACTTCCATGCCTTTGCTCATACCATTTTCTCCCTTCTCTTCATTTATCCAAATCATAGCCAAATTTCACAGGTTAGCTCGACTTGTCTCTTTTATAAAGCCATCTTTGATCACTGTAGCATTCAGGGATCCATGAACTCTCCTTTCTGTACTACTGCACACCCACTGTCTCATGATACTACAGCTTTAATACAGCCTTATACTATACAAACTCTCATTCGTAGGTACATTTTCATTACCTAGTATCTTACTTATTAACTACTTGAGGGGAGAGACCATTCTTTGTACTTTTATTTAAAGTACATTCAGCACAGAGCTGTAGATTCTCAATAAAACTTTGCTGATAATGTTATGTGGAAGACAGCATGGAGAAGTAGACAGAGTGCCAAGCTAAGGGAGATGTGGGCTTAAGTCTCAAATTAGATCCTTGATGCCTTATGACATGAAGCAAGTGACATGATTTCTTTTAAAAAATAATGACTTATTGATGCTTTCTCATTTTTACTTTGCTGTCACATCCAAATGACCTCTCCCTTCCTCCAAGACGCTTTCCATTCAGCCTTTATTGTGGGGAAGAAGTACATCTATTTAGCAAAAGAAACCAACACGTTGGCCATGTATGTCAAAGTATGCCCTATTTTACACCTATAATCCACCACGCCTCTTTCTGGAGGTAGAATATAGGTGATATCCTGAACCAGTTTCTTCACCTACAAATGAGGATAATAACTTAAATGGGCAGCTAGACGGCACAGGGTGTAAGGCACCAAGCCTGGAGTCAGGAATACCCAAGTTCAAATCCAACCTCAGATGCCTCTAGCTGTGTGACCTGGGAAAATTACTTAACTCCTGTTTGCCTCAGTTTCCTCATCTGTAAAATGGAGATGATAATAGCACCTACTTCTTGGTTTGTCGTGAGGATAGTTGTACAGCATTTAGCTCACATTCTAAGTTCCATTAAAATGTTTATTATTAGTAGTAGTTATTTTCCCAGCATTTTAATGTTCCCAAACTGCATTACTATATTATCTCACTTAACTCTCACAACTACCCTGTGACATAGGTCCTTATAAAAATCCCTGTCCTATAGATGAGATTCAAGTTCCTCAATTCAAAGAATGAACAACATGACTGCCAAGGTCCTTTCAAGGATGCTAAATAAAACACAGGGAGACAGGGCACTAAGAGTTGGGGGGACGAGGTAAAATTTCATGTGGAATTCAGTCAGTATATGTATTTATTAAGCACTTACTATGTGCCAGGCACTCTGATAAAACTCTTAAATAAAGAAGAAGCAAAATCAGCTCCTACCTTCCAGTAGCTCATATTCTAAAGCGAAAGACATGTTAATAAGTAGAAATATACAAGATATATAGAGAGTGAATGAGAAATGGTGTTTAAATGGCATTACGGAGGAAGAATGCAACTCTGTGAGGTACAGGTTTGGAGGATAGTCTGAGGTGAGTTGGAGTAGTAGATAGATTGTTGAACTTGGAGTCATGAAGATTTGTGCTTAAATTCAGCTTCATACACTTACTAGCTGTGACTCTTGTCAAGTCACTCCATTTCTCTGTCCCTTAGTTTCCTCATCTGGAAAATGAGCCAGTTGGGACTCATAAAGTCCCTTTCATTTCTAAATCTATGATCCTATGATCTGTGATCATATGAAAGCCTTATCCCTCAAATCTCATCACCTATGTGGCTACCTAGTTGGCCTACATGTTAAGCTAGTATTGATAAGAATCTAAAGAAGAGCCTTTGAGACAGAGTTCCTTTGAAGAATGAAAACCAAAATACCTGGGGTCTAAACCCTGTTCTACCACTTACTAGTTATCTGTAAAAGCAAGGACCCTGACATACACAGGAGGGCCTGCTATTACAGGTTTCTAAAAGGAAAGCAACTTGAAGGGTCAACAATCACTTTAATCAAGCACATATATCATTCACTTAATTCAGGGGGAAAAGTCAACACTGTGAATTTCAGAGAAAATACAGAAAAATCAGAATCAATAGATATGACCTCCAACTGTCTGATGTAAGTAATACATACATTACAGATCAACAGAGAGATTCAACTGTCTGATCATTATCTACATACGTACATATATAGTTATCAGAGGAAAGCACCAATGTCTGGGTTTTCAAGGCAGAGGACTCTTTAGGAGCTTCCCAGAGTCTCAACTGGCCAAACAAACATTTCCAATGAATAAGCCTCAAAGGAAAACCTCACCTCAAAGTATTTATATATTTTTTAGAACCAGAAAACATCACAACCCTTGAGAACCAATGCCTCATTAACAAAAGGTGTGGGCCTTTCTACATCCTTACCTAATCAAACTCCCCTTAATGGGCAGGCCCATTAATGGGTGGGGAAGATCTTCCCATTAAGAAGCAAAATTATATTAACAATAAGCAAAAATGCATTATCAATACATTATCTCATCTTGGGCAAGTCACTGAAATATCAGCTGCTTCAATTTCCTCTTCCATAAAATTATATGATGGCACTCAGTGGCTTCTGAAATGTTTTTCAGCTCTAACTCTATGTTCTAGGATTGCATTATGACCAAGTTCTAATATTGTATGATTGTAAGGGGAAACACCAGAGTACTCTTCTTTATTCTTTCCAGTTTATAGCTGAGGACCTGTACAAAAAACAAGATTCTAAAACAGTGGAGATCCCAGAGAAATTCGGGGAAGAAGAAATTCATTTAGGTAGTTTTCATAGATCATATGATTCAGTTCTAGAAAGGTACTTAGAGATGATTAAATCCAACCTCACTCATTTTTCCAGATGAAGATATTGAGACATATCACACTCATTCTTATGAAGTAAATGCTACCTCTTCAATGTTCTGTGTAAGACTCTTGGCATCATTTGTATGAACGTAGGGAGGTTGTGATAAATCTGTTGTAATATTTCTGCTAATTAATGTGCATTTAAAACTGGGGGAGCTATTAAATATTTTATTCATGATGGATGTCTCATTAAAGATCAGTGCTGGAAGTATAACCTCCAAGACATAATAAATATTTCTAGACAGTCCATTTGGGAAGCAGCCTGTCAAGAAACAACACAGCCTTGATACGGTCAAAGGGAGCTTCATTTTGAAAAAAAAAAGCCTAACCAAAGAATAATAATTGACTTATGTATTGGCTTAAAATTCTCAAAGGATTTTTCATACGTTATCTTATTTGAGTCTCAAATTTGAGCCTTGTGAAGTAGCACTGGAAATATTATTCCCATTTTGCAGTTAAGGAAATCAAGTATCAGTCAGTCAGTGTTAGAGACTGACTTGGAACCCAGGCTTTTTTGTCTCCTATACTAGCACATTCCATGATGGAATGACTAACTTCTATCCTAACGAATTGCTTGTTTTCTTTTGGTTTCTGCACTCTACCATTTTTAGTGTTCTCATTTCCATGACACTGTGCAACTTTGGACTAGTCAGAAAGGAAATGCAATGAGATGAATTAAAATCAGATTTTTAGCTCTGTTTCTGTAGCCAGGGCTCACTTTTATTTTTATTAAATTTATTTAGTTTTAGTTTTGAACATTCATTTCCACAAGATTTTGAGTTCCAAATTTTCTCCCTATCTCTCTCTTCCCCAAGACAACATGCATTCTGATTACTCCTTAACCCCAATCTGCCCTCCCTTCTATCACACTCCTCCCTTCCCTTATCCCCATCTCTTCTATTTTCTTGTAGGGCAAAAGAGATTTCTATACCCAATTACCTGTATGTATTATTTCCCAGTTGCATATAAAAACAATTTTTAACATTTGTTTTTAAAACTTTGAGTTTCAATTTGTCTCCCTTCCTCCCTTCCCCACCCAACCCCATTGACAAGCAATTCAATATATATTATACATGTGTAGTTATGCAAAAGATTTCCATAAAAGTCATGTGAAACACTAACTATATTTCCCTCCATCCTATCCTGTCCCCCATTTATTCTATTCTGTCTTTTGACCATATCCTTGCTCAAAAATTTCTTCTTCTGAATACCCTTTCCTCCCATTTGCCTTCCTTTCTATCATCCAACCCACATTTCGCTTATCCCTTTCTCCCCCACTTTCCTATAGTGTATGGTAGATTTTCACAGCAAATTGAGTGTTCATGTTATTCTCTCCTTAAACCAAATGTGATGAGAGTAAGGTTCACTTTTTTCCCTCTCACCTCCCTTCTCCCTTCCATTAAAAAACTTTTTCTTGCCTTTTTTATGTGAGAGAAAATTTTCCCCATTCTATTTCTCCCTTTCTTCTCCCAATATATTCCTATTTCACCTCTTAATTTTATTTTTTAGATATCCCTTCCTATTCAACTCACCTGACACTCTCTATCTGTATGGATGTAATCCCTCCAACTACCCAAATACTGAGAAAAGTTTCAAGAGGTACAAATATTATTTTTCCATGTAGGAATGTAAACAGTTCAACTTTAGTAAATAAATCCCTTCCAATTTCATTCCTGTTCACCTTTTCATACTTCTCTTGATTCTTGTGTTTGAAAGTCAAATTTTCTATTCAGCTTGGTCTTTTCATCAAGAATGCTTGAACGACTGTTTCTTTTCCCCTGAAGTATTATACTCAGTTTTGCTGGGTAGGTGGTTCTTTGTTTTAATCCTAACTCCTTTGATCCCTGGAATATCATATTCCAAACCCAGTGATCCCTTAATGTAGAAGCTGCTAGATCTTGTGTTATCCTGATTGTATTTCCACAATACTTGAATTGTTTCTTTCTAGCTGCTTGCAATATTTTCTCCTTTACCTGGGAACTCTGGTGTTTGGATACAATATTCCTAGGAGTTTCTCTTTTTGAATCTCTTTCAGGAGATAGTTGGTGTATTCATTCAACATTTATTTTATCCTCTGGTTCTAGAATATCAGGGTAGTTTTTCTTGATAATTTCATGAAAGATAATATCTAGGCACTTTTTTTGTTCATGGCTTTCAGGTAATCCCATAATTTTTAAATTGTCTCTCTTGGATCTATTTTCCAAGTCAGTTATTTTTCCAATGAGGTATTTCACATTGTTTGCTATTTTTTCATTCTTTGGGTTTTGTTTTATAATTTCTTATTTTTCACAAAGTTGTTAGCTTCCATCTTCTCTGTTCTAATCTTTAAGAAATTATTTTCTTCAGCAAACTTTTGGATCTCCTTTTCCATCTGACCAATTCTGCTTTTTAGGACATTCTTCTCTTCATTGGATTTTTGGATCTCTTTTGTCATTTGGTTTAGTCCATTTTTTAAAGTGTTATTTTCTTTAACATTTTTTGAGTCTTCTTTAGCAAGCAGTTGATTTGTTTTTTCATAATTTTCACTCTCATTTCTCTTCCCAATTTTTGCTCTGCTTCTCTTACTTGTTTTTCAAAATCCTTTTTAAACTTTTCCATGGCCTAAGACCAATTCATAGTTTTCTTGGAGGTTTGGGATGGAGAAGCTTAGACTTTGTTGTTTTGTGTTTGCATGTTTTGGTCTTCTTTGTCTCCAAAGTAAGATTCTGTAATCTGACTCTTTTTCTAGTTTTTGCTCACTTCCCCAACAATTTACTTGACTTTTGAGCTCTTTGTCAAGGTAGATCTCTGCTTTCAGTGGGGATGGAGGGTGTACGGTCAGCCACCTGATCCCCCCACAATCTGTGGGCCTAAAAGTCACAGCCACTGCTACTGCTGTGGCTTCCTCCACTCCCTCCCCCTCTGCAACCCTGGGGGTGGTCCCAGACCACTCCACTCTCCCACATTGGTCCCACAGGATTTTTCCATTGACCTTTGAATTTGTCCTCAGTGTTTTGGGGTCATGAAGTCTGGAAAACCTCCACAGGTGTGAGAGATTCAGTCTCCCCTACCAGGTCTACTCAGGTCCTGTCTGTACCAGCAAGGCCCACACTGGATTGTGCCCTGCCCCCAATGTGGCATGATAGACACTTCCCAGTGACCTTCTAGCGTGTCTGGGCTGGAGATTTGCTTTACTCTGTCATTCTGTGGGTTCTGCAGCTTCAGAATTTGTTCAGAGTTATTATTTACAGGTATATGGCTGGGCTTGGGGAGAGCACTGTACAAAGTCCATGCTATTACTTCACCATCTTGGTTCCCTCCTACCCAGGACTCACTGTTCAATGGAGGAACTAAGTTTTAACCTCCCAAATTCATTTTGGCTTCACTGACAGCCTGAGGAAGGATTTAAATGTAAGTTTCTACACCTATTAAGATAAAAAGAGTTGAAAGGCACCTAAAATGTAATCTAATCCACTTTCCACCCCCACACCTGTTTTACAGATAAGAAATCTTAGCTCTATAGAGATTCAGTGCTGTACCTATGTCACAAAGGTAATGAATGGAAACACAACGTTTCTAACTGAGGTTTTCTGACTTCTGAGTCTGCTGTGCATTCCGCTATTCTGACTCAATTGAACTCCCCAAGTCTGAGCTCTGATATACGGATAATTTTGTTTTGAAATATAGGATAGGATAGGATATATGATTGGGAATCCAGACCCAAATGATTCTACCATTTTCTTTTTAGGGAGATTAAGGATCCTGGCACATGGAATTTAAACTTTAGGTCTCTATCTAAATCCTACTATTGGAGTTCAAGGATACAACTCTTTTCTCTGTTTAATTGTAATTCTACATTACCAACTACCTGGATTTCCCATATTAACTTTTAACTCCTCATGTTATGAATGGAAGTCATTATCTTCTGCTCTTTCCTTTTACCCTGGCCTTTTCCTAAATTCCTTATTTTCCATCAAAGACACAATCACTTTCACTTATCCTGGAAGGTCACTGGGAAGTGTCTATCATGCCATGTTGGGGTAATGGCGCAGTGCAGCGTGGGCCATGCTGGCACAGACAGACTTTTCATGCCCCCTCACCCACCACATCCAATCAGTTGCCTAATTTTAATGATTCTAACCCCACAACATCTCTTGGATTTTCTCCTGTACCTCCACTTACATGGTCATTACCCTTGTTCAAGCTTTTAGCATCATTCACCCAGATTTATTCAAATAGCCCCCTAATTGATGTCTCTGATTCCAATCTCTTCCATCTCCAGTCCATTTTTCACTCAGCCAACGAAAGTGTCTTTACAAAACACAGGTCTGATCACATCACTTCCCTGATCAAGAAGATACAAGTATTCCCTACTGCCTCTAGGAGAAAAGACAAACTTTTCTATTTGATATTAAAAGCTTTTCACAAAGTCTCCAACTTATTTAATCTGACTTCACATTATTCTCTGATTGCACTCTGTCTCCCAGAGAAATGTGTCTACCTAGCTGTTTGCTGGGCATAGCATTCTACCTTTCCACTCTATTCTTTTATACAACTTGAATACCTTCCCTCCTCATCTCTACTTTTCAGAATTCTTAGAACCATTCAGGCCTCAATTCAAATAACATATAACTCACAATGAATTTTCTGATACCTTTAGCTATTAATGTTCTCTTCTGACCTGGAATTCATGCATACATATATGTAGGACCATAGGTTTAGAGTTGGAAGGCAATTGAGTGCAACATTCTCATCTTAACTATTAGGAAACTGAGGCACAGAAAGTGCCTTGTTCAAGTGACTTGTTTAAGTTCACATACAGTTGGAATTTCAGCCATTTTCTCTAAATCCAGAATCTGGTCTCTCTCCATGGTATCATGCTGTTTGCTGTTCATGTGTTCCACCCTGCCCCTCCCCCCCCAGTAGAATGTAAGCTCTTGTAGAGTAGATAGAAGCTGTAGATAGAAGCTTGTTGAAATTTTGACTTTGTATCTCTGGTGCCCAGCAGAGTGCCTGGTAGTAGACCAGTTGAATTGAGTTGAATTGAGCTGAATCAAAATACTCTGTCCCTGGTCTTATTTTGTCCAACCTTTTGATCACTGACTTGCTTGGAGAGATAAGAGACATGTTGAGCAAATAGTGTTCAAAGCTTTGAGGAATAGCACACAACTTGGAAGCCAGAATTAGTATCTTAACAGGTTGGAAGGATGAGCTGAAACCAAGAAGATGAAATGTAACAGGTCTGAAGTCTTGTGCATGTGTGAAAGAAGTCAGGGACAGCAGAAGGAAATGAGGGAAGAATTAGCTTGACAATAGTTCCTGTGAAGGAAAGACCTGAGAAATTTAGTTACCTCTAAGTTTAGGATGTAATGCAGCTGTTAAAAGACAGTGCAGTCTTAGACTTCATGCATAAATTTTACTCTGTAGTGGACAGTGGGGAAAAGTCATAGAATCTAACCTTAGAGAAGGAAGGTTAAAATTGAGTACTATCTGCTAAGTACTTAACATAGTGTCTGGCATAAATTAGATATTTACAAATACTTATTACCCTCCTCCTGGAAAGGACTTATGAGATCATTTAGTTCAAATCTCTGATTTAAAAGTGGAGGAAACTGAGGCACATAACAGGGTAATGACTTATCCAAGGTTACATAGGTAATAAGCAGCAAAGCTGACATTTGTCCTAGGCTCTGACTTGAAATCAGGTCTTCTTTTCTCTGTGCCACACTTGATATCTTGATCAAAAGCAGTAAAGCCCTCATTGTACTTGGCTGGATCACCTTGAGAGCAGTTCTGAGTATCATGTTTTAAGAGGATCATTGACAGAGAAGGCTGACTGGGGTGAAGGTGGATCTGGAAATCAGGCGCATGGCAAATGTGATCATCCTTATGTGAGTATAGCTTTAGCGATGGGATGGCCCTCAGAAGCCATCCAGTTCAACCTCTTAATTGTACATAGAGGTACAGAGAAGCTGAGTGTCTTGCTTAACATTATATAATATTGTTATTGAGAAAGTTAAGCTGAGATGGGGAATGACATTAGCAGGGACAGGATCACTGTGCTAGCACATAAAAAGTAATTGACTTATATTCAGTGTTGGTTCAAAGGGGCCAAGGGCTAGGAGTTAAAAGGAAGCAGATGTGATCTGGAAAAAAATACTTTTAAAAATTAGAACTCTCTGACATTGACTAGAGAGGCAGCAGAGGGCAGTATGCAGAAGACCAGCCTTGGCGTCTGGGTTTAAATTCTGTCTCTGACATATACTTGCTAAAGGTTCCTCAATGTTTCTCATAACACCTAACATTATACCTGGTACATAGTAGGCTCTTAATAAATGTTTATTGATTGATGCCCCAGGCAACATTTTAAAAATGTAAGTCACATCACTAGAGGGAGTTTCCACATACCGAGTTTTTTACACAGATGAAAACACATATATAAATAAAATACTGATAAAACATAATAACCAAAAAAATGAATTGTGCAGGAGACTGGACTAAGGTCCCTTCTGATGCTAAAATTCCATGGGATGTGAACTAGAAACAAAGTAAATGTCCATTAATTGGAGAATTACCAAAAATGTAATGCAAGAATGTGATGGAATATTGTTGCATCATAAAATTGAAAAATATGAAGAATTCAGAGAAACATGGGGAGATTCATAGAACCAATGCAAAATGAAATGAGCCAAACCAAGAAAACAATGACTCCAAGGGAAAAGGAAAAGAACAATAATGGAAATGTGTAATTGAATGCTATGTAACTAGAATGATCAGGACTGGGCCAGGAGGAGAAAATGTACTTCCCTCCTTTCTTTGCAGAGGGAGACAATGGATGGGACAAGCTATACTATTAGAATTAGCCGATGTGTTGGTTAGTTTTCTTCAACTGATTTTTTTCTTTCTTTTATAAAAGATACCTCTTTGGATAAGGGAGGGAAGAGATATATTTGGATACGAAGGTGATATAAAAGCAAACTGCCACTTAAAAAAATTTCTGTGCAACATCTTTTGGCAAATTTACAAACATGATGTTGGTCAAAGTTTGTGAGGAAGCTAAAGAAGTTCGAAGGAGGGAATTTTTGATAGGAGAGAATGAGATGAAGTCATATTTGAGAACTGAGTGAAAGTCAAACTCCCGTGTTGAGGTGTTCCCAAATCTCATCCACCATTTTAGTTGAAGCTCTTAGCCATCACTGCAAAGGTCTTTATGTGAATTATGGCCAGTTCCCCCAGTAAGTGCACACCAACTTTATACCATAGAATAAGACAATTTGCCTTGTTCTCTCTCTCTCTCTCTCAGCTGCAGATGGTTATAGTTAAAAATAAAGTATTTATCTCTAGCTTAGCAATCTAATAAAACTTTGACAAAAGCGTGAAATGGTAGAAAGCATCTCTTCAGGAAATCCATCTCAATAACACTTCCTGACAATCAAAAAATCTCAGGGCTACCCATTAATGACTTCTAAAGTTTTTGTGGTTTGTACTTAGCATGGGAGAATGCACGAAAATGGATTTTTAAATGGTCTTCTCTTGTTTGTTTTAAAAATCATCTCCCAGAATCAAGCCTTTTGAAAAGGGTTGGAGGATATGTCTGTTAAAATATAGAGTTCCTGATGAAATGATTAAGATAATGAGAGTCTTGCTGAAAGTCTATCAGTTTTCCTTTTGCTTCTGGGGATTGGAGAGGAAAAGCTCTTAGGGATGATAGCATTAGGGGAAAGAAATGCTGCAGAGAAACTGTGGATCTGGGAGGAAAGGGTGAGTTGATTATCTGGAATTCACTCAATGAGGTGAGGGTCAGGAATACTAGGCATCTGTCTCTATTTTAGAATCAGAAATGATGGGCTGACTTCAAATATGTGATTTGTACCATGTTTTCTTTAGAGTGGAAAGGATAGGATTGTCAGAATGATTGGGAAAAATAAGACTTTGGTCAGTCAGTGACACCAGGGTCTCTAATACCAGGTCTTCTTAAGGTCACTGAAAAGTCCAAGTCAACTGGCAAGTCAAATAGAAGAATTATAAATCACAGGGCATGGAGGTCATCAAGAGAGTAAATTGCAATACAGTAGCTTGGTGGAGCTTTGGAGGGACTGTCATTACAGAGAGACCAATACTTCAATACACTCCTGCTGGATTGTTATGGAATCCAGGTAACAAAGTCTCTCTAAAACCCACAGGAATTTCTATGCAAGTCTGAAGCTCATTTTTTTTTTTTACCTGTCAGATCATTTCACTGAACTCACTGGAAAGCTCTTATAGTCGGTCATCTCAGGTCTTGATTGGTTCTAATAGGACCGTGGCTCTGCTACTGTCTCAATTCAACAAGGGTTTATTAAGCACCTGCTGGTTGTAAGGCACTGTGCTAGGCTCTGAGGTCAGCAGGCATTGATTAAGTGTCTACCATGTTCCAAGCATCGTGCTAAGATTTTATAAAATTGATTTCATTTATTCCTCCCTGTGAAGTAGATATTACTATCATTCCCATTTTACATATGAGGAAAGGGAGGCAGAGGTTAAATAATTTGTCCAACTAATAATTGTCTAAGCTACTTTTGATCTCAGGGCTTACTGACTTTTAGCTTCAGTGTTCTGTCAACTGAAAGGCAGAAAATAGTCCCTGTTCTCAAGGAACTTAGTCCAATGGTAGAGACAACATACAAAAAAAATGCAGGATAAATTGGGAGTTAGGTCAGAGGGAAGGCACTAGCTTTAAGGGGTAGTAAGAAAGTCTTTTACAGAAGGTAGAGCTTTAGCCAAGACTAGGAGGAAGCTAGGGAAGCCAAGAAATGGAAATGAAAAGGGAGAGAATTTCAGGCATGGGAGAGAGCCAGTGAAAATGCATGGAAGTTTGCTGACTAGAAGGAAAAAATTGAAATTGTTTTTGTATTCAGATAAGTGAATGCAAGATATACTGAGGATTAGCATCTGGGAGTATCAGGGAAAACTTCCTGGAGGAGGAAATGAGAAGTGGAAGTGAATGGGCGAATGAATCATTTACTAAGAGCCTGCTTTATCCAACGTCTCATGATAAGCATTTGGCATACAAAAAAACCCAAGAAAATATTCCCTGCTCTCAAGATGCTCACATTCCAATGGACTCGACATCTCATATGGAAGGTTTCAGTTGCAAATGAAATGGAAAAGTCCTGTGGTCCTTAGGAAATAGAAGGTAAGTTTAATGCCATTTCACTTGATAAAATCACATCAGTTTCTGATGCTGAACCATTTGACAATGCCAAAGATTTTTGTGGCAAAAATTTTCTTTCCTGAGTCTTTAGAAACTGTCCCTGTAGCTGCTACAGAAGTAGCTGCTGGGCTGCAGTCAGCCAACTTCTCAGCATGATGACTGAGGACACTAGGCTGGAAGTGTCGCTATTCCCAGACTTTTGGCTTCAGAATCCAGGGCTGTGTCAGCCAGCCTGAGCAGAAATACTGGTGATATTTTGATTTGACTGGTACAAGCTGCCTTACCTCTTTCCTTGAAATAAGGAGAGAATTAAATATGGAGGATGGTTGTGGGGGAAAGGAGATTGCAGTTTATAAAAATGTATAGAGGGAGTTCTGAGTATATTGTAGTAATGCTGAATTCTGAGAATAGGAAATAGTCCAGTTTGGTTGGACTTCATATGCATGACAGAGCCTTGTGTTGGAAAGATAATGTCTTTTATGGACAAACTTCAATGCTAGACTCAGGAGTATTTTATCCCTAAGACAATGGGAATCCACTGAACGTTTTTGGTCAGGGGAATGACAGATGTACCTTAGAAAGATCATTTTAGCAGCTATGTGGAGAATGGATTTGAAAGAAGAGCCTAGAATTGGGGAGCCCAATTAGGAGGCTATTACAATAGTCTAGGCATGAGGTTAGGAAGGCCTGAACTAAGGGAATTAATGATCTCATGAATTGAGGGAAGAGATGGTGTGATGGTCATTGCAGAGGAAGACTCTAAAGGACTTTGTAACTGATAGAATATTGGGGATGGTGAAGAGAATAAGAGACGAGAGATAAAGATGCCTCAAATTACTGGTAACCAACCTAGGCAATTGGGAGGGTGATGGGGAAAGGAGGAAGAACTTCGTTTGGACATGTGGAGTTCAAGATGCCAGTGAGCATCTAGCTGGGAATGTTGGTAATTATGGGAATGAAGTTCATGAGAAATATTAGAACTACATATACAATTTGGGGGTCATCTGTGTTGACCAGTGGGAACTGATGGGGTCACTGAGAGATGAAATGATAATGGGGAAAACAAGGCCTGGGTCAGTGCCTTGGAAGACACTTAGGCTTAGGGAGTGATGCACCAGCAAGGAATACTAAGAAGTGCTGAGATATATAAGAAGAGAACCTGGAAAGAACAGTGTCATGGAATCAGGGGAGAAGAAAATATGCAAGAGGAGGGAGTGATAAGCAATTTCCAAAGCTGCAGGGAGAGCAGAGCCAGGAAGCAGTTTGTGTAAAAAGGCTTAGAGGTTTTAGTGGAATGCAAGATCCCTACGATGCATGAGGAGAATGGTAATAACACACTGAAACAGCACTTCAGGGCTTTCGAAGATCTTCCCTCATAGCAAGTCTGGGTGGGGAGTGGGAGCAGAAATGCGAATATGATATTAGATGCTAGTAATGAAAAACATGGTTCATAATGAGGCATCTGGAAGCCAGGGATTGTCCTTGGCCTTTTTTGTATCCCCAGAGCTTAGCACAATACCTGGAACATAGTGGGTGCTTAATAAATACTGACTGATTAATTCCTCCTCAGCCACATCTGTCTGGATCATTATGTTCCATTGGAGGCACCACATTTTAAGAGGAACATTGACAAACTGGAGCATATCCAAAGGAGGGCAATCAACGTGATGACACATGAATTGCAAATTAATTTATGGAATTATTCACTGATTTATTGTGACCCAGGAAAAATCTCTTGAGAAGGGACATGAAGTTCAGCTATTTTACCATCTTTTCTATTCATGAATTTATTGTGATCAGATTGTGAATAGCTTAGAGCCTTGATCCTGGTGCTCCCAGTTTCTGACTAATGCAATGGGACCACAAGAGGGTTCCTTCTGGATTGGGTAGGGGACAGGCATGGACAGTTTTTTGGATCCTTCCTGGGAAGGACCATGATGACATTAAGTGGGGGATAAAGGGTCAATCACACTTTAACAAGGTACAGAGAGTACAGAGGCAGATGACATGGGAATGGAAATGATGGGGTGCTAGAAGGAGCCAGGCAGCATGGGAAGGGGGACGAAGAAAGGAAGGGGCAGAGAGTGTCACTTATGTAATCATGGGATTGGAATTGGGCATGGACCCATAGAGATGGAGGAATGATTAGACATGACTTAGACTCATCATGTCTGTCTAAGGTTGGAATAGTTGCTAGGAAGGGGCCAGAGCAGTTTTATCTCTGGAAGACAGGATAGTGATAAGACTACTTTGGTCTAATTTGACCCAAGTTGTGCTCCATTTCTGGCGCCATTTATTGAAATCTTTCCCATCCCCTAAGTTGTCATATTTTTAGCATAGGCCTTTGTTCTTGAACAGAGACCCCTAGAGGGCCAGGGATGTGTATCTCAGTTTGAGTTCTTCCTCAGATTGTCTCTAGCTACATGAATTTCATTTTAGCTCTCTTGAGTGTCAGGCTAAAGGGACTGTTGATGCCAGTGAGGCAGACTTTAAATAGATTGTTTGGAAATGTTGGCCAGGGTCATAGATTTAAAGTTACAGAGGATCCTGAGAGGAAACATGGTTCAATGGAAAGACAGTTATATCTGAAGTCATATGCCTGGGGATGGAATTCAAGCTTTGTCACTTTTGAGCAAATCATTTAACCTCTATAGATTTCATTGCCCTCCTTGAGAGCCTGAGTGGGTTCAAGTAGATATATTTTGGGTTGTTTCTAGGTCTAAATATAGGCCCTTAGTTTTGTAGATAAGAAAACTGAGACTCAGAGGAATTGGGGTGCCACAGGAAGTGGCAGAATGAGAATTTGAATGTAGGCAAAATCCATCCCTCTTTTCACCATACTGTGCTTCTAGCACACAGATTTCATGTTTGTAAAGCATTGTGTCAGCATAGCTCCATCCATAAAACACCCCAAAACCCCAACACAACCCCCTAATCTAGGCTTTCACCATGTGTCAGAATATCATCTTCTGGTTATCAGTAGAGAGCAACTGAAGTGGTTGCTAACAAATAGGGGATTTACTCCAACATTATAGCTCATTCTTTTTCTTAACTTAGGTCATAATAAAGTTGGATGATGCTAATGAGATTTTTGATCTGGATAAAATGCATTTTCTAGCACTAGGGCATCTCACTTAAGGAAATCACATGGATATCTTCAGCAAGCATGTGTGGTTTTTTTTCCAACTCAGCTGGAGCTCTGATGACTGAGTGCAGTGTTCACCCAGCACATCATTTAATAAAAGGAAATGGGGTGGGGGAATATTCATAATATCCTGAGACTTCTGTGTGATATGCTTAAGTTACAGGGCAGGACAATAGGTGAAACTGAACCAGAACTGATTTTTTCCTTGGAGACTTTGGATATAGGAACTTTGACTTTGTCTTCTTCCTCTGAGTGTGTGTTTTGATTTTCCTTGTTAGTACAGTAACTTTCTATGATCAGATTTTTTCCTGTTGTTTATTCATTTCTCCAACCTATTTCTTGACTTCTAACTCTTTGTTAAAATGGGGCTCTTTTTCCAGGGTGGAGGGAACACCAACACAAGTTTCAGGGTTTTTGAGCAACCGTTTTCAGAAATACTTCTAGGGACCTGTAAGTTTTCAGTTCTTCTAAGGGGGTATGATCTAAGGAAGTGTGTTTATTACTCTACTGGTCTGTGTTATGGTCTGTGAATACTCTTTTCAATGACAAGGGTTCCTACTCTACTGCAGCTGAAGCAGGTATGCTAGTACTATTCCTTACTCTGAGACTGCCACCCAGTGCTGAGATCCAAATTGGAGCATGGGCAAAGTAACAGAGTCCTGCCTCAGTGTCAGCAAAGAGACCCCTGTAATCTCCTTTTGATCAGTTGTGTGACCCCTTTATCATCTGTAGGCTGAGAGCTCCAGAAGTTGATTTGGTGGCTTTCAAGGCTTGCTCCTGGTTTTCTGGGGTTGAACCTGTGCTTGCGTGACCTGCACTGGACTGTACTCTACTCTCACCCAGGTGTAACAGACCTTTCCTAAGTTGTCTTTGGCTGGAAAATTATTTCACCCCATCCTTTTGTGGGTTCTGCTGCTCCAGAAATTTTTGTATGGTAGTATTTAAAGATGTTCATAGGGGTTTAAGGGAGAACTCAGGCTAATATCTGCTTTTTGCTCTGCTATCTTGGTTCTACCCTTTGGAACTGATTTAAAAAAATTTATGAGTGATCCAGTGACTGAGATTGGCTCCTTATTAAAGTGACAATTGTAAGAGTATAATCTGAGCCAATTAACACAAATTTATGAAGCTACTACTGTGTTCTTGGGGTAGCCAGGTAGCACAGTAGATAGAGTGCCAAGCCTGGAGTCAGGAAGACTCATCTTCTTGAGTTTAAATTTAGCCTCAGTCATTTGCTAGCTGTGTGACCTTGATCAAGTCACTTAACCCTGTTTACTTC
Source organism: Potorous gilbertii (assembly GCA_028658325.1). Taxonomy (NCBI): domain Eukaryota; kingdom Metazoa; phylum Chordata; class Mammalia; order Diprotodontia; family Potoroidae; genus Potorous; species Potorous gilbertii. The sequence goes on from CM053769.1 coordinate 481,182,176, forward strand.
AGTTTCCTCATCTGTAGAATGATCTGGAGAAGCAAACCATTCTAGTATCTTTGCTAAGAAAACCCCAAATGGGATCATAAAGAATTGGACACAACTGAAAAACTACCCAACAAAAACAACCATCACCACCACCACCATATGCAAGGATCTTAGCGTACAAAAACAAATATCCTACCACATTTAAGAACAAGGAAGTTAAGTGGGAAGGATGAATTGATATTTCAATAACAGTCATTAATAATAATTAATAACGGTAATAAGGAACAGAGGAAAGAGAGCTGAGTTTAGAGGCAGGAATCTGGATTCAAACTCTGGCCCTCCCATCTACTACCTTTGTAATTATAGGAAGTTACTTCGGCTTCCTGGGCTACAGTTTCATCATCTTTAAAATGAGAGGATTGAACTAGATCTAGCATAATCCAACAAGTGTTTATCAAGTTCCTGTTGTGTGACAGGCACTTTCCTAGATAATAGTGATGACAGCTACCTTTTTGTGGGAAGTTTTACAATGTATTTTACAAATAGTACCTCATTTTATCCTCACAATCATCCTGGGGAGTAGGTGCTTTCATTTTCTTTATTTTAAAGGTGAGGAAACTGAGACAGATAGAAGTAAAGTGATTTGTCTAGGGTCACCCAGCTAGTAAGTGTCTGATGAAGGATTTGAAGAATCAGCTCTTCCTGATTCCAGGTCCAGTGTTCTATCTGCACCATCTACTTGCCAGCAGTGTGTAGTGGATAGAGTGCTAGACTTAGGAAGACCTAGGTTTTCACGCAGTTTCTGCTACTCGCTAGTTTTTTGAGTATGGGTATTTGACTTTTAAGCTTCAGTTTCATTTCCTGAAAAATGGGCATAAAGTCCTAGGAGTACCTACTTCACGGTATTTTTGTGGAACCCGGATGATGTAATGTATGTAAAGGTCTACATGTCTCTTGTTATTTTACAGAGTAAAAGAAGAAATGCTACCTAACTTCAAGGAGTTCATGTTCATTTAGATCAGTGGTCTCCATGCACCTCATCACTAAACATTTTAGAGAATAGCTCTCAGCACGCATATATTTATAAATGATGTGCATGTGCTACTGTAATAATATGTATTATATGCCTTCTAAAACATACAAAAATAGAAATTTAAAAGGATGAGGTAAAGATAAAATATTTTCCAAATGATGTCATTTATTCAAATGATAAAAACCTTTTCCCTCCCAATACCATGTTATCATTATTAATAACAACATCCTTAGTGACCTCAATGGGATTGAATATTACTATTTAAAAGAAGTCTTGGTTTCACTTTTGATATAGAAATCCAAAGGTCTGGTTCTAAGTTCCCCTTGTTTAATCTTTGGTCTTAATGGATCTCATACCTGAAACAATATGCCGACCCCAATGGAAGAAGAATGCCATTGGCTACTCATAAGTCACGATATTTATTTTTCAGTCCCATCTGACAAACAAGGAAAGGTTATTGTTGAAATTCTGCAAGTAAATTTCCATGTACTCTGGTGTCAATCAGTGGTTCTGACAAATTAATTAGCTGTGCATTTTTATAATTTCAACAAATGTGTTGAATACTCAGACACTGCAATCAGAAGATTTTAAACAGATGAAAAAATGTTCTTTCTGTACTAAAGATGTCCAGATAAGAGAGTTCTTTTGTGACATACGTTGTTTTCAGAAACAAAATCTTATGGTGGTGGAAATATTTCCTAACATCTGATTTTAAAATGTGTTCTTCATAGCATAAGCATATTAAAAAGCAGTCACTTTCTTGATCATTGTTAAAATGTCACCTTTGCCTGGAAGGGACTAGATGAAGTGTATCTGTTTTTGGGGAAAATATCTCTTAGCATACTAATGGCATTTTTTTATCATGGAAAAGTTCAGCAGCAAATTTGGGACATTGTTGTTGTTAAGAAAATTGTATAACTGCTCTCTGAATTCAACAACTCTTAAGCACCTTGCCTCATGATGACAAATGAACCTCGGTGTGTCATAAAGGATTTTCATGGTTGTTCTACCTGTAGCCCATCCTGTAAATTTCTAAGGACTAAGACAATTCCCTAGGAAAAGGTTTCACTAAATTAAGGTTGGGAGGGGGTTTGGGGACAATATAACATATGATTTGAGAGAGCAGAGAGTTGAAGGAATGAGATGCATGGCCAGAAGGAAACAGCTGGCTACAGAGATTGGTAGCAGGACAGATACTGTGGAATGGGTATAGGGAACAACTGGATACCCTTGGAGTGACCAGTGTCATCATCTATGGCAGGAAGACAGAATACTCTCTTCCCTTCCCACCTCTTCCAAAGCACAGGGACATTCTCCTCCAGCCTTTTGTTTAAGCAGAACTGAAAAAAATAAAACCTTTCAACTTTCCCCTATTTTGCTATTCACAACTTCTGGTGGCATTTCTGAAACCTAATTCTTTTTATAAATGAGTTTTTTCCCGTTGTCTACCAGAATGTCATTATGTGAGATCAGAGTGTGCATGGAGTCATGGCCCTGAGTGGTTTCATATTTCACAGATTAGACTAGGACCCTGAAATTCTGTCATGGGGAATTAGAAAAAAATCCTATACCTCTCCCATGCAGTATGATCAAACTTGAACTTGGCTATCACTTCTAGTTCCCCTGGAAGATGAGTCATGAGAGTGAGCAATGGTGCGGCTGAGATTGTGAGTGCTCGTTCCTGAGGCTAATCTCTACAATTTTTTACCCAAAAGGAGGAGAAAAAGAACTAGGAGGGGCCAGAGGAGAAAGTCCCATCTCTGAGCTGACCCAGTAAATGTGGTCTGTGAATATGGCGACTCTTCCCCTTTCTGGTTGAGATGGGAATGAGATGCTCTATCTAGTATTACTTTCCCCAACCCGTTGCAAGTATTCTAATGAGATATTTCACATTATCTTCCATTTTTTCATTCTTTTGGTTTTGTTTTGTGATTTCTTGGTTTCTCAGAAAGTCATTAGCCTCTATCTATTCCATTCTAATTTTGAGAGAACTATTTTCTTCAGTGAGCTTTTGAAC